>JAMWYP010000087.1:3468243-3877534 GCA_025563575.1 Acacia pycnantha | reverse complement strand
CAACTTGTATGTATGATTTGAGATTATGGTTGAGATTGTTAATATTGTGATGATTATGATGGTTGAGATGGAATAATGTATAGGTAACGGTAATCTTGTGAAATGCTTTTGAAAAATCATGTGTTTGCTTGAATATGAACCTAGCTAGTTCAGTAAAGCAGTGTATTTTCCAACTTGTATGTATGATTTGAGATTATGGTTGAGATTGTTAATATTGTGATGATTATGATGGTTGAGATAGAATAATGTATAGGTAACGGTAATCTTGTCAAATGCTTTTGAAAATTGTATATATATCTATACTCTGTTTATTGTTATAGGATTATGTTGGACTATGCAAGAGCTGGTGAATTATTGTGCCCCTTAACTCCCTATTATTTCTGGCCTAGATTTGAGTTGAGGTGGTGTGGTTGGACACCCCCGTGCCTCGATCTGATACATGTGGTATGGGAAGGAGTCAGTTAGACTTGAAGTGGCTAAGTATTCTATGGCCCAGTTGACTTAGCATCGATGGGCTGAACCCAAGTTCAAAGGAGAAAAGGTGTAGTGTGTTTTTGCTCCATAGTATCTATTATGTTTTATTATTGAAAATATTTTTATTATGATAGTTAAACTTACTTCTCTGACATGCAATCCTTTCTTGCATACTTTGTAAATTGATTTTGCATATTTTTGTGAATCCACAATTATTACTATAAGTTGGTAAAAAAAAAAAATTCAGACCCTTGGCTGTGGGGTTAGTGTTGGAAAAAGAAAAAGCTCTTGGGCTATGTTAGAGTGAAGGACTTTCTATAGTGCGTTTGTGGGTGAGATTTGTGCCATGGACTCCAACATGTTTTTCCTAAAGGAAATTGTTTCTGCTTAATACTTGTTAATCATGTCCTCTTGGACCGTTATATTTAATTGTTTATCTATGAGAAAGGGTCTTTTCATATATCAAGGGGTTGCTGATGAAATTACGAGACAAGTTAGAATTTTGAGACCTGAATCGATGCAAGAAGCTCGAACCATCGCGAAAATCCATGAAATGCAATCACGATATGGTTACGACACTAAATCATCATACAAGAAAGTTGGAGTGATGTGTCTACCACTACAAATAGGTGGTGCACAAGCAAGACTCAATCTTTTAATAATGGGCATTCTTCTTTTGGAGCCAAGAATATGTTCTGTCAATGTTCATTCATAGCAAGACCCAAGATCGAGTCAGTGGCCTTTATTTCTTTTGTTAATGGTTGACTAAGTAAAAGGGCATCTCATAAAATCTCTCAAGACGAAGTTGAGGAGCATTGTAGGAATAATTTGTGCTTTTACTACCACCACAAGTATTTTCGTGGCCACAAATAAAACCAATACAAGCATCTTGAGCTACAACTCATTGAATTGGATGAAGGTACTCAAGAAATTGATGAGTGTGAGCCAGAGATTGTCATGGACTCTTAGGACGCATGGGGATGTCTTCAAATTTCTCTTCATTCCGTTTAAGGGACGGTAGGGGCTGATTTTATGTGTATTCAAGGGAATGTGGATAAGAAATTGGTCCAAATTTTGATCGATAATGATGTCACTTGTAATTATTGAGATTATTGTCTTGCCAAGAAGTAGGTTGGAAGGGGAGAATTATACCCATAGCCAAGGTAGAAGTTGCTAGGGGAACAAGACTCAAGGTGTATGAGATATTGTAATACCCTAAAAAGCACACTTATGATAAGTGTCATAAATTAGTAAAATATACCTATTAAAAATATGTGAATATGTGGTTTCAAAATTATGTAGAATATTTACTCTATTTCCTAGGATAATTTCTATGAAAATAATAGTGAATAAAGGGTCAAAAATGCAATTATGGGCCATAAAATAGCCTGAAAATATTATGATAAATCTTAAAAGGAAGTAATATAATTATTAAAATTTAGAGAGTATATTGTCTCTAATTTTGGTAATTTAATAAATTATAATCTAGGAAAAATGAAGGGGGAAAAATCAAAAAGTATTATAATGACCAAAATGCCCCGTGAATTTTAATATAATGCATGAGACATAAAATACTAATGTCAGTGCAATAGTTGTGAGGTAATGAGTTATTCTAATTAAGAAAATTATCAACAATTAATGGGTAATTAATTAAATAATTATTGGCTAATTATTTGGGCTTAAACAAAGGAAAATCCAAGGATAATTAGGTAAAACCCTATAATTAGTGGTTTATGGCTAAAGTTAATATAAAATATATTTTCTAATTAATTGAAAAATATGAAGAAAAATATGTGAGATTAAGTAATTTTAAGCCTAAAAACATGTATGGACCAATAGGAAAATTTTGTAAAAAAATAAAATAATTATTAAATAATTATTTTATATAATATTAATTAATTAATTAAATTATAAAAACAGAAAAAAAAGAAAGAAAGGAACGAAAATCATGGATGGATAAGAGGATAAGATTTTGTGATTAAAGATCATGCTACTTTGGTTAAATGTTAATTAAGTTGTAAAAAGCAAATAGGATAAATGACCACCGATAGAAATTAAATCCTATCTAGAAAACCATGAACAAGGTTTCTAAAGTCAGAGTATATTATAAACAAGTGAATTTTTAGCTCGAAGTAGGCTGTCTCCGAAGTTATTTCCGTAACCGAAAAGGGTTATACTGGACTGGCAGAGAATCTATCTGATGTTCAAAAAGAAAATCAGATAAATGAAAATCTATAGAAACCAAGCCATAACTTGAAATCCAGGGATGAGTTGGTAAACATCTGGGCATATTATGAATTAGTGGATTTTTGTCCCGAAGATGTTGTTACCCGAAGCGATTTTCGCAACCGAAGGCGGATATCCAAAAATCTTCAGCGAAATAGGAGAGGCCCTAAATGGGATCAACAATTTAGTTGACCCAAGTATCTTGAAAGAGGAAGAAGAGATCTTCAGGGCTATGTTCCCGAAATTTTGAGATTTTACAGGATTACGCGATTAGGACACCGAATAGGAAACTTTATCGGTACAATACCATAAAGTGAGCTTGTGACATCATCAAAGATGATGTCATTTTGTGCCACCTAAGGGCTTGAGGTCGGCAAGGGCATGTGGATGGCCAAGATTGTGCCACTTCAACAAAGTGCGATCCTACGGTCCAGAATCCGTCTGGTAAAGCATGAATAGTGCACCAAATTTGCCTATAAATAGGCATTTTCTCCCATTTGAATTCTCACACCAAAAACCAATAGCTCAATTCGAAATTGGAGCAGCAAGGAGGAGGAAGGAGTCCGGGGAAAATTTGCAGCGAAGCTCTGGGTAAGTTTTTCGGTCCTTAGTCTTAGGTTCTTTCGGTAGTTGTAGTAGGAATGTTAGATAGATCTTTAGTTTTGCAAGTATGATTTAGATATCATGTTTTAGGGGTAGATATGATATTTATTTCAAAAATATATTGGAGGAAGAGTTATGGAAAAATTTTGGAAGATTAGAGTCAAAGTAACGAAGTGCTGGCGAAATTCCGCCAATTAGGGGGTCAGGGGTAAAATGGTCATTTATGATTAAAATGTCCGTCGTAATGATAGATCCTTAATAAATGCGTTGTTATCTTGATAGGATATCTGTGATCACGTACCGCTGTCGTACCGTTGTCAAAGTACCGTATATCGTCAACGAAGGTACGTTCGCGTACTGTAACACTAACTCTGATGGTTATATTATGCGTGTGTGTGATGTGTGTATGGTATGTATATATGTGTTGTGTTGTTGGAATGCATATTATGTTAGAAGATAACTGTATGCATGCTGGGAGCGATATATCTGTAATGCTGGGAGCGATATGTCTGTAATGCTGGGAGCGATATATATGCAATGCTGGGAGCGATACGTTTGCATGCTGGGAGCGATACATTTGCATTGGTTGGGTGTGATTCATATGTTGTGTTAATGTTTATCTATAACCTATATGCTGTATATGTAAACATGAGGTTAACCGTTACCTGAGATCCGGTGCGGATCTCAGATCTTAATATAGCGTCAGGGTCGGGAGAACCAAGGACCGAGGAGAGAGGGAAGCAGCAAGCTTAGAGACCGGCTGAAGAGTTTCTGTTGTTGTTCTTACTTTTGAAAACTGTCGGTTACTGTACCGCTTCTGTAATTAGCCAGTGGGCATTTTGAATACATATATCAGTTACACTCTTGTTCCGATGCTCTACTCTGATGAAAAAAAAAATTTATACTGCTTTTGAAAACAGGATGTTACAGATATGGAAGAATTTTAAATGGCATATGCAGGGAAGAGAATTTCAATGGAACCTCCGGATTATAGAAATTAAAACCTATGATATTGTTCTGGGATTGCATTGGTTGCAAGGGATGGTTCACCAAGCATCTTAACATTATGATCATTTGGCCATGACTTTTGGTATGGGGACAATTTATGCATACTCCAACCAACAAAGAAAGGGGAGTGCAAGATGATTCAAAGCCTGGACCATCAGCTTAATTGATGAAGGTACTCAACTCTTTCTGATTCAGGCAGTTGAAGAAGTTGACTCATACATAGCCACGTTTACAAGTTCCTAAAGGTAAAGGCTACTATGCATGGAATTAAAGGGGTTCTAAAGGAATCTTGTGAGGTATTTTTTAGAGCCAAAATCGTTACCACCAGTTAGAGAAGGACAAAACCACTCAATTATTCTCTATGAAGGATCTAGTTAATCTAAGACCCTATCGCTACCCAGCTGTTTAAAAGGAAGAGACTGAACGATGGGTTTAAGGGTTGTAATAGGCTGGAGTTGTTCAAGAAGGTTCTTCCCCTTTTGTGTCATCCATTGTGTTGGTTAAGAAGAAGGATGGGTTGTGGCACATGTGTATTGACTTGAGGGAGTTAAATAGACGTACTGTTAAGAATAAGTACCCAGTTCCATTGGTAGAAGAGCTTTTGGACGAGTTAAAGGAAGCTAGGTGGTTTTTCGAGCTTAACTTGAGGGCTAGTTACTATAAAATCCGCATGGTTCCAAGAACCACTTACAAGACAGCCTTTTGAACTCACTTAGGTCACTATATGAATGGCTAGTAATTCCATTTGGACTCACAAAAGCTCTAGCAACCTTCCAGGGACCAATGAATGCAATCTTTAGGGAACATTGGAGGAAGTTTGTCTTGGTGTTTTTTTTTTTTTTTGCAATATCCTAGTTGACAATCTTAGCATGTATCTACATCTCCATCACACTGAGATTGTGTGCTGCAAATCCTCAAGGATAACCATTATTTCATCAAAGAGAGTAAGTGCATCTTTGCTACCACTAGTTTTGAGTATCTTGGCCTCAATATTAGTGGAGGAGGGGTCTCTACTGATCCTAACAAAATTCAAGTTGTTTTGGATTGGCTAGCTCCTACTTCTGTGAGGCAAATTATATTAGTTTTGGGTTTAGCTAGTTATCATCATCATTTTATCAGATGTTATGGTGACTTAGCATGGCTGCTATTAGATTTGCTCAAGAAAAACAACTTCAATTAGGGAGAAAAGGTTGTTGCTTTTAAACAGCTTAAGGAAGCTTTAGTGGCAACATATGTCCTTGTGCTACTTGACTTCTCTAAGTATTTTTTGGTTGAAACAAATGCATATAACATTGGAATAGGGGTAGTTATGATGCAGCAAGGATAATCATTAGCCTTATTTAGTAAGTCTCTAAAACCTAGATATTAATGGTTGTCAATTTATGAAAAAGAGTTGCTTGCGGTAGTGCAAGCTGTGGAACATTGGCATAGTATTTAGAATGAAGGCGTTTTGTTATTAGAACTAATCAGCAAAGTCTAAAATATCTTCTAGACCATAAATTGAAAACCTTAATTCAAATGTACTACATCTCAAAATTGATGGGTTTTGACTATGAAATTCATTACAAGAAGGGAAACAACAATAATGTTGTAGATGCTCTATCTAGGATGCCTAAGATGGAGATTTTCTAGACTATACTCTGTACTTGTTCTGTGGATTTTTTGCTGAAAATTAAAAATTGTTGGCAAAATAATGATGGAGACTTGAAGGTCCATGTTGAACGTCTCCAATAGTAACAGGGTGTGGATGGCAAATTCTCTTGGGATGGAGAGTTTTTTAAAGAGGCAGCAGTTAGTGATTGCAAATGAGGCAGGTTTACGATAGAAAATTATGGAGCCCCCCAAAAAAAAAAAAAACAAAGGTTGGCCATTCAAGTGAGCACACAACTCAGCAAAGGGTTAAATCATTGTTCTGGTGGAAGAATCTATTTTGTTGTGTTAAACAGTTCATCCGGCTCTGTGATATATGAGCTAGATGTAAATATAATGCTTCAACTTACTCAAGGTTGCTATAGCTTCTTCCTATCCCAAGTAGAGTGGAGGGGGTGGTATAAACTATGGACTTTATAGGGGTTGCCCTAATATAATAGTAAGGACACCATATGGGTAATCATTGACCGTTTGAGTAAGTATACTCATTTTATTTCCCTATCTCACCCATTTTCAACATCTACCTTGGCTCAAAAATTATTGGATTCTATCTACAAATTGCATGGGGCACCGGTAAAGGTAACTAGTAACTGAGATCCTATTTTTATCAATAACTTTTGGCAATACTTTTACTTCCTCAAAATTTTGGGAGTGGAATAGGTGACATCCTCTTACCACCCATAAATAGATTGTGGGTTAAAGGGAAAAAATACATATATGCTTTTTCCAGAGGAGCGCCCAACACCAAGTGTTTTTGTTAAGTGCAAAAGTGACTACGTGGTTACAAATTAGGTGTGAAAATACAGTTTGACCATTAAGTTTGACTTTTTTTACTGATTAGACGATGACGTGACTTTCAAGGTACAAAAATACATATGTGGTTTGACCAAAAGAGCGCTAACACCAAGTGCTTTTTTAGGTGCAAAATTACCATTTGACCATTAGTTTGACTTTTTATCTTTTTAGTACTAGTCAGTACCCTCAAGTATTTTTCTAGTACCATTCAGTACCCAAAAATATTTTTTTTAGATCTTTTTAGCAAGGTTCTGAAAACCGGACCGGTCACTGAACCGGTGAAGGTATTGGGTCAAGGGTCAGTGGGTCAAACCAGAGTCAGACCGGTATTAATTAAAAATATAATTTAATTAAAATAGCTAAAAATATTTATATTTCATAATAAAAAAATATTTTATGATAAAAAAAATGTAAAGATATGATGTCATGTCCATGAGAACAAATATAATATTATATTGGTTGTATTTTTAAACAAAAGGAGATCACAAAAAGAAGAGAGATCGGAGTTGCGTGCTTGTGTCAGTTGAACTCTTTAATTTGATGGGTGCATACTGCATAGCAGGTATAGGGTATAGGGGTATAGGCTTTTTGACTTTTTTATCTTTGTTTTTTTTTTTGCTCAAGTTTTTATCTTTGTTTAATGGTTACTAGCAAATAGCAGTAGTTGTTTTTTTTTTCACCGCCAACGTCTATTGTTTACTTGTTCTTGTTGATTTCATTTTCTCTCTCTTTCAACTCTCCAAATTCAGATTCAGATCTCTCTCTCTCTCTCAGTCCCTCCTCCTTCCCGTTTTGTGTTCGTTTTGGGTTACAAAGATCCCTCTTTCTTCTTCAACTGTTCACTCATCAGATTCAGATCTCTCTTAGTCTCTCCACTTTCTCATTTTGTCTCGACATTAAGAAGCATGGAGGCACCGTGAAGCTTCTATTGTGAACTACAGATAAGAAATTCTACCAGTCCAAAATCCATTTTCATTATTTCAACCATAGAAGCTCCGACTTTTGACCTGCAGATCACGATCTCCGCTTGCCACCGCCGCACTCTCCCCTCCTTCTCGTTCGCCTTCAATCATTAAAAAAAAAACCAATCTTTTCTGACTCAGACTCAGCCAACTCGGCCAGTTCAGGCCGAGTTACCGAGTTGGCTCCGGGTCAACTCGCAACTCCGGTTTAACCCCTAACTCGGACCGGTTTTCCGGCCGGTTCGACGGTTTCCGGTCTAAACCGGCCGGTCCGGTCCGGGTTTCAAAACCTTGCTTTTTAGTACCAGTCAGTATTCTGAAGTATTTTTTTAGTATCAGTCAGTACCCTGAAGTATATTTTTAGTACCAGTCAGTAACTTGAAGTATTTTTTATAGTACTAGAAAGTAGACCAGAATATCTTTTCAAGATCCTAAAATAATATTTCAAGATCATGAGTTAATTTTTCACTACCAGTCAGTACCCTGAAATATCTTGTTAGTACCTGTCAATATCTTGAAGTATTTTTTTAGTACCAATTAGTATCTTGAAATATTTTCTCAAGATCATAAAATAATTTTTAAGATCATGAAATATTTCTTCAGAACCTGTCAGTATCTTGAAGTATTTTGTGAGTGCTAGTCAGCATTTTAAAATATTTTTTTAAGATCATATGTTTCAGGGTATTGATTAGTACTATTTGTTACACACACAAATAGTCAAACTTAAAGGTCAAATGATATTTTTGCACCAAAAAGAAGAACTTGGTGTTGGGTGCTCTTTTAAACAGACCACATGTGTATTTTTGTACCTTAAAAGCCACGTCATCGTTCAGTCAGCAAAAAAAGTCAAACTTAAAGGTCAAACGATATTTTTGCACCAAATTTGTAACCACGTAGTCACTTTTGCATCTAAAAAAAGCACTTGGTGTTGAACACTCCTCCGAAAAAGCACATGTGTATTTTTGCCCCTTAAACCAAAAGATGGTCAATTAGAAGTGTTGAATAGATGCATAGAAACCTACTTGATATGTATGTGCTGGGAGCAACCTAAAGATTGGGGTAAGAGGTTAGCATTGGAAAAATGGTGGTATAATACCACTTACCACACTTTAAGTAGGGTAAGGGGTATTTTTGGAGTTGCAACCCTCTAGGTAGATCTTAGCAGCTAGCAGAAGTTCTCAAACGCTTGCACAACATTATTTTGGTCCTTACTAATGTCATACCCCTTGTAATTATGACATTTATTAGAGTAAAACAGTAAATTATAGTGAGCAACACAGGAATATCTTAGTATACTGATAGTAGAAAACATTCTTGGTTGTGAACAGGGATAAACGATATAATTCATAATACAAAGATCCATTACATTAGTGTCCATGTGTCACATTTCAAAATAAATGTAACTAAATAAGCATATAAGTTCTACAGTCTTATCTAATGTCCTAGCAGCAACTGTCAGTATTCCATGCTAATTGCCTTTCCTTTGGAGTCTTGTCCTTCACTTCGACCATGTCCAAATCCTGAGTTCTTAGGAATGTCTGGGATTCAATTTGAACGCCAAAGTAACATGTTAATCTCACAGACCAAGCATAAACAGTATATGACAGACAACCATAACAAATAGTCCACAACAAGATATAACATTTAGAAAACATAGCATATGCGCAACCAAACCAGCATACACATATCACATAACTATAGCACTAGGTTTAACCAAATGGCATGCATCGAGAGTCCTCCTGTACGTCGGAGTTCTCAATTGGAACACCCACCTAGAAATATTAGACTGAGAATTACCAAGAGTCCTATATGGAATCCACCAGCGTTCTCAATCGGTTGTGCCTCAAGTCTCTTGATTGCAACTAGGGTATTTGACTGGGAGCTACCGAGAGTCCTATCTGGAATCCACTAGCGTTCTCAATCGGTAATGCTCCAAGTCACCTGAATGCAACTAGGTTAGTCACCTAAGGACCACCGGTCCGATAGGCCCTACACCTAGTCGTACCATGATGGGGACATTCACATATATGATTCAAGCAGACATACACAGCCATACAAAGAATGTGAGATTAGAGTTACTACCTGAACATTTAATCCCAGTCAATATCAAGAACTTTGCTTGTTCCGACAATTACGTGTCCCTATAAGAATATATTTTGGACAATGGTCAATACTTATTCTAATTATTGAAATTTTAAATGTCATATAGTACATTGCAACAAATATAGAACCATTAGACCTAACTATGACCATCAAGTTCTTTGACTTGCTTAATTTTCGCACATTTGGACAGTGTTTTCTAGATTCTATGTTGTAACTTTGAAAAATCATAACTCTTAGCAAAAATGTCCAAATGAGGTACTTCCAAAACCTATGAACTATTTATTAAGCCTAGTTTCATAGAAAAATAGTTCTAGTAGCTAGCCACATGCATATTAGTCCATATTTCCTCAAACAGACGCTGTTGTCCAGTTTTTGTCCAGTTTGCATTCCATAATCATCGGTCATTTTCAAAAATTCATAACTTAGTGTACACAAGTCCAAATTTGACCAATTACCTATCAAATTAAAGCTTATTATATCTACTTTAATCTTGTAAAATTTCATTACAAATAGACATCATTTAATGCCCCAAAAACTCTTGCAATCATACTTTCTGTACAAGATTTTACAAGGCAGATTTTAGAACTTCGGTGCAATTCAATACCGAAGCTTCCAAAATTCCTACCGAACTTCTATCCTACACAATTTTTTCGTTTTGAACACAATGGAACCATCAAAATGGTAAAATTCCAACTACTCAGGTATTCCCTATAACCGACCAAAATCATAACCCTTTATGATCATCATCGTTTTGTAATTTTCACTTCGCAAACACTCTAATTTCGCTTTATAGCCACATTTTATCTTGTTATTTAAATCATGTACACATGATATGCCATTTTAGAAAACCAATTAGTACCTCCTCATAAGGGTTTCAATAGCCCAAACTCAAGAAAAGTAGAGAAACCACCGATAAACTCTAGTACACAACCAACATGCTTAGAATTGCTTACCTTAATCGTTGTTCGGTATTTCTCGAAAGAATTCCTTCTTCCCTTGATTTTTCAGATTTCAGTTAGCTCTCAAGAGGCAATAAACAGAAATATTTCATGAGCTAAAAGAGTATGAGGAGGAAAGGACTAGAAATTACAAGCCTGTAGCGTGAGAAATTTTCTCAATTTCGCAAGATGTCACTTTGTCTTCTTCACTTGTGATTCTTGGCTCCCAGGCGTTTTGTGTGTATGTGTCCGAACTTTGGGAGCAATTGGAGATCAATTAGAGTGTATATTAGCCCCCTTAAGTCGGTTTAGAGGGGTAAATTCTAGATTTTCCCTTCACTTCCCCCATAATTACCATTTATGCCATTTTCCAATTTTCAACCCTTTTGTTGTTATTTTCTTCTTGGCCAAAATTTTGGGCTGTTCTTAGGAAAATGTTGACCCATTTTATTGACTCATAACCCATACTCAATTTTCCATAAATTTTAAATAATTATGGAACTTACGGCACAATTTTGTAAAATTTGCAATTTAACCTTCCCTCAATTTTCTCATAATTTCTAATGAATTTCATGCAACTTCTTCTCATACATTTTTATTCAAATTCAAGGCACTAAAATGGAAAAAAGAAGTGTGATTCCCATGTGTCTCTTTGGTGCTAACATATTTCTTAAAAAATTTGGTTTTGGCGAAATCGGGTTTTTTCGAAGAAAATTGATCCTTTAGCCAAAATTCATCATTCTTTTCACCATTCCATATATATCATTTAGGGAATTTATCAGAGAAAATTTTGGGATATTACACTAGATATTGTAAAAGGTGGGGGCAGTTGCATAAAAGTTAGAGCTACCAACAGAATCACATTTCCATTTCTCTTCTTGGATTCTAACAATGTGTAATTTTTTAAACAAATTTTATTTAACAAGTGGCTATTAAGAAGTGTGTTAGCATCCATAACAAGTGGATGAGCAACTATTGACAAATACATTTGAACTATGTGGGATAAAAACACCAACCTTTGTTATGAGATATATTTGTAGTTAAATGATAAGTATAACCATATTTTAATCATGATAACAATATCTGATATGTCTAAACAAATCTATTTAATCAACAATTGTTGGTAAGTGTGTGCGCATTAGAGCCGGGAAATCGAGCCAAGCTCGTTGGGCCGGCCCTTTTAGGCCCTGGACCTTTACGGGTCGGGCTTGAAAATTGGAGGAGTTTAATGAAATTGGCCCTGTGGGGCCGGCCCTGCAGGGCCTCGGGCTTAAAAGGGCCAGCCCGTTAGGCCCTGCTAATATTTTTTTTTAAAATTTAATAAGGAGTTAGAAGAGATGCCCCCCATTCGAATATTCATTGAAAATGAAAGTCAGTTTGCTTCTTATATTGGCAACCTTCTCATCACAAGTCATAGGGTTAATCTTGTCATAGAAATATTGTATAATAGTTTAAATTTAAAACCTAGGTATGCTTCTTAGGCTTTATGTGAGTTATTTGTGGACAATAATTTGCTTTTGATTACGAATTAGTGATGTGTTTATTTGTTGGATAATTCATGTTTTTTGGATATTAATGTTGACAACCTTTATTTGATAAATTAGAACTTTAATTGTTGTAATTTACTAATTATATTTCTTTCAAAAAAAGGGAGGAAAATAGTTAAAATTTGGAATAGTAAGTTTCGGGCCTTGTACGGCCGACCCTGGCCCTGGTGCTCTCGAGCTGAGCTTTGAAAAACACATGTTTTTTTACCCCGAGCCCTATAGAGCCGGGCCGACCCTAATTCCCAGCTCTAGTGAGCATGCAATGACAAGTTGGTAAGTAGCCATTGACAAGTGTGTGGTAGCCATTTTAAATAAAAGAGGGAAAATGGTATTTTCACATTTAGAATTAATATCACCCAAGTCTCATGGGACTTCACTTCAATTTGATGATTTCAAGGGATCTTGTTCTAATTATTTTTATTACTTAGGACCTAGTTGTCATTTTCCCATAATTATATTGTGGGAACTAATTCAATGAGCACCTAATATAATTAACAGGAATTAATAGGTTAGAGTAGGTGTAGGAGTTAGTTAATGCTAGTTAATAACTAACATAGCCTTACCTGTTTAGGTAAATATCTAATGTGTTTCCCGACCGGAGAAGTTCTTTTTGGGGGAGAAACTATGTGTTTTGGGGATCTATGCACGCTCCCCGGTTAGAACCTCTAAGGGGTCCTAATGGTTTAGACTTGAGTAGACTGAAAAAAGACATATAGCCTTGGCAAGAATGCCACTCCACAAAATATATGACTCTTGCTCCTTGTTAGTTCTTGAAGTTTTGATGATAACAAGACATAGATGATTAAAGTTGTATATTGAAAAAGGTTAAGGTTTTTTGAATTAGCACACATTGATTAAGTTAAGAGTGTTACTCGAGTAAGCTTCTAAGTTACTTGAGTAAACCCAATATGATAAATTTGTTAAGTGTTCGCAGATAGCTACTCGAGTAAGGATACTATATTACCTGAGTAAGTTTTGAATCAATGCAAAGTTCAGAGGTCTGTAGCTACTTGAGTAAGCATAATGACTTCCTAAAGTAATCTACTCGAGTAAGGCATCCTAGCTAGTCGAGTAAAGGACTCTTCATGAAGAACCAAGCCTCTGTAACAATGTTACCCGAGTAATGTGTAATAGTTACTCGATTAAAGGTAGTGAGTTACTCAAGTAATATGTTTCAATTCTTTCATTTACTCACTGAATGAAACTTACCCGAGTAATTAATCTTTGCTACTCGAGTAAAGAAAATAGATTACTCGAGTAAGATTGGTTCTAATCTATTTTGCTCTCTGTCTGATAGTTACTCGAGCAATGTTTCTATGCCACTCGAGTAATGTAATTAAGCTACTTGAGTAACAGCTACTAATGTCTTCTTGTAGTTCTTTGTTTTAATATAGAACAGATGTTACTCAAGCAAAAGAATTGGTCTACTCGAGTAATCATTCATATTACTCGAGTAAGCACGTTGCAAAGGCCATTGTTTTTCAAATTACTACAATGTTACTCAAGTAACATATTGATATTACTCGAGTAAAGGTCTTCAAGATATCAGAATCAGAATATGAACTTGAATCAGAAATAGAATCTGAGGCAAAATCAGAGTTAGCAGCAGAAATCAAATGGAAATTACAAAATGACAGTAGAGTTTCAAAAGCAAATATAGACAATGATCAAAACATATAAGAAAATGACTGCTCTTTCACTTCAATTCTTCTCCCCCTTTGTCATCGACAAACAAGGGTGGAGCACTGGGTAGAAGAATGTGGAGCGGCTGGAACAGATGCTTCAGGGGCTATGGTGGTGGTTGGGATGGTGGAAGTTGGTTCAGGTATAGTTGAAGGAATGGTAGAACTGGGACCAGCAGAGGTAGAAGCACCCAAACCAGAAGCAGACAAGGACTGATTGTGCAATAATTTGTCCAACTTGTCTCCAAGAGACATCATGGTCACCATAAGAGTGGATATGCTGGCTGAATGATCTCCAAATTGATCACTGAGCTCTTGGACCTTTTGCTTCAGCTCTTGTTGCTCAATATGGTACTCTTTTTGTGAATCCACCATCTCAATGTGGCCCTTACTCACTTCTTCGATCAATTGCTTTACTTCTGATTCGATTATGGCAGAAAGATCAGAAATGGCTTGGTCAATTATAGTCTTGATTCTTGCATCCAAATCAGAAGGAGGGGGTGCACTCTGGGCTTCTTGGACTCTGGACTGAGTAGCTCTTGATCTGGCTTGCCTGGACTGAGGAGGAGCTCTGGACTGATCAGAACCTTCATCAAAGCAGATTCTCATGAGGTTCAGGATGTGCTTGCCAAACTTCTGGGGTTTCTCAGGTTGTTCATTGGCAGGAAGATACCATACTTTCTCATGAAACATGATGACAGAGATGAGACTAGCAAAGGGTATTTGGGAGGATTTCCTACCAGTAAAGCAAAATTTGGCCATTTCTTTGAAAATCTAGTCACCAATATTGTGAGGCACTTGGTCAATGATGGAAGCAAAGATAGGGTAATTCTTCTTTGCAAAATGGGTGAAATTTCCTCTTTTTTGCATGAGATCCCTAGTATAAATGTACCAGGAAGCTCTTTGCTTAGGGGGCATTGATACTGGAGTAAAGTTCAGGATTTCTAATGCATCAGGAACAGGCTCATCAGGTTTAATTAATTCAAAGATTTGTCTATCAGTATAGTCCAAAGATGCAACATGTGGGGGATTGTGAATTTGAAGGAGAGAGTTCAAATAGGAAGCAGTTATGGTGATCTTCTTCCCTCTAATAGTTGTGGTTATCCTTTCCTCAACCATTTTCCTTTCACTAACCAACAGATTGTCACTTTTCATGCAGTGATAGAAGGCTTTGACAAGAGATGGGTTGTATGAGGCTCTAATGGAAATTAATGGTTCAAATTGTTTCAGCCAGAGGGTAAGATCAAGATTGCATTCCTCTTTTAATTGAGCCAGGTCAACATACACAGTGGGGCAGAAGGATTTATGCTCATAATTCTCTTGAAATCTAATAGCATCCTCACCAGATAGTCTCACAGGCTCACTAGAAAATCCCCTTGGTATTGAAGAATAATTATAAATTTCAAATAAGGCAGGGGTTTCTTCAGATACTTGAGGAACAGATTCCTCTTGGCGATGAGAAGCTGATTGAGCATGAGGGCCAGCTTGATCAGGTTCAGGGACACTCTTCTTGGTCCTTTTGGATTTGTAGGTAGCTAAGACCTTCTCTTTTCCTCTACTAGTCGCTGTTTCTGTATTGGTTGGATCCTGAGGAGTGCCATCTTTGGTTCTGGATGAAGGAGAGGAGTGAGTTGTAGTAACACCTGGGATTCTTTTATCAACTCCATGCCTGAATCGATTTGGGAAGGATTTCCTTCTGAGTGGATGTTGAGGCACACTTTGTGGAGTAATTTGAGGTTCTTCATGGGCTGAACTGAGTGTCTCGTCGGTTGCAGGTCGTTTAGAGGCCATTCCTTAGATTTTCGTTGAGGGAGATGAGAGGATTTGAGAGAAATTTAGTTTTAGGCTCGAGGGTGAAGTGGAGTGAAGGGCGACAGTCAGGTTTTTAAAACAATTGTATCGCGACAAACTCGAGTTCACAAATGCAGGCTCGAGTTTGCGTGAATTTGTACTAACCTGGACTTCAAGAGTATATGTGTAAACTCTTGAAATTTCCCTTAGGCTCGAGTTCACAAACTAACAGGCTCGAGTTTGTGAAATCCTCTGAATTGAGTTGCTCTCTGTATCCCGAGAACTCGAGTTCACCAACTAATAGGCTCGAGTTTTGGCTTGTTGCAACAATTGATTTTCCTCTGATTCTCTCGAGCTCGAGTCTGGCTTTGGTAGGCTCGAGTTTGGCTTCTTTGACAGCAAACTTGCAGCCGATGGACAGTGATGTTGATCACGATAAACATCCTGCATAAAACACATCTGCATACTCCGATGCTTAAGTTAGTTAATCTGAAATCATCAAAAACATAACTAACATTGAGTAAGGATTACTTACAACTCATTGGGATTTACCATTCCCAATTCTCTTCTAATGAACACAAATTGTTCTTTTGCTAGAGGTTTGGTAAAGATATCAGCAAGTTGCAAGTGAGTTGGGATGAACATGACCTTGACATCTTTCTTTTGAACATGGTCTCTTATGAAATGATGTCTAACATCAATATACTTGGTTCGAGTGTGTTGAACTGGATTCTTGGCCAAGCTTATTGTGCTTGTATTGTCACAAAGAATTGGAATTTCTTTGAGATGGACTCCAAGGTCTTTAAGTTGTTGTTTGATCCATAAGACTTGAGCACAGCAACTTGATGCAGCAACATATTCAGCTTCAATGGATGACACAGCTACTGTGGTCTGTTTCTTGCTAAACCATGATACTAGTGATCCTCCAAAGAATTCACATTGGCCACTGGTGTTTTTTTTGTCAGTTTTGTAGCCTGCATGGTCTGAATCTGTGTAAGCCACCAAATGTTCATGTTGATCTTTGGGAAACCACAATCCAAGAGTCTTTGTGTTAGCAAGATATCTGGAGATTCTTTTGACATGTTCAACATGAGATTCCTTGGGGTCAGATTGGAATCTAGCACACATTCCAACACTGAATTGAATGTCTGGACGACTTGCTGTAAGATAGAGCAATGATCCAATCATTCCTCTATATTTAGTGATGTTGAAGTCAGTGCCTTTTCATCGGCATCCGGTGTTGCGGTTGAGCTCATTGGAGTGTCTGCTCCATTACAATCATCTAGACCATATTTCTTCAATAGATCTTTCAAATACTTGGTCTGGGAAATGAAGATTCCATCATGGCGTTGCTTGATTTGAAGACCAAGGAAGTAATTAAGTTCTACCATCATAGACATCTCAAACTCTCCCTACATTATCATAGCAAATTCTTCACACATAGCATCATTAGTAGCACCAAATATAATGTCATCAACATAAATTTGAACCACTAATATATCACCAAGTTTGTTCTTCTTGATAAAGAGAGTTGTATCTGCTTTACCTCTAAAAAATCCTTGATCAAGAAGGAAATTGCTTAATCTCTCATACCAAGCTCTAGGAGTTTGCTTAAGTCCATATAAGGCTTTCTTGAGGCGATAAACATGATCTGGATGATGTTCATTTAGAAAACATGGAGGTTGTTCAACATAAACTTCCTCCTGTATAAAACCATTTAGAAAGGCGGATTTCACATCCATTTGGAAAAGTTTGAATCCTTTGACACAGGCTAAAGCTAAAAGAACTCTTATTCCTTCCAATCTAGCCACTGGAGCATAAGTTTCTTCATAATCAATTCATTCTTCTTGATTATAGCCTTTTGCAACTAGCCTTGCCTTATTACGAATGATTATGGCGGATTCATCACGTTTGTTCTTGAATACCCATTTAGTGCCAATGACTGGATGGTCTTTAGGCCTAGGTACCAAGTCCCAAACTTGATTTCTTTCAAATTGATGTAACTCCTCTTGCATTGCTATAACCCAATCATTGTCTAAAAGGGCTTCATCAATTTTAGAGGGTTCAATTGTAGAAATGAAAGCAGAAAATGTAACTTCATTTAAAGTGCTTCTTCTGGTTCTTACTCATTGATCTACATCACCTATCACTTGATCCAGAGGATGACTCCTACTGTATCTCCATGATTTAGGTTGAGTTTGAACACTGTTTTCACAAACATTTTCACAATGATTTTCGCCAATCTTTTGCAAATCTTTTCAGTATTTATTAAAACAGGAGTTGACACTGAATCAGATTGATTTGAAATAGGAAAATCATCACCATCATCATCCAAGGACTTGTTAGATTTGGTTTCACAAAATACAACATGCATAGATTCTTCAACAATGTGAGTGCGGGTATTATAAACTCTATATGCTTTACTTCTACTTGAATAACCCAAGAATATACCTTCATCAGCTTTGGGATCAAACTTACCCAAGCTGTCCTTACCATTATTGTGGATGAAACACTTACATCCAAAGATGTGCAAATGTGCTAAATTGGGTTTTCTTCCTATGTATAGCTCATAGGGAGTTTTGTTCAATTTCTTCCGGAGATATGCCCTATTTGATATATAGCATGCAGTGCTCATAGCATCAGCCCAAAACACTTGAGATGTTTGATTTTCATTCAGCATTGCCCTTGCCATTACAGTGAGCAATCTATTCTTTCTTTCAACAACTCCATTTTGCTGTGGGGTTCTTGGAGCTGAGAAGTTATGATTGATTCCCATACTATCACAGAATTCTCCAAAAGCATGATTCTCAAATTCTCCTTCAAGATCTGTACGAATACCTGCAATAGAGAATCCTTTCTTGTTCTGGACCTTCTTGGCAAACACAACAAATTGAACAAATGTTTCATCTTTTGAAGACAAGAAAATGGTCCAAGTAAACCTTGAGAAATCATCAACTATAGCCAAGGTATAAAGATTGCCACCAAGGCTTTTTACTCTAGCAGGTCCAACTAAATCCATATGGAGTAATTGAAGAGGTCTATTAGTTGATATTTCATTCTTTGACTTGAAAGAAGATTTGGTTTGTTTACCTTTTTGACAAGCATCACAAATCATGTCGTTTTTAAAATGAAGTTTTGGTAATCCAATAACCAATTCCTTTTTCTGTAACTTGTCAAGTTGAATCATATTAACATGTCCAAAGCGTTTATGCCATAGCCAACTTTCATCCAAGTTACCAACAAAACATTTTTCGAACTGAATTGTTTTGAGATGATTCAAAGTATAGCAATTACCTTCTCTTGGAGCTCTGAATAATGCTTTGAATTTAATGCTATCTAAGGAGAGACTATCCTTACTTACAATCAAACATTCTTATGAATCAAAGATGACTAAGTTGCTTTTGTCTGTGCTTTGACTCACACTAAGGAGATTGTGACATAATCCTTCCACAAGGTAAACATCTTTGATTTGTGGTCCATTGTTGTTTCCAACTTCTCCAATTCCAGTTCTATGAAAACATGAAAAAGTGGCATGACCTTTTCTGTTGCAATAGTTGCAATGTGCAAATGGATTTGAGGTATGGACAGATTTTCGAAAATAATTCATGTATGATTTTTTTCCATGTTTCTTTTTGCCTTCCTTCTTATCACAATCAGGTTTCTAACCAATTCCTGATTTGTCATTTGTGAACCTTTGCTGTTTCAAAATGATTTCAAGCATTTCACTTCCTCTAGTGAATTTTTCAAGAGTTTTTGTAAGATGTAAATTTCTTTTCTCCAAAATGCTGCAATTTTCACAAACCTTTTCTGAAACTTTTTCACAATTCGTTTCACAAACAGAAATAGGTGTAGGAATAGTTTGAACTTGTTCTTCTAACAATTAAATTTTTCTTTTTGAAAGCAGAAGCTCTTTTGCAACTTTCTTAAATTCAAAGTGAAGAGAGAATCATATGCTGATGATAGTTCATCATAAGGAAAATTAGAATCACTTACCTCTTCATTGTCTGATTTCTCTTGAGCCACAAGACAGAGATTAGCTCTATCTTCTTCTTCTGCCTCATCTTCATCGGATGAGCTGTCACCCCATATAGATGACACATAAGCTTTTTTCTTGAACTTATTGAATTTCTTTTCTTTGTTCTTCAGCTGTGGGCATTCTGATTTGATGTGGCCAGGTTTTTCACACTCATAGCATATGATAGGTTTCTTAGTTCCAGTGATGGAGCTACCTTTGTGAAACTTTCTGTATGCTTGGTCGTTTTTGTAAAACTTCTTGAATCTTCAGACCATCATGCCTAGCTCACCATCTTCATCTTCATCTTCATCTTCTTCATCATCATCTGATTTTACCTCTTTGACAATCTTAAGAGCAATTCCCTTGTTCTTGCCATTGATCTCATCAAGTCCTTTCCTGAATTTGATCTTCCCTTCATATTCAGAAAGGCTGCCAAACAATGCTGCTACAGAGGCCATTGATTCACCACGAGCTTCTTCATTTGCAGTGACCTTAGCTTCCATTCCTTGGTGAGAATGTTTAGTATTTTCCTCACTTGAGCAGGTTGTTCATATTCTTTTCCCAATGCAGTAAGTTGATTAATCAGATGAGTGAATTTGAGCTGAAATTCACTAATAGATTCTCCAGACTTCATACGCAATAAATCATATTCAGTCATGAGAGTATTAATGCGATTTTCTTTGATTGCAGCTGTTCCTACATGAGCTATCTCAAGAGCATCCTACATATGCTTAGCAGATGGCAAAGTGCAGATTCTGAAATACTCTTTTTGGCCAAGAGCACTTTGCAGCATGTGTATTGCTTTCATGTTGAGAGTGACTAATTTTTTGTCATTCTCATCATACTCTTCTTCAAGCTTGGGGGTTCTGACACCAACTTCTACTGAGGATGGAACATAGTTTCCTTTCTCAAAGACCTTCCATAGACCATACTCAGAGGCCATTACATAGACCCTGAACTTAGCCTTCCAGAATGAGTAGTGTTCTCCATTGAAACCTGGTGGTCTGTTGATTGAGGCTCCATCGGGTAGAATTCCTTCCATTGGATCTTTTGTCTAGGATGTTAATCCTTCAAATAGACAACGAGGCTCTGATACCAAATGAAAGTGAAAGGAAATCACCAAGAGGGGGGTGAATTGGGGATTTCAAAAATTCTTTTTCAATTACCCACACACTAGATGAAGCTGGATATAAAGTAGAGATAGGGAAGAAGAGCTTGACACAGAATTTATACTGGTTTAGTCCTAACTCTTGACCTACGTCTAGTCCCCAGGCTCCCTGGGTTTTTCTACTATCACTCAATTCAGATACACACTCTGTACTCAAGGATTATCCTCTCTCGAGGATACACTCCCCCTTACAAGTTGTAATCTGAAATCCCAATCTCCAAGTCCCCTTGACTTGAGATTCTTACAATGAATGAAATACAAGAATAGAAGCTCTCTCACAGAGTAGGTATTGATAAACATTGAAGTTCTAACTATCAAAGATACTATACAGAAAGAAAACTGAAAGAGTAGATAACTTTTGAGCTATTTTTCGTTTCTGCTTGTTGTGTGTTGTTTGAAGGCTTGTATGCAGCTCTATATATAGCAGCAAATCTTCATATGACCGTTGCTTCTCCATTCTGCATTATCTCCATTCGAAATTCTAGTTGTTGTGGGCATGGATGGAGAATATAGCCGTTGGGTCATAATGTTTCTTGAATTTCCGATGATTGCTCTGCATTGAAGATCATTGAATGCTTTTTATTTGATTTGTGCAACAAAATCATTCTGAGTAAAAGTTGTAGCAATTGTTTCCAAAAGAGGGAATTCATCCTTTTGGCTAATCCTCTGTTTGACGCGTGAAATCAATGCTGTCAATCAATCGTGGATCTGACTCAAACTCGAGTTTGCAAGTCTAGGCTCGAGTTCGCAAGGCATTCTGAATGTTTCATAGAAGCGAGCTCGAGTTCAGAGCATTGTAAGCCATTTGTCGCGAGAGCCATCTGAAATGAAAACTTTACATAATGGGAAAACTCGAGTCCATTAGTTAGCAGGCTCGAGTTTGACACTACTCATGTCAAAACAAATTAAGCATTTCAAAGAGAACTGGAGGTTTAAATATGAACTCTAGAGTTTGTAAATTTACTTTACTCAATTTAAAGATTAGGCTCGAGTTCAGAAACTTAGGCTCGAGTTTGCAGTATTTGTAAACATTTGTAAATTAGCAAACTCTACTCAAAATAAAATACTGTGGAGTTTATAAAATGGTTTTCAATTGAAGAGACTTCCCGCCAGAGGCAAACTCGAGCTTGCATCTGCAGGCTCGAGTTTACACACTTGTAAAATCTTTGAACACATTCTCTGGAGGTATTAAACTGGAGTTTAAGTACACAGGCTCGAGTTTAGAAATCCAAAATAGCCTAACATGCTCTCTGTCAGTATCAAACTCGAGGTTGCCTATCTAGGCTCGAGTTTGGCGCCGATGAATGTTTTTGAACTAAAGTCAAATCATTTGGCTTATCAAAAACATTCATACTTGTTTACAATTGTCGCTTATCATCAAAACACATTGAGAACTAACAGCTATTACTTATCTACTCAATATGGAGTTAAAAACTTATTTGATTATCTGTTTAGTGGTTTAATCTCAAGGTTGTGGAACCTTGAGTGTGGGTATACAATTATGACTTGAAAGGGAGAATGAGTCCTAGTGTGAAAGGATCATCTCAAGTACAAAGTGTGTAATTATAACCGTGATTTTGAGTTAGTGAAATACCCTGAGTGTCTTAGTATTCTCATTTGGGCTTAACATCCCGAGAAAGTCATGGAAGGAATATTACCTAATAGTGTCTCGATCAACTGTCCACCTGGCTTCAGTGGTGAACATTATTCATTCTGGAAAGCAAAGTTTATAGTGTGTTAGCCAATGAATATGGTTTGTGGCACATATTCGAGAATGGGGACTATGTCCCGACAAGAGTTGAAGGCGGAATTCATGTTCCAAAGATTGAAGACGAGTTCGATGACAACGATGTAAGGAAGGCAACTCTCAACAAGCAAGGCTATCTAGATGCTCCAAAGTGATCTTAGTCAAAAGGAGTATTTTTGGATATGCAATCTGGCAAGTGAAAAGAGATGTGGAAAGCATTGGAGATAGCATACGAAGGAACTTCTGGCATTAAGGAGAATTGTATCAACACATTGACGACCGAATACGATCTTCTTCGAATGAAGACCGAAGAATCCATCGAAGAGTTCCAACTTCACTTTACCCATTTAATTAATCAACTATCTACTTTGGGTAAAACGTACGAAAAAAATTCCCAAGTCAGGAAAATTCTGAACGTTTGGACAAAAATTGGGAAGCGAAGGTCACAACGATTGAAGAAGCCCATAGCGAGTCAATGACTTCAGTAGCTGCTCTGTTTGGAAGCCTATCTGAATACGAAGGCAAATTGAAGTTCAAGAAAGGCTTGGACAAAATCAACAACAATAGAGGGAAAGGTGTTGCCCTCAATGTTGTGAAAGAGAAGGAACCTAAAGAGGAAGACGAAGTTGAAGACGAAGAACTTGGCATGTTTGTTAGAGATTCAAGAAGTTCTATAAGAAAGATCAAGGCTTCAAAATCAATTCCGTAAGGAAAGCTCAAGTAATGCACCCGTATAGATCTATGTGTCAGGTCCTTTAGACCCGACTCTTCTTTCCTTCATAACCGACGTTTCTGATGTCGGTTTTTCACGTTCTTGGTGTCTATCTCTTTGTTTTTTCGAGATCTACGTAATGACACCTATTTTGTAGCCTGAACCCACTGTTTACTCATGACCCAATTTCAAAAAAAAAAAAACAAAGACGGCCAAGAAGAGAAACATGACGGAAATTAAAAAAATTCGCAGCTTTTCATTCTCTTCACAATCATGATAATTTAATGGTCTATAAATTTCTTTTCAAATGACCCAATTATCAAAATCCAAAGATGTTAATATACCATCATCTTTTATCTTTGATCTTAAAATTCGTAAGAGAAAACTAAGAGTCCCAAATTGGTGAGCACTATTAACGTTAAAAATTCATAAAGCAAAAATAAATGCAGTCATATGCATTCCTATTTCAAACATGAATCTCACACAAAACAAGAATATGTGTACTTTCAATTCAACAAATCAACATTATTTGTTTGAAATTCATTTCACTCATTTTGCATACTTTTGAAGATTTTCACACTCTCTCTTCTTGATAGAAAACTAGAGGCATCTATAATGGTCAGAGAGCAAATGGACAAGCTTCTATCCTTTAAATAACTTATGTATCTAAAAGACATGTACATCATATGGATATGACTGCTCCCATCAAGCAGTCAAGAAACCTCTTCCCAAAAGTCATTTACCAATAATCATTTAGCCCCTTCATTAATTATTAAATCATATATATTTATTATAGTCACATAAGACATTTCTTACAAGTTGAACTTGGTCTCCAAAGGTCTCAAAAGTATACACCAACCTCGGTTCAAGCACACTATGATTCTACTACATCCTCTTGTAACAATTATCTAATTCCTCGATCATATCTTTATAACATGTTTCGTTAGTCACAAATTAATGTTTTCACTAAGATATCTACTTCCTAATCGCTTTTAAGTGTGTGTAGAATGATATCCTTCTCCACCAAAAATTAATGTTATCATTAGTGTGCATGAGAGAGCTGTAAGACCTGGCTATTACCCAAGAGGGGGGGTGAATTGGGTGTCTGATAAAACTTTAGATAACTTTGAAAATGTTTTTGCAACTTACTAAAAGCAGTTCATATAACAATAATAATTTATAAAGCGATAGTCAGTCATTCAAACTTATATGATGGAAATATATGAGTTTAAGGAAGAGAATATGCAAACTGTGATTTATACTGGTTCGGCTCAATCCTTGACCTATGTCCAGTCCCCAAGCTCCACTTGAGATTTTCAATCCACTATCCTCTTCTTTAATCTAGGCACAAGAGAAGCCTATACAACTTGATTACACGCTCTGTACTCGAAGTAATCCTCTCACTTGGATTTACTCCCCCTTACAAGCCGTAATTACCCACTTGATTACACACTATGCACTCAAGTAATCCTCTCACTAGGATTCATTCCCCTTACAAGTCAAACAATACAATGGGTTTCCCATTCAAGATCACCCAATCTTGAGTACATCTCGATAAAGTGTTTGCAATATATATTCTCTCTTAGAAGTGAATAAATAAACACTGAAGTACAATACAAATAATTTCTCTCTCGATGATGAGCTATATAAGCATTGAGAACAGAAAGCGTATGAGATAAATGTTGGATTCAGAATATTGGCATTTTGACAATGCAAGCTCTCATCATTTTTGTCCATTTTGAATCCTTCTCTTTTTATAGTTAATGGAGAGCATTCGACTGTTGAGCAATTCTTCCCGTTTAGAATATGATTGTTGAATGTCTGTTGGAGGTAGCCGTTAGACTTGTTTAAACTTTCGTTAGGCACAAATGGTTTTCGTTAGCTATAGTCGACCGTTGCTTCATTAAATGGTCCGCCGTCAACGTACTTGTGCACAAAAAATGGCTTAGAATAATTGCCGAAATAAGTATACCTTGAAGGAATGTATTCGTCTGCTCAGAGCGTTTATTCCAATTGTAGACTTTGATTATGGCGAGCCTTAAATGCTTCTGACACATCGGACGGCTTTTCGGATAATCTCAATTTAAACATGGTTAATCAATTGAAATCCACTCAAAATGATTATTAGAGATAATGGAAATGAGTTTGAGTGAGATTAAGAATAATTTGATAATCACCCATAATGATTAGAATTGAGATTAATGATATAGCAAGGTGTTCTGGGATTCTAAAGAATCTTACATGAGTAACACAAATGTGTTACTTGAGTAATATCCATCTCTGTTTAAAATAATGCTCTCTGGAACGATATTACTTGAGTAACATTATTATGTTACTTGAGTAATATCTCAAGTTTTCAAAATAGACGCGTCTATAGAGTGTAGCGACATTACTTGCTAAGCATATATATATATATATATATATATATATATATATATATATATATATATATATATATATATATATATATATATATATATATTACTTGAGTAAGGTCCTAAAGTAATATCGAATATTTTCAAGGTAAAATCCCACTGGAAAGATATTACTTGAGTAACAACATTTGTTACTTGACTACTATAAAAGGTGTTCAAAAATAGAAGCCTCAGTAGCGTATAACAAAATTACTTGCAAAGCATGTATATATTACTTGAGTAAGGAAAGAAAGTAATATCGAATACCTCTTAGAATATGAGCACTAGATCAAAATTACTAGAGTAACATTTTTTGTTACTTGAGTAATTTCGAAAGGCTTCTTGGAACAACAACTTCTAATTTGAAATTACTTGAGTAACAATATTTGTTACTTGAGTAATTTCAAATAGCTTCTCGGAATAATAACGTTTTGAACCAAAATTACTTGAGTAATACTATTTGTTACTTGAGTAATATTTAAATATTACTTGAGTAATGTTTTATAAGTTAAAATAGATTGTTCCATCGTAGATATTACTTGAGTAATTAATTAAACTAGCTCGAGTAACTATATTTGACAACCTCTGAACTTACCTTTGAAGTGGATATTACTTTGAGTAATACCAAGAATTACTCGAGTAATTTTCTACTGATTGTCCAAACAATATTTTGCATTCTGTGAACACCCAACAACTTCATTAGATGGGGGATTACTTGAGTAATTAAAACAACTTACTCAAATAATTATAATCTTAACAGAATTAATATCTATTGATTCAAAAACACAATTTCTTTTCAACAAAAGGCTTAAATCAACTAAGTCTTATTATCATTAAAACTCCGAGAACCAACAAGAGCTAAATCTAGAGACATAGTCGTAGACATAAGGCTGATTTGCATAGTGGCATTGTTCTATGGCCATGATGTTACTTAAAACACTTTCTATTGTGTGATTTATTATTAATTGTGGGATTTCCAACCGGGCTTCAACCATTTTGAATTTTGGTATGCCTGCCAAGCACAGAGTAAGGGCCCATTGATAACTTTTTTATAGGCACAGGTATCCTGCCCATTGATAACTTTCTCAAAGCTTCCTACTTCCTGGAACTATAGACTGTTCTATTGTTAATGTGGTATGTTGTGTTACCCTAAAGAATTTAGAGTAAATCATCCTTTAGAAGGATTTATTGTATTTATCATCATTCTTGAGTTGATTAATACAAATATTGTTCATCTTCCAAACATCCGCAACAAATATGTAGTTTAGTAAATATTAAACAACTCAATGAGTGAAAAAGGTGTCTTTTGAAAGAATAAGGGAAAAGTGGATACACACACACACATGCTAAATTATGTCAAGTGGTAAAAATCTTATGGTTCTGGTACTTCTGGTAGCATCCCCTTATTTTACCAATGTCTAAAATAAGCAAATTTGATGCGTATCTCTCAACATATTCCTCAACATATTCCTGCTTTTACATGGACCAATAACAAAAAGGATGAGAATGCTATCTTTGAAAGGATAGCTATGGCTTTTTGTAATTCTAAATGGTTGCAAGTTTTTCCATCTTCGATTGTTATCACTCTTCCAATAGCAGCCTCCAACCACAACCCTATCCTATTTTCATTTGAAAATTAATTACTTCAAGAAAAATAAGCAACAAAATTTGAAAATTATTGGTTCTTATTCCAAGAATATGAAGTAATCCTCGGAAGTCGCTAGATGCAACAAGTTACGGGTTCTTCATCCTTTATAGTTCATGTAAAGTTGTCAAGAACTCTACAAACCCTTTCTCAATGGAGTAGAAACGACATAGGTAATTTACCTTCCAAAATTTCTCAAGCAGAGCAACTGTTGAATGATATTTCTAAGGAAATTTCTCAGGATAGAATTCTGGATTTTGATAAATTACAAGTCTTTTAAGATTCCAAGTACCACATGAAGTTTCTCTATGATTGTGAAGCAAGTTTTTGGGCTCAAAGAGCTAAGATAAAATAGATTTCCAAAAGAAGAAAGGAACACTACTTACTTACATTCAACAGTGAGTAAGAGATCATCCTCAAAATTAAAATTCTACTTAAACAGGATGGTCAATGGACCTCTGATGAAACTGAGTTATTTGAGATGACTTTTTTTCACTTTCAAGGTTTATATCAAGAGCAACATCAAGCTTCTATGGAAGATATTATGGCTAGTTTTCAACACCTCCATATTCCTGCTCTACCATCTAATCAAATTGATCAATTGTTGATGCCCTTGACTAATCTTAAAATTATATATATATAAAAAAAATGCAGTCTTTAGCCTCCCTAAAGATAGTGGATTGGGTATTAATGGGTTCCATCATTTCTTCCAAAAACACTGAGATCTGGTAGGTTCAGACATAATTTCTATGGTAAATCATTTCTGATAGACAAATTATTTACTTAAATTAATGAACAAGACTATAATCATCCTATTGCCGAAAACTAAAGACCGCAAGACTTCAGGGACTATAGGCCAATAAGTCTTTGTAATATCACATATAGGATTATTTCTAAAGTCCTTAGCAATCGGCTCAAGGTGTAACATCCCAACTTTCCAAAAGCAGTATAATTTTTTTTTTTTCATTTTAAATCATCAGAGTAGAGCATTTGAGCGGAAGAGTAACTGATATGTATATATAAAGTGCCGTAAGTCTGGCTGGATACAACAGCGGTACAGTGACCGTGTGGTTCAAAAGTAATGTACAATAACAAAAGGAAAGCTTCCGTCGGAACAACGAAAGGAAATCGTCAGCCGGATCTTCTACGCAAGCTGCCTGCCTCTCTCCTCGGTCCTTGGTCCTACGGAACCTGACGCTATGTTAAGAGCTGAGATCCGCACCGGATCTCAGGTAACGGTTAACCTCATGTTTACATATACAGCATACAACATTTGTATCATACGATCAGACATATCACATACAATAAGCGCATCCCAATAGCACATAAGCCCCCAGGCAGATGTGTGGCCCGTAGCAACGTATTTCTAACAGCACATAAAATGTGTGGCCCTTAGCAACGTATGGCCCTTAGCAAATGTATGGCCCTTAGCAGACGTACCCCCAATAGCACATAAAATGTGTGGCCCAGAGCAACGTAAACATATTAACAGTACATAACATACAGTAGAGTCATCATCCATCATACATAGGCATACCATAAACATATCACATATACGTATACAATAAACACCAGCGTTAGTGTTACAGTACGCGAACGTACCTTCGTTGACGGAATACGGAATTTCTGTCGGAGTACGGCGTGACAGTAGGTCAGAACCTTATCAGAGATATCCTATCAATATAACAACGTACTTGTTAAGGATTTATCATTACGACGGACATTTTTAGTCAAAATGACCATTTTACTCCAACATAATTTCGAAATATATATCATATTGATTAGTGATTCAGTTCATAACAGGCATTTTAGGTGCAAATTACCATTTTGCCCCTATCCTTACTAGTCGGCGGAATTTCGCCAGAGCTTTGTCATTTTAACTCTAATCTTCCAAAATTTTTTCAGAACTTCGACCATACCATGATTTTCAAAATAATGACTAAAATACCCCTAGCATATGATATCTAATCATACTTGGAAGATTAAAGACTAACCTAGCATTTCTACTCTAACTACCGAAAGAACTACGGAAGCTTAAGACTCGGTAACGAAAAACTTACTCAGAGCTTCGCTGCTTTTTTCCCAGAGCTCCTCTCTCTAAAACCTCTCTCTAATTTCGGCTTGCTCTTGTGAGTTTTGGTGTGAAAAATACAAAGGGTTGCACTTCTATTTATAGAAGAAATTGTGACACTATTCATTGCTTTTTCATACCGGATATCGGCCATCGGATCGCACTTCTGCAAGGTGTCACGATCCTCACCAGGCCACTTGGCAACCGACCTGCCCCCTCTCATAAGTCAACCAATCCTCCAATCAAATGATGCCACATGCCCTGCTTCCAGAAGCTTGTACCGCTATGTTCCCCGATCGGTACCCGAATCGCGTAATCTTGTAAAATCTTAAAATTCTGGATTCACAACTTTGAAGACCTTCTCTTTCCCATTAGAAATGTCCAAGTTAACTTACTTTTTGATCCTATACAGGGTTTCAACGGTCCAGCCAAAGTTTCTCGAAAAATGTGCTCGGTTACGGAATTAAATTCCGGAATTATCAACTTCTGGACAAAAATTCACTGATTCCAAATATGTCCAGATAATTATAAACTCATCTCCAGATGTTGAGTTACACTTTAATTTGTTCAAATTCTAAATCTGTGACTATCTGCCTTTTTCTCAGATTTTCCCTATTTCGTCTTATTACTAAATTCTTCTACCGATCTCGGAAATAACTCCTGGAACAGTCTATTTCAAGATGAAAATCCACTCTTTCATATTCTTTACTGACTTTAGAAACTTTGTTCATGGTTTTCCAGTCAGAATTCAATTCCTATCGGTGTTTATTTACCTTTTCTATTTTTATACTTAATTATTTTTGATTAAGAGTTCCAAATTTTCATCCAACATTTTTCAACCACAATTTTCTCCCCATTATGTCGGCACCCACACACATATTTTTTATATTTTCTGTTTTTATTTAATTAATATTATATTATATAAAATAATTATTTTATAATTATTTTATATAATTTTTTACAAAATTTTCCTATTGGTCCATACTTGTTTTAGGCTTAAAAATTACTTAATCTCACCAATTTTTCTTCATATTTTCCCATTAATAAGAAAATATATTTTATGCTAATTTTAGCCATAAACCACTAATTATAGGGTTATACATAATTATCTTTGGATTTTTCTTTTGTTTAAGCTTAAGTAATTAGCCAATAATTACTTAATTAATCCCCCACTAATTGTTGATAATTTTCTTATTTAGAAATAATTATTTCCTCACAACAATTGGACCTACATTGATATTTTATGCTTTACATAAAATATTAAAAATCACGGGGTCAATAATGATCCCGGAATACTTTTTGATTTTTCTCTCACTATTTCCCAATGAAATAAATTCCAAAAATTATCTAAATTAGAGACAACATACTCAATAATTTTTAATAATTATTTTATTGCCTCTAAGGATTTTTCATAATTTCCTTAAGTCACTTTATGTCCTACAAGGGCATTTTCATAATTTTGGCACTCAAATTTTCAAGAGATTTTCCCCTACAAATTTGATATCACATATTCAACTATTTCCAATATGTATTATTTACTCAATATGATACTTATCATAAGTGAGATTTTCAGGGTATTACACAAGGCTTCTTTATCTAGAATTAATTCTAAAAATCAATGTGCTTTTCTAAAAGGGAGGTTAATTTCAAACTATATCCTTATGGTATCTAATATAATGTCTCAAATTCACTCTTCTAGGGCAAGAAGAAAATAGCAGCTCTTAAGGTAGGTTTTTCCAAATCTTTTGATAAACGCTTCAAGAATTTTATCATTGCTATTTTAAGAAGCATGAATTTTCCCGAGAAATGGATGAATATGATTAGCATGCAGTGTCTATCAACTGTCCAATATCAAATTTAATTCAATGGCAAACTAACCAATGTTGTGTTGACTAATAGAGGAATCTAACAAGGTCATCCTTTATCGCCTTACATTTACATCTTGGCAGCCAATATCTGTTAGACCTGGCTATCACCCAAGAGGGGAATGAATTGGGTGTCTGATAAAAACTTTAGAACTTTGAAAATCTTTTTGCAACTTACTGAAAGTAGTTTGTATGAAAGTAAGGATTTATAAGATAGTAAACAGTCATTCAAACATATATGCTGGAAATATAAGAGTTTAGGGAAGAGAATATGCAAACTATGATTTATCCTAGTTCGGCCCAATCCTTGACCTACATCTAGTCTCCAAGCTCCACTTGAGATTTTCAATCCACTATCCTCTTGTTTAACCCGGGCACAAGAGAAGCCTTTACAAACCCACAAGTTTAGCCGGGCACTTGTGCAGCCTTTTACAAATCTCTTACGAGATACTCCCCTTTAATCACCGTAAGGATACAACTTTTGTAATGAATGATTGCAAATAATCTTCTCTCTCAGAAGTGATTAAGATAAACACTGAAGCTCATTACAAATAATCTCACTCTTTAATATAAACTATATGATCATTGAGATAATCAGAGAGTAGGTGTATGTGTATTGTGAGTATTGACATTTTGAAGATGTAAGCTCGTGTCTCCATGTTCACTGTTTTGAATGTGTCTCTACTTATAGACAATTGATATTAATTTGTTGAAGCATTCGTCCATTGTAGAATATGATCGTTATGAATAGTAACCGTTGCATATTTGAGTATCGGTCTGTTGGAGAGATAGCCATTGACAAATTCAAATGCTTTGTCGCTTTGCTTATTCCGTCAAGTGCATCGCTGGATTTATCAATTTTGAGTCCTACTCAGCTTCATTGAATATCTGTTGTGCCATTCGTATATGTCTCATTGAGAATTTTTAAACATCTGCGCCTTCGCTAAACCACGATCAATGTTCGCATAGTTGAGTCTCTTTACAGATTGTTACCCACACGGTCTCTGACGAAGAATGGCTTTAAATAATGATTTAAATACTTTTGTTAATATGGGTCAGCCTGTATTGGGTTCACCGTGTCGGCTCTGTTCCTCGTCAGTTTCGGTGCTTCATAGCTCATCAAAATTCAAACATCGGTTAATAATCTGAAAATCACTCAAGAAGATAATTAGTAATATCATAGATAAGATTGAGTGATGCAGAAGAAGAATCAATTGAATAATCAAAACATTTGAACAATGTTGCAGATATGATTTGCGTCAGCTGATGGCTCATACTCGAGAATCATATTATAGATTCTTGAGAATGATATGTTTAGAGAGTTTCTTAATCATCAGTAGATAAGCATTCTCGAGAATCGTTTTACTTATACTCGAGAATCACGTCTCATATTAATACTTAAGAAAAATATACTCAGAGAGCTTTTACCGTTAACTCTCGAGAATCAATTTTCTAATACTCGAGAATCGTATTAATATATCGATACTTATGAATAATATTTTACCGCGCATTCTCGAGAATCATCGCAAGTGTCAATATGATCAGAAAGCATGTAATGTCTTGAATCAGTCATTCTCGAGAATCACTTACCCATTCTCGAGAATCACTTACTCATTCTCAAGAATTGTTCTGATGATAGAAAAGATATTGGAAGTGAACAACTATGCATATACTAGAGAGTCAGAATTCCATTGTATGCTTGGCTGAATTCCTTCATTCTTGTTTTTATCAAATAACCATTGCTTTCTTGCTCTAGCAAATACTTCAACCTCGATGTCACTATGTTCTTGCTTTTGACAGATTTTTTTGCTTCTGTCGTCCTTGATCTTATTTCAAACATTGATCACCTGAAACTTATACAAAAATGATATATAAAAAAATGTTAAGATGTAGTATAAGTTGTTTTGGTATTCATCTGGACGTTCTACATAATAAACGGTATTTCCAGACACGGTGATTTTCACGGTTCTTGAGATATCAATGTTTGAATCGGTGTCAACTTCCAAAGGCTATATGTCTTTGAATTTAACTCAAAAATTAGAAAATTATATATCTCTAGAAAGCTCTTGATGTCGTCTTTCCAATGTAAAAATAATCATCTCCAAACTCATTGTATTTCGTCCGTTATCATCAGATGAATGGATGTTGTTCTTGACCAGCGTTTTTACAACATCTTGAACTGACCTTCAACTTAAAAATGTCATATCTCCTTCAATTGATCTTCGTTTTCTGTGATATTGATGTTTTTGAAAAGGTATTTGAGTCTAGTTTCCAATGGCACCAGTTTCAACTCATTTGTATTTTTCGTCTGTGAGATACAATCAAATTACCAAAGCTTGATCTGCTGTATGACGTTGATTTCACTGTCATCTTCCAAAATTCATAGCTCCTTCATCTGACCTCCTTTGGACTTGAATTTTATGTCAAAATGACGCATTGGGAGTCTAGTTTCTAACAAATTGGTTTCACCTTGATCTGATCTCTGGTTTAGGTGATATCATCAAATTACCAGACCTCGCCCAAGAGAAACGTGAAACAGAGTAGTTTGAAACACGATGATTCTCGAGAATTGATGTTTCATTCTCGAGAATGATCGAAATTTTCGCATGAATAGGAGCTATTTATGTACCATACTCAAGAATTGAAGTACCATACTCGAGAATGATGTTTTGTACTCGATAATGATCGAAATTTATGCGCAGAGAAGAGCTATTCATGCACAGGACTGTAGCAATTAAACTGTAGTAGCAACTTCTATTCATCGAGAAGCTTGAGTTTGCTTATTTTAACTCTAAATTGAGCCATTCCAACTTCCATTTGATCATGGAGACTCAAATATTCATATTCTCATATTTAATAACTTCTTTCTTCAATCTCCTCTCTTAATCATTCTTCATTGTTTAAACTTAATATCTACATTAATATATAAGGATTAGTCAAAGTAGAAGATAAATGTAGTATGCAAGCTTTTTGCTCTAGATAATGAAAAGCATATTTGTCATCATCAAAACTAAGCATAACTAACAATATCCTCCCATGGATGATTTCCAAATTAGAAACATGAATCCTTTAGAGAGGCATTAAAATTTGTTAGCATGCTCATCCTATCTCACATATATTATATGATAATGATTATCTGTTCTTTTTTAAGAGTAATTGCTTAAACTTGTGCTCCGTTAAGATGGTTCTAAACATGTATGCAATGTGGTCTAGGCAGTACTGGAATAAGTCCAAGTCTTTTATTTTATTTAGCCCCAATGTCTCCTTTTCTCAAAAACTCCTTGTCCAAATTACTGGGGCTTCAATTTAAATCAAAGTTGGGTAAGTATCTTGGGACTTAGATTGACCCTAAGAGAAGTAAAGATGTTATTTATCAACAAGTTACTAATTTTGTGGAGAAAAGAACCAATGCATGTCAAGTTAAGCTCTTCTCACAAACTTCAAGGCTAACTTTGATTAAATCCACATAGGCGGCTGTGAACACTCACGTGCTTTCACGTATTAGTCTTCCTCAATATGTGTGTGATGAAATTGACTTGTTGTGTTAATTTCTTTTAGGGACTAATAGTGATAAAAGGAAGGTTCATCTTGTTAGCAAAGACTCTCTTTTTTACCCATTGGTAAGGGAGGATTAGGTCTAAGGTTTTCCAGATTTGTTAATCATGCTCTTCCAGCCAAGCAGATCTGGTGAGTTCTTTCAACATAATCTTCATCTCTATTGGGGAAGACTTTAAAAATCAAAGATAGTGATCTCGATTCTGACCCAATCATTAGGCTACTTTATAATTCTTTTGGGATATGGAAAGGTATTCCAAAATGCTGTAACCTTATTTTAGATAAGTTGCAATAGCAGTGGGCAATGATGGCTCATCAATACTCAACCACCGACTATAGTGGCCAATGCGGTTAGATCAAAACTCATTCAGATGGAACCAGCCATTGGTTTATGATCTTTATCCCCATGTTAGTATTATGCTATCCTTCCTAAATACATAGGAATAGATCTAGATTGTACAAAGTCAAGGATGATTTTTAATTTCTCTTAAATCAAGAATCTAGGACTCAACCATTGAGAATGCTTTTTGAAAGATGTTTTGGAAGTTACCTTTTATGCCAAAATTTCTTTTGCTGATCTAGAAATCTCTTCATGGAGCCCTCCTTATTGTAGACATTCTTCAAAAACATCATATTAATGTTAGTGATTGTTGTCAATTTGGTTGTAACATGTAGAGACAGGAAATTAGGTTGAGTCTGTCGGGTCGACCCGTTTAAGCCCTAGCCCTTCAAGGCTCGGGCCTGAAAATTGGAGCTTCTAAATGAAGTTGGCTCTAAAGGGCCAAGGGCTTAAAAGGGCCGGCCCATTAGGCCCTTTAATTTTTTTTAATTAACTTGACCGAGACTGAGAGTGTTAGCGGTGAAGGAACCCTAAACATTCAATCACATTTTCCTCCCCCTCTCCAGTTTTCCTATCGCTTTCTATTAGTGTTTCAACTCATCTCAGTCTCTCATTCACTCTTACTCATTCATGAATCAATATCACAACTCACGCTTCTAAGGCAAGGCTGACTAACATTTGTTTGTTGACTATGTTTGTTTGTTGCATGATATGTGTTGTTTGGATAATAATATTGACAACATTTTATTTGATAAATTAGAACTTTAATTATTGTAATTTACTAAATATATTTCTTTAAAAAACAGAGAAAAAATAGTTAAAATTTGGAATAATAACTTCCAGCCCTAGCCCTGGTGCTCTCAAGCTAGACTTTGAAAAACATATGTTTTTCTAACCCTGGCCTAAAAGGGCTGGCCCTTTTATGCCCTGGCCCTTCAAGGACCAGCCCTGATTCCTAGCTCTAGTGACATGAATGAAACTTTGGCTCATATCTTCTTTCAATGTCCTTTAGCAAAAGTTGTCTGGTTTGGTTTTTTAGATATAAGAATTCATTTGCCAAATTCTCATGCTTTGTTGTGTTAGTTCAACAAAGCCCTCCTTCATTTTCATCAATCTAATGAGTTAGGTTTGTTACATATGATAATTTAATTTGACAATATATGTTCTATGGTCAGATAGAAAAGCAAAGCTGCATCATGGGAAAATACCAACTCCGAAATGATCACTCAGAAGTCAAGGGTCTTCGCCTATGGCAAACCGGCTAAACAGTTATAGTGAACAATAATATCATCAAGACAATGACAACATCCTTTTCAATTAATCGTGTGAATATTGTTGTTTCAGCTCAATGGAACATCATAATGCACCACTTTAAAAAGATGAAGGGTCACTTCTATGAATGCTATATTTGCCATCAAGGAACTCCTGTGATTCAATTCTTATGGAAGAATACAGGAAATTCATGTTCTTCCTTCTAGGATAGATGTTTGAGAGCAGTTCTACTTTGGATCACTAACTCTTAGCTTCATGAAATACCAGGAAGCCATCATTTGGTTATAACCTGTGTTAACAAGGTATTCTTGATATTTCCACTAGACCAATCTTTAGCAAATAGCATCACATGGCATGAAATATTTGCTCTTATAAAAGATTTTCATATGCAGCCTATTTATGTTATTCCACAATATGTTTACTTTACTTATTGTCGTCAATTTGTTTGTTGCATTTGCTTTGTTACTTTGTAAACTTTCTCATTTAAATAATATCATTTTGTCTTTTTATCATAAATAAATAAATAGTTGTCTTTTCACACAACCATAATAGTGATATACCAAAACCATTTTCTACTAGACCATAAAACTTGGTTTGGATATGGTAAAAGGAATAGGTGGAGAATATTACAAGCAAAAACTTTTAAAATTATTAAACAAAATTTTCTCTTAATAGTCAATATTCCTCTTTCTCTTTCTTCTCACTCTCTTTCTAGTGAAATTTTTTGAAACTCGTATGAGTTAGCCTAGCTCATTTGATACCAGCTTAATCGGCTTTGAAATGGGTATAGGATAGCTTGTCCATGGTCATACAAGTTGACAATTAGGCTAGCCCATCATGCCTATTGCTAAACCCTAGTTTATACTTCATTTTAACAAAGATGAAAATTAGGAGGGAAAAATATTACGAAGGAAAAATTTCTAAAATATCAAATTATTATTTTTGAAAGTTTTCCATTATAGTATCCTTACTCTGTTTTCCTCCATGTACATAGGAAGGATTAGTTAAATAGCAATTTCCTGAATGTAAAGTAGCACATGAACGCTTTATTTATGAATCACATAGATGACGGTTGAAGCCTTTTGAACTACTACCACCTTTGATCCCTAATATATATAAAAATTAGTTCAACTTGGATTTGGTCCAAAATATAAGATCTCAGACCATTGTATATTTTCTCGAACTAATTTAATAGATAGATATATAATTTAGTGTTATGCATGAGTGTTTTGGGGGATTAAATTAAATTACATTTGTTATTGAAAGGGAAGCTCAATGCACTAGACTCCCACCAGGTGAGGTCTGAGGAGAAATAGATGTACACAGTCTTACCCCCTTAATTGGAAATGTTGTTTCCAACATTCAAACCCCCTGACCTCCAAGTCACATGAAGGCAACCTTACCGCTGTCCTAAGGCTTACCCTCTTAAAATTACATTTGTTATAAATAACTAATTTATATCATTACCTTAATATATCAAAATTAGTTAAGTAACTCATCATAAACAGGATAGAATACCAGATATCCATTAAAAATACATTTTACCAAGATTCACAAATACTCTGAACAAAACACCAGCAATGATTCTGCAACCAAACAAATTAAACTAAATCCTAGAAAAAGGTTCTAGAGGAAGATCCTTTTGACACTGCCATTTTAAGTTTTCTTGCCTCTTCCAAAGATGGTATGCTATATTACAAGTAATTAAGGTTGCTTATTGCCTCCTTCAAGGTCGAAGACCAATCTAACAACTCGGCAAAAGTTGAAGATTGTGAATACGAGGACTGCAGTTGCGACCACAGTAGAACTTGCTCTCCAAGCGTCTCTGAAGTAAACAAACCTCAATGCAGCCATATTACGATTCCATTGCCCCTGATAATGTTTATTCAGATCATTTATAATGCCTGAATAACATGTCTTGTCGGTCATAACATGTTTGCAGAGACCGTTCACCAAGGTTGCAACTTCCTTGTCGCTTCCAAGTTCATGCACAATCACTTCCTTCTCAACCAGAAATTCCACATCGTCTTTGGTGTGAATGAGGGAGTCAATGAAAGAGACATAGTTGCAAATGTAAGGTTGATATGGGTAGTGACACTGCTCAAAGGCTATGAGATTCCTTAGAACACATTCTGTCGTGTCGTCTACTTTCAACTGAGGGATTTGTAAACGAGCTTTCAAGTACGAGGATTTTGGGAAACAAACCAAGCATAGAAAGCTGCTCAAGATTCGATGTTTCTGGAACTTTATGTAAAGTAAGGGTTTATTGTCGACTTTCTCAAAGCTCACTCCTTAAGGGCGACCCTTTTTCGGAAGGATGAAGATCCTTACAAATGTAGAAACACCTAGTCAAATAAAATCCTTACAAAATGTGTTAGTCTGTGAGCATCATAGTACATGTGTGTGTGTGCTTACTCTTGCCCTTGATATAAAACCCACTTTAATGAATAAATTGGACTAAAATATAGTAAGGAACAGAAAGAGTATATGTATAATACTGGTTATTTAAATTCTGCCAATAAATTCTCTTCACGGCTAATCCAGGGTCATGATTTAATTGTGAATATCAGCAAAACTTATAGGAATGCCACACTTTTTATACTATAAAGACTTAGAATTAGTCATGCATATTAAACAATAAGAGAAACTATTAATTTTAGAAACCTATTCATGAATATGATAACATGGAAATGCAACACTATAATTAATTAACAACATATGGTAGCCGATCAGTTATTAACAAGTCCTTGGAAACAGTAGTAGCATGCTGATAGGCAGAATTATAATACATTAAAAGTCCCACATTGACTAATTGAACAATGAATTGAAACTATATAACCTTGAGATAAGTCATATGTATGTATATACACACACACACAAACAATCTTTTTTTTTTTTTTTTGGTATTTAAGTCTTATATATATCTAATTGGCTCAAACTATTTTGATGGAAAAATAAACCTAATATATAACTTATATAACTGTAGTATTTGAAAAAATATTGTACCTTATCAGATCAGTGAAATGTTGTGGCTCATAATTATTACCCCAGTTCTCCTTCAACTTAATAAACCTTGATGAAGACTTTTTTTCAAAACCAGAAGCTGAAGTAGTATTGTTATCTATTGAGGACTTGCCATTTGAACTTGAGCTTGCAGCAGTTTCTTGATCAGAACAAGAGTCAGCTTTTTTATAGGTATGATAACAGTCGAAGTAGTCATGGGCAAGTTCAATAAATGTGGGACGCCTCTTATCAGGGTCAGATTTATAATCAACAGTATTGTACAGCTCTTCCAAGATGAACAATGGGATCTGGTTTTCGACCAGAAGCAAGTCTCTCTGGATACTCTTGTTCAGCCATGATTGTTTCACTATAATATCATCTGAGTATGTTTGTTTCTCTACATTCTTACCATTCTTGATGTCGTCTTCTTCAGATTTTTGCTTTTGAACCCTCAGAAACAGCTCCATGATGAATACGGAATCCAACAGCATTATTTCCACCAGCTTTTCATTATCAATGTCGCCACGGAGCTTTTCTGCATAACATTCGCATGTCTGCTTCTTTGCTTTTAAGGTACTCCTTGAATTGGTCCATGTTGTTCTTGACACGACAACGGAAGAGATTAAGGTATCGTAGTTTCTGCTTTTGCATGGGATTAAGCTTTTTCTTCCATAGTGAAGGGGTCCTAGTGAGATCAATTGAGGAGTGTAGGCAGATTCGGTCAAACTCCGAAGATTGCAAGGGGCTTTGTAGATGTTCCATTTCGTTGTGTTCGGATCTTCTGGTTCGTTTTTGATATCGATCATGATGTGTTTCACTATCTCATGAACCAGAAATTATTGTGTGATCTTTAGATGCCATTGAATCCCAAGTACCTATAATTGAAACGACGATAAAAAGTGAGAAAATATGCATACATATTGTAGCAATTCTTGTACGCCCAAATGACTTAACCTTCATTTACGCAATTCAGGTTCTCATACTTTAAAGTTTAAACTTTAATGAGTTTTTGTTTCAATTCATGTAAGTGGTTAGCAGTCCACGTCAGCCTATTTGACGATGCTAATGCCACATTAGCGAAGTTAACACTGTCAAGCTCAAATCCATATCCAAATCATCATGAAACTATATTTATAGAGTACTGTACTGGATGACGTAAATTATAAAAACAAAAACAACAAAAGAAAAGAACAGAGACCAAAATCAAAACATGTTAATAGTTGATCGAGTAAGATGAGACCCATCATACTTATATAAAGGCGCACGAGTACTTTACTTTAATTAAAATTTTGACTAAAATATACTTTTAGTCCTTTAATTTTATATAAGACATAATTTTGGTCCCTTAACTTTATAAAGTATACTTTTGGTCCTAAAATCCTAACACCGTTAATGTTTACAACGGAAAACGTTGATGTGGCTAACTCAAGTGATGACTAATAGCATTTAATTACACAAATTTTATATATTTTTCAATTTACCCATATTTTAAATTTAAGTTTAATAACATTTAATTATACAATCATCACTTAAGTTTACACCGTTATTACTTGAGTTTGCATCCTCCATTAGCAAAATTAACAGTGTTCGAATTATAGGACTAAAAGTATACTTTATAAAGTTAAGGGACTAAAAGTATACCTCATGTAAATTTAAAGGACTAAAAGTATACTTTAGTCTAAAATTTTTATAATATATTTATAAAAAGTAATTTAATATGATGTTTCATAACTTAAACAATAATGGATGTGAAAGGGAGAAAATATTATTTTAAAAACATCCGCGATAATTAAATGCTATCACACTCTAAAAGTATTACAGAATTTCTTATTACTAAGATGCAAGGATGGAAGCTATATTTTTCTTTTAGAAAAATAAGAGAAAATATTATTTGAACTACAAAATCTCAAATCAGTTAGTGATTTCTTATTAAAATAAGTTGTCAATTGCTACAATCTTGTAATCAATAAATATATTCTAGTAAACAACAAGATTGAGTTAAAATTTTAAAGTTCAAATGATATGTTCTTATCTTTTTCCTTTTCCTTTATCAGTTTGATGATGAGGAACCTAAATTTAGTACACATAATGTTGAATATGAAATAAAAATAAGGATGTAAATCAATGTAACATCCCAACTTTTCAAAATCAGTATAATTTTTTTTTTCTTGAAACATCATTTCAAAATCATCAGAGTAGAGCATCAGAGCGATTGAGTAACTGATATATAGATTCAAAATGCCATAAGTCTGGCGGAATACAACAATGTATAGTAACCGAGTATTTCAAAAGTGATACACAATAGCAAAAGGAAGGCTTCCGCCGGAACAACAAAATAGAGTCTTCAGCCGGGTCTTCTACTCGGGCTGTTTGCCTCTCTCCTCGGTCCTCAGCCCTCCCGATCCGGATGCTATGTTAAGAGTTGAGGTCCAATGCATACGGACCCCAGGTAACGGTTAACCTCATGTTTACATACACATATACGGATAACAGGTACTCACAATATCAACAGCACAAACAACCAATCTATCACAACCAATGCATATGTATTGCTCCCAGACAGTACGCGGACGTACCTTCGTTGACGGTAGACGGTACTTCCAGCGGAAATCGTACTTTTTACGGAAAACTGCGTAACGTCCAACAGTGGCACGTCGGGCAGCGTAACGGCAGCAGATCAGAGTTTCTGACATCCTATAAGAGTAATATCACTTTTATTAGTGATTTGACATTACGACCGGCATTTTAGGTAAAAATTACCATTTTGCCCCTATACCCCTAATTGGCGGAATTTCGCCAGCACTTCGTTACTTTGGCTCCGATTTTCCAAAATTTTGCCAGAACTTTGACCCAATCATAATTTTGAAATTCTAACTTAAAATAGCCCTATCATATGATATCTAATCATACTTGAAAGATTAAAGGCTATTCTAGCATTTCTACTCTAACTACCGAACAAAACTACGGAAGCTTAAGTACCGAAAAACTTACCCAGAGCTTCGCTACAGCTTTTCTCCAGAGCTCCTCTCTCTAAAACGTCTCTCTAGAATTCAAAATCCACAAGGGAAATGGTGTGAAAAACCAAAGGGAGGAGGGGGTATTTATAGGTGAAGGTGTAGGATTTCGTCCGTCGGATCAACTTTGTGAGAATCGATCTGGACCGTCCGTTTGAAAACTTAATCAACAAGTTTTCCCTTCTTCCCTTTCACACTTGGCCGAAATTCATGCCCCAAAAGTCAAGGGATTGGCCAATGGGAGGAGGCCAAGTGTCTCCTTCCAGAAGCTTCCCGGATGAATTTCCCCGATCGGTACCCGATTCACGTAATTTCGGAAAAATCTCAAAATTCTGGATTATACAATTCCAAGACAATTCCTTCCTCATTAGAAATGTCTATTTTAACTATCTTTTTAATACTGTCTAGGTATTCCCCGGCCTGACGGAAGTTTTACGGAAAAACGTGTCGGTTTCGGAACGAAATTCCGGAAGCTACCGCCTATGGACAAGAATGCACTGATTCCAAATATGTCCAGGAAAACTCTCAACCCTTCCCCAGATGTCGCAACATGACATTTAGATCCTTAACTTTCAACTTGACTATCCGGCTTTTCTCGGAATTTCCCTATTTCGTCTTATTAGGAAAAAGCTCTACCGGCTTCAGAATTAACTTCCGGAAAAGTCTAACGGAAGATAAAAATCAACTGATCAATATTTTACCTTGACTTTGGAAATCCTATTCCTGATTCTCTAGATAAGATCCGTTTCCTATTTATTTTATTACTATTCACTATATTTAATTATATAATATAATATTGCAACTTGTAAATATAATATCATGATATTTTCTTCAAAATTCTATCCACAATGACTCATATTTTTGGTCAATATTTCTGGTCTTTTTTTCTTTAATTTTCGTTTTTAATTATTATTTAATTAATTAACATTATATAAAATAATTATTTTATAATTATTTTATATTTTTTTTTTACAAAATTTCCCTATTGGCCCATACTTGTTTTTAAGCTCAAAAATACCTAATCTTGTTTATTTTTCTCCATCTTCTCCAATTAATTAGAAAATACATTTATACTAATTTTTAGCCATTAACCACTAATTATGGAGTTTTACATAATTATCTTTGAATTTCCTTCGCTTAAGCTTAAGTAATTAGCCAATAATTACCTAATTACTTTCTTATCAATAGTTGATAATTTTCTTAATTAGAATGCCTCATTACCTCATAACTTTTACACTGACATTTCTGTTTCCATGTCCTCTGCATTATTTTAGGATTTACGAGGGTATTTTGGTCATTTCAATACTTTTTGGACATTCTTATACAATTTCTCCAAGTTTGTAATTTAATAAATTACCTAAATTAAGGACAATATCCTTCCCTATTTCAAATAAATATTTACTTGCCTCTTTTATAGCTTTCACAGGGTATTTATAACCCATAATGTATTTAGGGACCTATTTGCAAATTTTCAAACGTTTTAGGGACCTAATTGCAAATTATCTAATTTCAAGGGAAATTACCCTAACAACAAGGTAAACTCAATACAAGGTGTTTGAGACCTCATATTCACCTATTTTCAATAGGTATATTTCTCAATTTTTGATATTTACCCTAAGTGTGATTTTTAGGGTATTACATTTCTCCCCCCGTTAAACAAAATTTCGTCCTCGAAATTTGTACTTTACCCACTAAACTTCGTACTAACTAAACTGTGTCCTACTCGGACTTTGAACTATACGCGTCGAATCTTCACTTTATATGTCAGCTGCTCCTCCTGGTTATCGAGAATTCGCTTTGGTTTGACCATAAAGATCTTGTCATTTCATACTTTGATATATGATGCTTTCCGTGGTTCCCATACACCGCGGTCAACACCACAAATACCAAAATGGATACCAAAAATGTCTCCATGGCTCCCATACACCATGGCAACATAAGATACCTAATACTTAATGACTTATTCATGGTTGGATTGTAATAACTAAGGAATATGGACAACGTTATGTAAATCTAATCAGGTTCGGGAATAAGGCTATCTAAATAGTGATTGGTTCGTTTTTAACGAACACTTCGAAAGATCTCACGTAATGCGGACTACATGATTCGCCTTTGAGGTGTTCTATCGACACCGGCTTTTAGGAACAACATACGATCATCACAATCACTAAAAGATTCTCCCGATCTTTTGTGACTTGTACAAAAATATTCAGAAATGTGATCAATCAGATCCAGTCTAAGAAAATTTCGGCTCCGATAATTCTGCTGAGCACTATAAGTGATTTACACTTCTTCCCGTATAAGGCGTCAATTGGTGACATCTCAATTATAAGCAAAATTGAAAGATCGGCTTTATCGGGCGTAGTAATAGTTTCGCGGGGAATTTTCCTTTGACAGGAGTTAGCTTTTATCATTCTCTCATTGTCACCGTTTTCATTGTTACCCGTTTAACATAATTGAGAATGTCGTGAATGTTGTGAAGTAGGAAGAAAATCTATATAATACTCGTAATTTGATCCTAGATACGATTTAGAAACTAAGGAGCTCACACCTAATGGTGTAGCTAGTACATATGTATGCATCCCAAAAGGATCCGAACAAGCATAAATGTACAAGATTGATTTAGCGCTCGAATCGGTTTACAACTGACATAGACTTTTACTAAGCGATAGTATCTCGGACCATTCTTGAAGATTCGCCGCCTCCGTATTGGTTAGCGCGTACATTTGGCCTGGGTTTTGTGGTCTGAATCCCGCAGCTTTCTCAGTACAGTTCGGGGCAATGTGTCCTGGTTTCTGACATCTATAACAAACTCGTCTCTCCACATTTTTCTCAGGACAGTTCGTAATAACGTGTCCTGGTTTCCAACATCTGAAGCAAACTTGTCTCCCAAAACAACTTCCACCAGGATGATACTTCCCGCAACTTGAACACGGTCGGGATTCCGGTACTCGTGAGTTGTTTTGCTGCCCTGTCTGGAATGGCCTCTTACTCTCTCTTTGGGAGTTATCCCATGGTGCTTCTCTCTTTCGTGAGGAGTTTTCACGGTTGCCCTCGATACGACCTGAGTTGCTGCTATTGGAGAATCTGGATTTTCGGAATTCTTTCAAATTCCGCTCAATCAGCCGACAAGCTTCCACAGCATGAATCAATTCCCGGAATCGTTTGAGACATAAGTTTCTCACCGATTTCGTATTTAAGCCCATGGATCAGTATGTTCACCATACTGCTCTCATCATTATCCTTTCGCAGGTGCGATGAGTATCGTGATAGGTTGGTGAATCGGGCATAGTAGTCATCAAAAGATTCCTCTTGACCTTGTTTGATGTGGAGGAATTCCGTCTCCTTGGTCATCTGTACAGAGGGAGGAAAGTACTGCTCGCTGAACTTTTCTAGAAATTTCTCCCATGTAACGGGACAGTAGCGTGTCTGTAAGGTGGTCGCTATGACTTCCCACCATCGGTCTGCGTCTCCGTCTAGCTTGTAGATTGCTAGTTGAGCTTTACGATCATCAGGGCATTCCATCACTTTGAAGATTTTCTCCAACCTTTTTAACCACTCCTCAGCCGAGTCTAGTTGACCTCGGAAAGCTGGTGGTTTCAGCTTGCAGAACTGTGTGACCCAATGTTGTGTGGTCTGCACAGCTCTCCCTCGTCGTGGAGGTGACTGGGACCTTTCTGATCCCTTAGCTTCCTCATCGTATTCATCACTTTGCTCGTTTTCTTCTCCTTCAGAATGTTGTTCTCCCTCAGCTTGTCGATCATGCAATTGTCTCTGTCTCTCCTGCCTTTCCCCAAGGAGTTCAGCTATGAGAACCCCCTGCTCTTGCAGAGTTCTCCTCATCTCCTGTATCTCATTCTGCTCCGGTTGGTTTGGTACCGGATTTACCCGAGGTTGTCTACCTCGTCCTCCGCCTCGGCCCCTACCTCGGCCTCTGGGAGCTCCGGCTCCTCTTAGATTCGCCATGTCGCGTTCTTTTTCCTCTATTAGGGAAAACGTTAATTAGCATATCACGGATTCTATCACACTTAGTATCTATACCGCACATAGACTCTATCGCACTTAGTATTTGTATGGCACCAAGACTTGATCGCACCTAGTTTTACGCTACAAACGAACGAACACTTACAATATTTCCCATGTCTAGATTTTCGTTGGTTCGTTCTACTCAGAAACGGGTACGGAAGTACGTATCAGAAGTTTCTCTACATGAGTCAAATACTGCATGTACGTATCTTTACTGTTCTCGGAGTTTCATCCGGCGTGGCCCAGCTACACATATAACCTCTGGGTTAGAGTGATGCACCCACAGAAAGTGGTACACCCGTTCAGGATGGTATACCGGTACAAACTGGTAAACCGAAGTATGATTGTACTGTTGGAAATTATGCCCTAGGGAAAAGTCATTGTACTTATCAACGATCCCCATATGAATTGGGTAGTCGCAATGTCTTGCTAGAGGCCGCTTGCGACTTGTGGGCTGGTACAGTATTGGTCCAGTTTAAGATTTAATGAATACTTATTTAATCTAGGATGTGTGTGTATATATATATATATGCATATATAAGTATATTAAATTCGAAAATAATAATGATATTATTTATTGACAATAATATTATTATATATAGTATTTAATTTATTTGATAAATTAAATAACTATAATAAATTGAGATATTGTATCTCAGATTTAATTTTCGAATAAAGATATTGCATATCGATTTAATTTGAACCGAGATATCGGATCTCATTTTAAATTAAATATATTGATATCATATCTTGATTTAATATATATTAAATTCGAAAATAATAATGATATTATTTATTGACAATAATATTATTATATATAGTATTTAATTTATTTGATAAATTAAATACCTATAATAAATTGAGATATTGTATCTCAGATTTAATTTTCGAATAAAGATATTGAATATCATATTTAATTTGAACGAGATATCGATCTCATTTTAAATTAAATATAACGATATCATATCTTGATTTAATTTATAAATATAAATTAAATCAGAGGGCTTTTAATTCGGATTAAATAAATAGATTTGATTAGATCTATCAGATAGATTTAATTAATATATTTTTTAATCCAGATTCAAAATTTGTTTTAGAAAAACCTACAAGACTTTTAGTCGAGCTTATTAGAAAGCCACAAAAAACCCTAGAAAGAAAAAGAGAGAGACGCAAGAATACTGAGGCGCTAGCACGCTGCCGTCAGTGTTGGAGGCCGTTCGTGTGGATACCGGTAGAGGGAGGGGACACGCGTAGTCTGCTCCTGTCTGATCGAACAAGAAGGCGTTAGCCCACGTGATCAAGAAGCAAGGATAGAAGGTAGCCCACCAGTTCGAATTGTTCGGCATAGGTATGATTCGGAAACCCTAAACCTTGATTTAAACGCCGTTGAGCGATCCGCCTAAGGGATTCGTAAGAGTTTTATTCCGCTGCGTTGTACGGATCCCAACAGTGGCATCAGAGCCAACTCAACGTGCATTTAAATTAGGTTTTACGTGTGTTTATATATGTGATATATATGCAATAACTGAATCCTATGTGTTTAAATCGATATATGTTTACCGAAACATCTATGATTTAAAACATATTCTCCCTACGGATTGCTAGTCAGATTTAGGCGGCCGTTTCTGAATTGTTCAGATCGGACGTTCATGATCGCGAATGGCAGAATAACGTTCGGAATGTTAGGGTTTCAATTGTCGAAAATCACATTTTTTTTTGGGAAATTATTTTTGAAAAAAAAATAGTTCAGTACCGGAGTGTTGCTATTTGAGTCAAAACTCGTTGGTGGGTTGTTACCTTAATCCAAAAGCTACCTTTCAGTCTTAGAATAGCAGGAAGAGCGATTGATCACATTGGAGAAAGGGGTATGATGAACAATTTAATGAGAGAATCTTATAAATAAAGAGGGATATTAAAAATTGCACATTCTGAACCGTAGGGACCCCGACTGATTGTCAGTAGCGCTTGAATTTAAATCATGATATTATATTATATATAGGATATAATATAATAAATTAGAGAAATTAAATCATGATATTATATTATATATAGGATATAATATAATATAAATTAGAGAATTAAATCATGATATTATATTATATAGAGTATATAATATAATTTAAATTAGAGAATTTAAATCATGATATATATTTATAATATAATATAAATTAGAGAATTTAATCATGATATTATATTATATATAGGATATAATATAATTTAAATTAGAGAATTTAAATCATGATATTATATTATTTATAGTATATAATATAATTTAAATTAGAGAATTTAAATCATGATAAGTTTAATCATAATATTTTATTTCATAAATGTATGAATTAATGTATATTGTGATTTACCTTTCAAATGTTGTTTGGGTATGGTGAACAACATGGCTCTAGAGTTTTACAATTGTTGTAAATTTTAAATATGGCCTGTGAGCCATGCCTCTCTCTCTAAATACTCTTGATGTACATTCTTATCTCATCTCACTCGCCTCGTATGTTGAAACGAGGTTTCTCATATGTATTTTCCTTTAATTTTATCTAGAGAAGTCCTCTCATTGGCTTGAGAGGATTCTATGTTAGGTGAGCCATGTTGTGTCACGAGTCCTTGATTATGTTTTGATTTTGATCATTGCATGTTTTAATTTAGTGATTGTATGAGATACAATAGGGATTGCACTCATATAAGTATAATTAATAGGATTAATTAGATTAAATTAAATAATACCCTCTAAATCAAATCTTAAGTCTTAATGCCGTCAATTAATGAATGCTTGTCAAAACCTAGATCACCCATTTGTATGTTCCACCAAAGTGGATGCATCGAGTTATCTTGGTGAGACGAGTGAGTAATGGTGATACTAAATATTCATTAATTGTCTTGACTTAATTGAGATCATCAAAACGGTTTTGGATCTCAAGGCATTAGATGGGATTAAACGTGCCGGTCATATGATGATCGAATCCCATAAAGATCTAAGAATTACATGTGATGTAATTGGCTGATGTTTGCCTACCTAAATAACTTAAATTTAAGCGTCCTGCCAAAGCGGACTTAATTTTAAGCCAAATATGGGTCTTAGCCCACTAATTATAATAAGGGTTGTTAATTCAGTGGGAGGTTACTACTTAAACTTTGCATATCTTTAGTTGTAGAATCATGTAGTCTAGTAACACTTCAACACCATCAATGCGATCAGTCCTTGAGAAGGACGAACTCGATGAGACAAACTCTCTTGACATGTTTGGGAACTTAAGCGTTGATCCTAAACACGAAAGAAAATAGTATCTCATCAATCAACCCATTCTTGACGAGCCTTCAACTGTTGATCCAAGAGCTCAGACTGATGCTTATACGAAGCATAAAGATGACTCTGTGGATGCAGGATGCCTGATACTTGCCACTATGCTTCTAGACCTCAATAGAGATCTAGAACATGTTGAGGCTTCTGAGATGATTGTTCATCCTATGGAAATGTTCCAGTAACAGGCAAGGCTTGAGAGGCTTGGATTCCCCATGTCCTAGGAGTTAGCTACATATGTGATCTTGAACTCACTCCCAGGAAGTTATGATAACTTTGTCATGGATTACAACATGAACAACATGGAGGAATCAATTTCTGAACTGCATGGGATGCTCAAAAGCGCTAAGCCGAGCCTTAGAGAGGCCGGTTCTGTTTTGTCCGTTCAAAAGGAAGGGGTATGAAACCGAAAGCTAAGAAGGCAAAACCTCCGAAGGATAGAGTCTGCTTCTTTTACAATGAACTTGGTCATTTGAAAGGAATTGCAAACTCTACCTCGAAGATCTGGAGAAGAATAAGAAGGATAGTGGGGTTGTCGCTTCAAGTATCTATCTCAGATTTAATTTTCGAATAAAGATATTGAATATCATATTTAATTTAAACTGAGATATCGGATGTCATTTTAAATTAAATATAACGATATCATATTTTGATTTAATTTATAAATATAAATTAAATCAGAGGGCTTTTAATTCGGATTAAATAAATAGATTTGATTAGATCTATCAAATAGATTTAATTAATATATTTTTTAATCCAGATTCAAAATTTGTTTTGAATATAATACGCCTGCAAGGTTTAGAAAAACCTACAAGACTTTTAGTCGAGCTTATTAGAAAGCCACAAAAAAACCCTAGAAAGAAAAAGAGAGAGACGCAAGAATACTGAGGCGCTAGCACGCTGCCGTTAGTGTTGGAGGCCGTTCGTGTGGATACCGGTAGAGGGAGGGGACACGCGTAGTCTGCTCCTGTCTGATCGAACAAGAAGGCGTTAGCCCACGTGATCAAGAAGCAAGGATAGAAGGTAGCCCACCAGTTCGAATTGTTCGGCATAGGTATGATTCAGAAACCCTAAACCTTGATTTAAACGCCGTTGAGCGATCCGCCTAAGGGATTCGTAAAAGTTTTTACTCCGCTGCGTGTACGGATCCCAACAGGTACACCGACTTAGGCTATATCAGTACTCATTTTCAAATCATGCTCTTTTAAAAAGGCGTAGAGCCTAACTCTGTTACTCAAACCAATTGGCCAGGTAAGTGTTTATCATGGGGGCCTCACCGGGTTAGCGGCGACTAATTGGCACACCCACATAGACTAGCCTTGCCTTCGGCACCAATGGTTTGTTTATAACTTAGTTAGATCTATGCCAGGACAACTGGTCTGATACCAAAATGTAACATCCCAACTTTTCAAAAGCAGTATAATTTTTTTTTCTTGAAACATCATTTCAAAATCATCAGAGTAGAGAATCGGAGCGATTGAGTAACTGATATATAGATTCAAAATGCCATAAGTCTGGCGGAATACAACAGCGGTATAGTAACCGAGTATTTCAAAAGTGATACACAATAGCAAAAGGAAGGCTTCCGCCGGAACAACAAAATAGAGTCTTCAGCCGGGTCTTCTACTCGGGCTGCTTGCCTCTCTCCTCGGTCCTCAGTCCTCCCGATCCGGATGCTATGTTAAGAGCTGAGGTCCAATGCATACGGACCCCAGGTAACGGTTAACCTCATGTTTACATACACATATATGGATAACAGGTACTCACAATATCAACAGCACAAACAACCAATCTATCACAACCAATGCATATGTATTGCTCCCAGCATCCAGACATATTGCTCCCAGCATACAGACATATTGCTCCCAGCATACAGACATATCCTCTAATCTCTATATGCACCTAAACAGTATAACAACATACATACCACATATTTGCATACCATAAACATCAGAGTTAGTGTTACAGTACGCGGACGTACCTTCGTTGACGGTAGACGGTACTTCCGTCGGAAATCGTACTTTTTACGGAAAACTGCGTAACGTCCAACAGTGGCACGTCGGGCAGCGTAACGGCAGCAGATCAGAGTTTCTGATATCCTATAAGAGTAATATCACTTTTATTAGTGATTTGACATTACGACCGGTATTTTAGGTAAAAATGACCATTTTGCCCCTATACCCCTAATTGGCGGAATTTCGCCAGCACTTCGTTACTTTGGCTCCGATTTTCCAAAATTTTGCCAGAACTTTGACCCAATCATAATTTTCGAAATTATAACTTAAACTAGCCCTATCATATGATATCTAATCATACTTGAAAGATTAAAGGCTATTCTAGCATTTCTACTCTAACTACCGAACAAAACTACAGAAGCTTAAGTACCGAAAAACTTACCCAGAGCTTCGCTACAGCTTTTCTCCAGAGCTCCTCTCTCTAAAACCTCTCTCTAGATTTCAAAATCCACAAGGGAAATGGTGTGAAAAACCAAAGGGAGGAGGGGGTATTTATAGGTGAAGGTGTAGGATTTCGTCCGTCGGATCAACTTTGTGAGAATCGATCTGGACCGTCCGTTTGAAAACTTAATCAACAAGTTTTCCCTTCTTCCCTTTCACATTTGGCCGAAATTCATGCCCCAAAAGTCAAGGGATTGGCCAATGGGAGGAGGCTAAGTGTCTCCTTCCAGAAGCTTCCCGGATGAATTTCCCCGATCGCTACCCGATTCGCGTAATTTCGGAAAAATCTCAAAATTCTGGATTATACAATTCCAAGACAATTCCTTCCTCATTAGAAATGTCTATTTTAACTAACTTTTTAATACTGTCTAGGTATTCCCCGGCCTGACGGAAGTTTTACGGAAAACGTGTCGGTTTCGGAACGAAATCCGGAAGCTACCGCCTATGGACAAGAATGCACTGATTCCAAATATGTCCAGGAAAACTCTCAACCCTTCCCCAGATGTCGCAACATGACATTTAGATCCTTAACTTTCAACTTGACTATCCGGTTTTCCTCAGAATTTCCCTATTTCGTCTTGTAAGGAAAAAGATCTACCGGCTTCAGAATTAACTTCCGGAAAAGTATAACGGAAGATAAAAATCCACTGATCAATATTTTACCTTGACTTTGGAAATCCTATTCCTGGTTCTCTAGATAAGATCCGTTTCCTATTTATTTTATTACTATTCACTATATTTAATTATATAATATAGTATTGCAACTTGTAAATATAATATCATGATATTTTCTTCAAAATTCTATCCACAATGACTCATGTTTTTGGTCAATATTTCTGGTCTTTTTTTATTCCTTAATTTTCGTTTTTAATTATTATTTAATTAATTAACATTATATAAAATAATTATTTAATAATTATTTTATATATTTTTTTTACAAAATTTCCCTATTGCCCCATACTTGTTTTTAGCTAAAAAAATACCTAATCCTGTTTATTTTTCTCCATCTTCTCCAATTAATTAGAAAATACATTTATACTAATTTTTAGCCATTAACCACTAATTATGGAGTTTTACATAATTATCTTTGAATTTCCTTCGCTTAAGCTTAAGTAATTAGCCAATAATTACCTAATTACTTTCTTATCAATATTTGATAATTTTCTTAATTAGAATGCCTCATTACCTCATAACTTTTACACTGACAATTCTGTTTTCATGTCCTCTGCATTATTTTAGGATTTACGAGGGTATTTTGGTCATTTCAATACTTTTTGGACATTCTTATACAATTTCTCCAAGTTTGTAATTTAATAAATTACCTAAATTAGGGACAATATCCTTCCCTATTTCAAATAAATATTTACTTGCCTCTTTTATAGCTTTCACAGGTATTTATAACCCATAATGTATTTAGGGACCTATTTGCAAATTTTCAAACGTTTTAGGGATCTAATTGCAAATTATCTAATTTCAAGGGAAATTACCCTAACAACAAGGTAAACTCAATACAAGGTGTTTGAGACCTCATATTCACCTATTTTCAATAGGTATATTTCTCAATTTTTGATATTTACCCTAAGTGTGATATTCAGATTTTGAGAGGAAGTAATTAGTTCTAGATAAGAAAATTATCAAAAAATAATAAGTGATGGATTAAATAATTATTGGTTAATTATTTAAGCTTGAACAATGGAATAATTGTGATAAATTATGTAGAACTCTATAATTAGTGGGTTTTGACTGAAAATTAACATAAATATATTTGCTAATTGTTAGAATATTAGGGAATCAATCAATATTATTAGTATCCCTTGGTCTTTGCCTTAATTATAGGATCGGGATATCAACTTCATTAGTTTTGATTAGCCTTTAAATGTAATCCCTGATTCTACTCTTCTGCTCTGATTTCCGCGTCTTTTCTTCACCTATATATTGTAATGTCTTCCGCTGAATAATATACAACATCATACAGAGTGTTTATACCTCTGATTTACAATATGGTATCAGAGCTGAGGACACCCGTCCGAGGCCAGAGAAAGCGAGAGAAACAGTGAGTGACGTGTGGGAGAGAGAAACAGTGAAGGGAAGTTTTCCCGGCGAGTCTTTGGTTCTCCGTAGGAGGCGAGTGGGACTACACCACCCAGCCCAAAAGAACCAGCAAGCTCCGATCGGTGAACGCCCGGAATCCGGTGACCGGACGAAGCTCCCACGACGGCGCGTGGGTTACACGCGCTCGACGAGCAGCCCCACTGTGACGGCGCGTGGGGAGTCCTTCTCGGCGGCGACTTCCTATTTCAAACTCCTCTTCTGATTTTCGGTAAAGCCCAGTAGTTATTTTATCCTCCGGTGACTTTTTTGAATTTTCCGGCGAACCTCCGGTAAGAATTTCCAGATTCCGGCGACCGTGTTCTTCTTCTAGAAACATGGACTATTCTCAGATTCCTCCTACGTTCGGAACATTTCCTAGAAACTCAACCGGAACATCTCCCATGGGTTTTATGACCGGTACCGATTCTCAAACTTCCGGTACCGATTCTCAAACTATCGGTACTGTTTCTCAAACCCAAAATTCCTCATCTCCTTCTTCTATGATCAGCAACCCAGTACCAAACAGAACCTCAGAGATGGCTTCAGAATTTACAGACCATCACATTATGGCTATTAGCCATAAGTTCAATGGTAGAAACTATCTCCAGTGGTCACAAAGCGTGCTGAGGTATATTCGAGGAAAGAGAAAGGAGAAATACATTACTGGGGCAGCCCCTCAACCAGCCCCCGATGACCCTAATTTTGACACATTGTTTGCTGAAAACAACCAAGTCATGACATGGTTGTGTAATTCAATGATCTTGGAGATCAGTGAGGGATACCTGCTTGCACACACGGCAAAGGAAATATGGGATGCCGCTAGGAGGACCTACTCCTCTCTTGAAAACACTGCTGCCCTAATTCACCTGAAGAGACAACTCCGAGATCTACGACAAGGTAATCACCAAGAATCGAATATTATAATGCATTGATGAAATTGTGGCAGCAACAAGACTTGTTTGAGGTCCATCCTTGGGAAACTCTCAAAGATGTACAATTGTACAAACGAATTGTGGAAGAAGGAAGGATACACGACTTCCTCTTAGGCCTAAATGATGTTTTCGAGGAGGTAAAGGGAAGAATCATGGGGCTGAAGCCACTTCCACAACTCTTTGACGTGGTTAACTTTGTGCAATTCGAGGAAAGTAGGAAACTCTTGAACCGGAGTGGACCAAGCAACATTGAAAGCTCAGCTCTTGCAGTTCAGGGACCATCTGGGGACCGCAAAACCAATAAATGGTGCAACTATTGTAAGAAAAAGGGCCATACTAAGGAAGAATGCTGGAAACTCCATGGAAAATCATCCAGGGGGAAATCAAACTTCCAAAGTCACCTGACCACAGCTGGACCAAAGGTGGAGAGTGACAATCACCTGAGTCAAGAGGAATTATAGATGTTCCGTAGAATGCTCGAACAACAGAATAAGTCTAACTCGGTTCCCAGCGTGAATCTTGTACAATCAGGTAATTCTATTATTGCCCTCAACGCTGTGATGACAAATGACGATATCTGGATTGTTGACTCAGGAGCTACGGATCACATGACTGGTAACAAAACTCTATTTCGTAACCATAAACTCTGTCATGAACACCTCAAAGTAAAAGTAGCCAATGGTGTATTCACACGAGTTGAGGGTATTGGTACTGTTACATTATCTGACCACTTGGCAATACATAACGTTTTGTTTGTACCGGAACTTACCTGTAATCTGGTCTCTGTAAGCAAGTTGACTAGAGGTAAAATATGTCGAGTGATCTTTGATGATGGTTTATGTGTGTTTCAGGATTTAAGAACGAGGAGGACGATTGGGACTTCTAGAGAATGGGATGGATTGTTCTACCTTGAAGGGTCAACCTCAAAGAATAAAGAAACGTGGAAGGCAAGACGAGCGCTGGTTAGCTTAAATTCACGAATAATGATATATTGTTGTGGCACCGTCGATCGTGCCACCCTAGTTTTGATTATATGAAACATGTGTTTCCAAATTTATTCAATAAAGATTCTATGCCTTTTCATTGTGAAACTTGCCAATTTGCAAAACAGACACGATCCTCATATCCCAAACAACCCTATACTCCCACCTCCCCATTCACATTGATTCACAGTGATATTTGGGGCCCTGCCCGAATAGCTACTCTCACTCATACCAGGTGGTTTGTTACTTTTATCGATGATCACACTCGCACCACATGGGTTTATTTAATGAAAGACAAATCCGATGTTGCCAAAGTCTTTCAAAACATCTATACCTTTGTTCAAACCCAATTCAACACGTCCATTAAGGTGCTTCGAAGTGATAATGCCAAGGAATACATGAGCACATCCTTTAAAGAGTTTCTTGATCATCAAGGAATTCATCACCAAACGTCTTGTCCTTACACCCCTCAAGAAATGGGGTAGCCGAACGAAAACCGTCACCTATTGGAAGTAACCCGTGCCTTACTAATGGACCGGAATGTTCCCACCATATTCGGGTGATGCCATTCTCACCGCAGCTTATCTCATTAACCGCATGCCTTCTAAAGTTCTCAAATACGATACCCCACTTCAAAACCTCCTAAAAATCTTTCCAAATTGCCCCCTCATCAATTCATTACCTTCCAAGGTGTTTGGTTGTGTTGTCTTTGTTCACAAAAAAGAGGGCAACAAATTTGGCACTCGCTCTGACAAGTGTATATTCCTTGGCTACTCCTCCACTCAAAAAGGGTACAAATGTAACTGTCCATCTTCCAAGAAACTCATTGTCTCCCGGGACACCATTTTCTCGGAAGACGACGCTTATTATCCTAAATTACCCATTCAGGGGGAGTACTCTGATAATGAATGGCTAATCTTGGAAACATCTAATTCCAACACCTCAAACTCACCTGACACCTCATCTGAAACACCTAATCTTATAGCCTCTCTTGACTCGCTTGCTCCCACAAACCAGCCTAACACATACATTCCACCCCAATCTGAACCCAATGAACCGGAAACACATGTTGAGATCAATTTAGGGATGGATGCAGGATCATGACAAGAGATAGAGATTGAACCAGACACAGGTAGAACTATCTCTCCCATTCAAAGGAACGACCATGAATCCAATCCGGGATTAAATCCTGAAGAATCGGGTTGGCCTATTGCCTTGAGAAAAGGGGTAAGATCATGTACTCAACATCCTATTGAACGATTTGTCTCATATGGTAATCTGCTCGCAAGAATGCAAAGCTTTGTTGTTAACAAAGGTACGTATAACCTGTTCCAAATACATTTCAACAAGCCATGGCTGATCCATATTAGAAGCAAGTTGCAGAAGAGGAATTGAGGGCACTCAAGGAAAATAAAACATGGGAGATCACGAATCTTCCTAAAGGAAAGAAACCAGTGGGATGCAGGTGGATCTTCACTCCGAAATTCAATCCCGACGGCAGTATCAACAAATACAAGGCGAGACTTGTTGCAAAAGGATATACCCAGACGTACGAGATCGACTACCAGGAGACATTTGCTCCAGTGGTCAAATTCAATACCATTCAAGTACTGTTATCACTTGCAAAGAAACTTGGATTGGTCTCTATACCAACCGGACGTGAAAATGCATTCCTGAATGGCAACCTAGAGGAAGAAGTATACATGGAGATTCCGGATGGAGTTTTAGCTCCTAATAACTCTGTGTGTAAGCTAAGAAAGTCATTGTACGGCCTGAAACAATCTCCTAGGGCATGGTTCGGGAGATTCACCAAAGTAGTGAAAGGGCTTGGATATACTCAGGGACAAGATGATGACACATTGTTTACCAAACGTGTTAATGGCAGAGTCACCATATTGATCGTGTATGTTGATGACATAATCATTATAGGGGATGATGAAGAATCCATTGCTCAACTGAAACGGGACTTGTCAACTGAATTCCAGGTGAAAGACCTTGGACAAATGAGGTATTTCTTAGGCATGGAAGTAGCAAGAACCAAGAAGGGCATCAATGTTTCTCAACGCAAGTATACATTAGACTTGTTACATGAGACAGGAATGTTGGGCACTCAACCAGAAGGGATACCAATGGAAGAAGGATGCCACTTAGAGATCAAACCACAAGGTATTCCAGCTAATGCAGAGAGAGAACTGACAGAGTTGGGAATTCAACATGAGGGACCAATGCAACTTTGGTGTGATAACAAGGCCAGCATTGAAATGGTCAAGAACCTAGTATATCATGATAGAACCAAACATGTTGAGATAGACAGACACTTCATTAAAGAGAAGATTGAAGCAGGCATTATGACACTGTCTCACATAAGATCTCGTAGACCAAATTGCAGATATCCTAACTAAACCACTCTACGAATGAAGTTTGAAGGATTTTGTGGCAAGCTGGGATTGATCGACATATACTCTCCAGCTTGAGGGAGAGTGTTAGAATATTAGGGAATCAATCAATATTATTAGTATCCCTTGGTATTTGCCTTAATTATAGGATCGGGATATCAACTTCATTAGTTTTAATTAGCCTTTAAATGTAATCCCTGATTCTACTCTTCTGCTCTGATTTCCGCGTCTTTTCTTCACCTATATATTGTAATGTCTTCCGCTAAATAATATACAACATCATACAGAGTGTTTATACCTATGATTTACAATACTAATTAATTGGAAAATATTGAGAAAAATATTTGAGATTAAGTAATTTTAAGCCTAAATACAAGTATGGACCAATAGGAAAAAGTTATGAAAAATTATGTAAAAATAAATAAAATAATAATTAATTAATTAATTAAAAAATAAAATAAAATATATATATAAAAAAAGATGTGGGGCCGACATCTTTTTTGTGTAAAAGAAAAAAAAATGAAAAGGAAATGAAGAAGAGTGTTATAAATAAACTCTTATTTAAAAATAAATAAAGCAAAAATAGTAAAAAGTAAATAATTACCTGTAGGAATCGGATCCTATCTAGAGAACCAGAATGGATTTCTAAAGTTAGAATATAATAAATATGAGTGGATTTTTATCTCGAATTGAGCTGTACCTGGAGTCATTTCCGAGATCGGTAGAAGAAGTTGATAATAAGACGAAATAGGGAAAATCTGAGAAAAAGGCAGATAGTCACAATTTAGGATTTGAAGAAAATAAATTATAACTCAACATTTGGAGATGAGTTTATGATTTTCTGGACATATTTGGAATCAGTGAATTTTTGTCCAGAGGTTGATGATTCCGGAAATTCGTTTCGTAACCGACACGTTTTTCCGTAAAACTTCGGTCAGGCCGGAGAAGACCTGGAAGGGGTTAAAAAGTTAGTTAACTCAGACATTCCTAATGAGGAAGGAAATATCTTCAAATTGTCTAATCCGGAATTTTGAAATTTTCCGAGATTACGCGATTCGGACACCGATCGGGGATTCTATTGGACCGGAGGCAAGAAGCAAAATTTGAATTGGAGACTCATGGGGGGCAGCTGGACGTTTTGGGGCATTTCATGGCTGCAAATCATCCACCAAAAACCCTAATTTTCCATGGCTAATAAGGAAGGGAAAATTACCAAAGTTGGAAGGTGAAAATTACAAACTTGGCACTATTTTTTCCTATAAATAGGTAAGCCTTGCTCTTCAATTCTCACACCATTTTGAGAGCCAAGGCTGAAATCTAGAGAGAGGGAAGAGGGAAGGAGGAGCCGGGGAAATTTGCAGCGAAGCTCTGAGTAAGTTTTTCGGTACTTAAGCTTTCGTAGTTCTTTCGGTAGTTTTAGTAGAGTTGTTAGTTAGATCTAGGAAGTAGGAGATGAGATTCCTATTCTTGTTTTTAAGCCTCATTGCATTGAAAGATCCCTGACGAGGTAAAAACATAGTAGGGATTGAGTTTCTGAAAGTTGGGGGTTAAAGTAATGAAGTGCTGGCGAAATTCTGCCGATTAGGGGCATCAGTGGCAAAACGGTCATTTATGCCTAAAATGCATGTTATGATGTCAAATATTAATAGAATGTGATATTATCCTTATAGGATATCTGTAATCACGAACCGCTGTCGTTCCGTTGTCTGACGTGCCGTTGTCGGACATTTTGCTGTTTTCCGTCAAAAGTACGCTTTTCAGAACGCATTTCAAACGCCACAACGAAGGTACGTTCGCTGCATCGTAACATTAACTCTGGTGTTTATTTTATGCTTATATGTGATGATGTTGTGAGAACAGTTTGGTGCCGAAGGCAAGGCTAGTCTATGTGGGTAAGCCATTAAGTCGCCGTGAAGTCGGTGAGGCTCCCATGATAGACACTTACCTGGCTATTCTGTTCAATGCTAGGTGTGTTGTATGCTTAGGGTATGCTTATATGAGGTAGCTGATAACTCTGTGATATGTTCTTGTACTATTGATATGTATACGTTGCCTACGTGCCGCTACACCGCCTATGTGCCGCTATATGTTCTCTGCCGGGATGCCTATGTGTGCTACATATGTTGTCGGGGTGCCTAAGTGCTGCGGGGATACGTTTGTTTGTTGTACATTTGTTGGGTGCATATGTCCTGTCTATGTTATGAATAACTGGAATCCATATGATGTATATGTAAACACGAGGTTAACCGTTACCTAAGGTCCGATTGCAATGGACCTCAGCTCTTAATATAGCGGGTCAGGAGGACCGAGTGCCGAGGAGAGAGGCAAGCAGCCTGCATAGAAGATCCAGTTGAAGACTTCTTTTGTTGTTCCTTTTGTTATTGTACTTCACTTTTGAACCACGCGGTTACTGTACCGCTGTTGTAACTAGCCAGACTTACGGCGTTTTATATATACATATCAGTTACTCAATCGCTCCGGTGCTCTACTCTGATGATTTTGGAAATGATGTTTCATAAAAAATTTTATACTGCTTTTGAAAAGTTGGGATGTTAAAAAAACACACAAATATATGTACCTTCATAGTTGTTTCTTCTAAGCCTCACTTCTTACAAGTAGACTCTTGTAAGATGAAGCACCATGGTCGGACAAGATTTACTATATACTTGTTTGTTTTTTTGTACTGTTAACATAACCTTTATTAATGTAGTTGATCTTGAGCTTGTAACTTTCCTCTGTACTTATCTTTTACTGGAATTCGTAATGTAACTATATTATTCTCGTTTTAATATTATATTGACCTTTTCATTATAAAAAAGACTTCTTTCTTGTTAGATCGAACCTAAATTCTCTCATTGTATTTATTTGCTTTTTTTATTTGATAAAAAATTATTTATTTTCTTTTAAAATGACTAGTTGCCCAATTAAAATTATAGAGATAAAAACTATGGATATGTAATTATGTTAGAAATGATAAGAATCATTATATATATATATATATATATATATATATATATATATATGGGGAATAGTTGATGTGATGCATGGTTATGAAATCCGGATCAGACACCACTCCAGAAAATCATAGAAACCTAGGTCATTAGCCAACCCAATATTTGTTTTTTTAAAAAAAGAGGAAGACAGAGAGGAACAACAATTGACCTAGATCACAATCTAGATTTTGTGCGAGGATTCAAGCCGATGTCTTCGCACTGTGTCATGTCATAATCTAGTTTGGTGGAGGGATTGGAAGTCCTTGTGATCAGCGTTACACTTTCTAATTTGCTTTCTCCACCACATCGTCGCACATTGGAGCGTTATGGTCTGTGTTCACTCTCATTGATCACTTTCTTTTCTCATTTCTCAGTTCTCACTCTCTCTCGCTCCCAGCTCTCTCTTTTTTTGGTACTCCTTTTGGTCTTATTATAAGGCACCAACTAACAATAATATTTGGTCCTTTTCATAAGCTGCTTGCTTGTTTCCAAAACACATTAATTATTTATTTATGTATCCCAATAATTAATGAGGGTAGTAGGTGAGACTAATAATTAACATAATGTTAGAGTTTAGTGTAATTAATAGGAGTAATATTGGAAGTTACTTAAATTATAAGACAGTTTTATTTAATTCTTAACTGTTTTTATTGATTTGTGAGAATTGTTAATTAATGTCTTATAATAATGACCAAAAGGAACATGAAGAAAGGATGATGAATGAAGATAAAGACTGAAGAAGGGCTCAGCGAGGACACCACTACTTTCACAAAGGCACTCTGCCCACCTGACTGTCCAGGGTCCCCCATTCTCCCATATTTCTCCAATTATTTTTTCCACAAAACTATCCCTGCCATTTTTTATTTACTAAACATGCATCTAACCTTTTTTTTTTGGGTCAAATTATGCATACATCTGTGTTTCTCTTCTTTTGTACTTTTTTATATTTTATTAAGTATTTTAAATTTTAAAATCATTTTAGTAATAAATTTTAGTATGAATTCTTTTTTTTTATACAAAAATTTTAAAAATAAGGTTGGACTCACCCACGATCCAAAGGCAGGACGAAATCTCTCTTCCTCCTAAGTGATACCGATATTATGTTGGGCAGGGCAGAATATCCCTAAAATTTTTAGTATGAATTCTAAGGAAACTAAATTGGAGAGAAGCATTGGACCCACTAAATTGACCTTTTGAGGTGATGGATCCTATCAATCACCAGTCTGTTAGGTCTGTTCCGTTTAGCATTCCTGTTTGAAATTTGAACCTTCCTTTTGCATTCTCTCTCTCATTTAGTCATTTTAAACATATTCGCTTTCTCACCGGTTTAACTCTAATTTAACTTTAGTCTAACCCACTTATTCTTGACCTAATACCCTAATTTTTTATTGATAAATCCAGTTTTAATAACTTTGATGTGATGTTTATTAAAGACAAAAATATTAGAAAATCAATAAATCATTAACTTTAGACATTTACAATAAACATTGTCAATCAAAGAATTAGAGTTAATGTGGATACATCAATTAATGTTAAAGTATTTTTCAAGCACATCTGTGTCCTAAAATATTTTTCAAATGCGTCTATTATCTTCAAATACTTTTATGTGTAATTTTGTATTTATCCATATAGGTAATTTAGAGTGCTGTGGATATACTGAAAAAAATACTTTGCATCTGAAAAAAATTACTTTATGGTGTACAAGACACCACAAAATATTTTGGAATATATTAGATATGCCTAAAAATATACTTTAAATTACTAGATGCACTTTAACTTAAAGAAGTAGATCAAACAATACCAACATTTTAATTAATAATAGAGTAAATATCCTTTTTGGTACTTGACAAAAAACGCGATCCCCATTTTGGTCCCGGACAAAAAAAAAAAATAGTCTCGTAGTCCCTCACAAATTCAAAATACACTCAATTGGTTGACATTTTAATCCCACACAAATTTCCAAAAGGCTATTTTTAGTCTATAAAAAAGAACGAATAAGGGTCGGTTTTTTTTTGAAAAAAACCAAAATGGGAATTGTGTTTTTTGTCAAAGACCAAAAAGGGGTATTTACTCTTAATAATATATCTAAAAATTTAATTGTTCATAGAATATAAGAAGAACGTTGAGTTCATGTGACCAACTTAATAGGATGAGCGTTGTTGATGTGGTTATTACTGAATAAAAACTCAGTCAGACAACATGAGAAGCAGCTTCTCCCCTATTCCTATAACTTAAAGCCCTCGTTTTTCCATAAAACTGCCGTCTTTTTCTTATAAATTACGTCCTTTTGGCGCAAAATACAAGCTGAAACCATTTTTTTTTTTTTTTTAAAAATAGCATTCAGGATCCGAAATATTTTCTTGGGTTAAGGAGCAAATTTACCAACCAACTATTAGGCCAGGAGCGCTGGGCACAAAAAACTTTTAAGAGGACCAAATATGCCAACAAACAATTGAATTTGTTAAAAAAACACAGCACCGTCAGATGCCTTATAACTTCTGTTTGCCACGTGGGATTTGAAGGCCAGCTGGTCTTTTTTATTTTTTTTTTGTCAATGCCCAAGTGGCTTTTTTTTTTATTTGGATCCCTAATACCCGGTTCCAGTGCGTGACCCGGTTTCCGTCGCCCGATCTACAGATGCAAATTTCCTTTTCCGGCGACTCAAGGACTCTTTACCGGCAGAAGAAGAAGTCATCAACGGAGGAGTAAAATCCCAGCGAAGAAAAGAAGAAGATCTTGAATCTTGGTAACTGGAAATACAAACCAGCATCCACCATCCAAGAAATCACCATCTGGGTGGCGCCGTTGATGACGCCAAGAACTGGGACGAAGATGATCTCATAAAGCAATCGGTGAAATTTGTTTCATGGAAGAGGTCAAATTTGTTTTGGTATGTAAAAACGTACTTGGATTCAATGCATACGAACGACCCCTTCAAAACTTGTTTAGACATAAAGAGACTAATTTCAGCTTAGATACTTGTAAAAAATTTCAATTGATGCTCAGAAACTAAACTTGTATTTCCCTCTTATTTTGCACTGCATAGAATTCATCAAAGTTTCAAGCAAAATGGAAACCAAATTTTTAAAAGCGAGGAAAGGAAACTGATGAAGAAAATCAAGGATACCTTTCTGAAAAATCAAGCTATAAATTACTTGGGAAGACCAAGCCGTAGAAATCATAACCAAGGAATCGATCGATCGAGGAGTTGAAACATCGATGGAACCAGAAAATCAGATGTTTGTTGCCCGTAGAAATTTGCGATCAAACCCACTTCAATTGAATCAATTTTGTAGTTGCAATCCATAAATCCGCGTGTGGAAATCGCACAGAAACAAAGAATCGGAGCAAGGAGAATGGAGCAGAAGGAACAAGAGACCCTCTTCTTCCTGCGGCTGGGGAAGAATCGTACAAGGAAAAGAAAAGTCCAAAGATCTCCCTCCTTCGATTTTTTTTTTCAGTAATGACGATGGTCGATGGGGAGCTAAATCCAACCTAATGGACAAAAAAAAAGGCCAGCTGGACAAAAAAAAGAGGCCACCTGGACAAAAAATCTCACGTGGAAATCTTCATAAACAGAAGTTATAAGACATTTGACGGTGCTGTGTTTTTTTAACAAATTCAATTGTTTGTTGGCATATTTAGTCCTCTAAAAAGTTTTTTGTGCTCAGCACTCCTGGCCTAATAGTTGGTTGGCGAATTTGCTCCTTAACCCTAATTTCTTTAGCACTGCGTAATATCATAAAATATTTTTTATTGCACTTCGAATCCCAAAAAAAAAAAAAAATCTACATATCTCCTTAAAATATTTTTTACTACTGCTCGCTCAATATTAATATTTAGTATTCAGCATCTTAAAATATTTTTTCAATAATACTTAGTGTTTTAAAAATAATTAATGGTACCACATTTTAGGGCACTAGATATACTACAACTTAGTTTAGTATACTAAGTTAATGTTAGTGAAAAAATTATTTTAGAGCATTGAATGTTAGATATGGGGTGGTATTGAAAAATATATTAGGGTGGTACTTGGACCAATTTTTTTTTTTTTTAAAAGATAGTGATATTAGAAAAATATTTTAAGATACATGTGTTAAAAACAATACTTCAACTAAATGCTACTCCTTCCGGTCAGAAACACACTTTTGTAGTTGTAGTTTAAAAAACTGTATAACTAGGACTGGAGATAGTATTTTAAAAAAATTATCTAGCTTCAGTAATTTGCGGCAAAAGGCGGAAAAGAAGGGTACAGCGTAGGAATAGGAGAGAAGCCGCTCGACAAAATGAGGGATTCAGAACCATGAGATTACAGTATTATTTTAGCAGCTCATCTAACAACATATGCTGAGAAACTGTAACTCTATTTTTTATGGTTTCAACTTTCCAGTTCCAGTGATCTTTAAAGAAATAAAAACATGGATCAAGAAGAAGAAAAACAAGAAAATACAAAGCATATGGCTATTCAACCAAAATGAGGAAGAAATCACAACACTAAAGAGTTTATTTCTTCATAAACGAAGAGAAAAAAAAATATGAAGAAGATTACTTGTGATCCTGGAACACTTTGTTGTCTCTTCCCAGAAAATGGCCTCTCTCTGTGTTGTGTGTTGAATGAGTAGTCTGAAATCCGAGATACAGGGAGTAATTTCTGTGACTTTGTAGGTTGAAATAGACAGAGGGGAGACAGAGAGAGTCTAGGTTAGTGGGATCAGTGGCGGACCCAAGAATTTTAATGACGGGGAGCGAAAATAAAAAATATTATATCATAAATAAAAGTACTTGATATATAATATAGACCTAATTAATTAAAATAAGCACGACGAATTTTATCTTGTTGGTTTATAGGATATTTCCATATTGAATGACGTAGTATAGGATCTCTTTTCAATAAAGAGAGATTAACTTCCTTAACTACCTCTTTATTTTGAATTCTAAGAGACTTTAAAGAAAGAGTCTCAACATTTGACAATTTAATATTAGGAATAAATGAGGACAAAGACTCACTGATCTTTCTCTTAAAATAAGTATCGATAGTGATAGACTTTTCCCATAATAAACACCTAGTCACCTACAAAAGGCGTGAACCCCCTGTTACTTTACTGCATGTAACATCCCATTTTCTAAAGCGGAATTTTTTTTTTTTTTTTCAATCAGAGTAGAGCAATGGAGCGAAAGAGTAACTGATCATAACAAAATATGAACCGTAGTGTAATATTGTATTGACATTACAGTGATCCTACTTGTTCAAAAGGTAAGTACAGAAGCGATAATGTGTCTTCTACGGTAGCCTACTCCTGCTGCTGCTTATCCCTAGCACCGATCCGTGGTCCTCCTGATCCTGAAGCTATAGCTGAGATTCAATTCACCGCATTGAATCTCAGGTAACGGTTAACCTTATGCTCAAATAAAAACAGTATATAGACAACAGATATTCATGACATAACAGGCCGCTAGGAAAACTCAAAGCGGTATTATCATGTCTTATAACCCGTACAAGGTCAGTATGTAAAGCGCGACCCTAAGCAGAGCCCCAGATATGAACGTATCTATGACATATATGTATATGAGAGCTATAGGATTAGTGTTACAAGACGCGTCCGTACCTTCGTTGATGTACGTAGATGTTTCGGCGAATCGTACTTTCGACGGAAAACAATGGCTTGTCCGACAATGCACGTTGGACAAACAGTAACGGCAAGAAATTAAGATTTCTGACGTCCTATAAGAGTAATATCACTTTCATTAGTGATTTGACACAATAACTGGCATTTTAGGTAAAAACTTACCATTTTGCCCTTCTACCCCTAATTGGCGGAATTTCGCCAGCACTTCGTTACTCTGACTACTTTTCTTCCCAAAATTTCGCCAGAACTTCGACGCAACTATGATTTTCGAAAATAATGACTAAAATAGCCCTCCCATATGATACCCAATCATACTTGAAATTTAAAGGCTATTCTAACAAATTCTACCCTTACTTTTGAAAAACTGTGAAAGCTTTAACTTTTCGGCGACTCGATCCCTACTATGTTTTTACCTCTGCATATTTTTTTCAACGCAAACAAGGCCTAAAACAAGAATAGGAATCTCATCACCTACTTCCTAAATCTAACTAACAATTCTACTAACTACCGTACTAAAACTAAGAACTCGAACTTAAAGACTAAAGCCCGAAAGACTTACTCGTTGAAGATCTCCGAACAATTTTCCAGGGCTTCGCGCAAAATCTCCGAGCTCCTCTCTCTTCTTTCTCCTCTAGGCTAAGCCAAACAAGGGAAAATGGTGTGAAGAAAGTGAAGGGAGGGGTATTTATAGAAACGGTGGTAGGGTTTCTAGTCGGATCAACTTTGTGAGAAGCGATCCGGACCGTCCAACACAACTTTTGGAAAACCCTTTCTCCCCCTTTTTCTTTCACACTAGGCCGAAATTTAGGCTCCAAAATAAAGGGTTTGGCCAATGGGAGGTGGCCATGTGTCACCTTCCAGAAGCTTTCAGACCGATTTCCCCGATCGGTACCCGATTCGCGTGATTTCGGAGAAATCTCAAAATTCTGGATTTATAACTCTGAAAACATATTCTCACTTAGTAGAAATGTCCAAGTTTACCTATATTTTGATTTCATATAGGGCTCCAACAGTCCAGTTGAGTCTTTCTCGAAAAACGTGTCCAAACGCGTCCAGTGTCGAAACTTGTTTTCTAAACATCAATCTCTTCAGAAAAAATCACTGAATCCAAATATGTTCATGAAAATTCCCAATTCTTTTCCAAATGTCACAACATAACCTTTTCGTCCTCTTGGCTATCTGGCCTTTTCTCAGAATTTCCCTATTTCGTTTTATTAGGAAAAAGCACAAACGGCTTCGATCCGTTTCCTAATTCCCATTTTACTATTCACCCTTTTTCACTTTAATTAATTATATTATATTTTAATTGCAACTTGCAAAAATTCTTTTATATATATATATATATTTTTCTTTTTTCTTTTTTTTTCTTCTTTTTTTTTTCTTTCTTTTTTTTTCTCTGCCCCTTTTTTTTTATTTCGTTTTTTTTGATTAATTATTTAATTAATTATTTAATTAATTAAATAATAATTTTTACAGAATTTTCCCATTGGTCCATTCTTGCATTTAGGCTTTAAAAATACCTAGACTCAACCATTTTTCACCAAAATTTCCAATTAATTAGTAAATATATTTTTACTAATTTTAAGCCAATTACCACCAATTTTTGAGCTTTACACAATTATCTCTTAATTTCCTTTGTTTTTACTTAAGTAATTAGCCCAATATTACTTAATTACTTTATTATCACTTGTTGATAATTTTCTTAATTACAATGCCTCATTACCTTCATACCCTTGCATTAATCTTAGTATTTTCATGCCTCTTACATTATTCTATAATTTGTAAGGGTATTTTGGTCTTTATTACCTTTTGCACACTCTTAAACAATTTCTCCAATTTCATAATTTATTAAATTACCATAATTAGAGATATTATATTCTCCTAATTCACTTGGGCATTTTACTGCCTTTTAGGATTTTTCATAATTTTTCCTAAGTTAATTACCCTTTACAGGGGCATTTTGGTCATTTTGGCACTTTGGCCCTTAAACTCCCTAATTTCTTGCAGAATTTCTACTTAGAAAATAGACTATAATTATACAAGACCGGAGATTGAAATTTCACTTATCGAAATATCCAACTTTTATTTATAATATTCCGTATAAATATCCAGTATTACATTTCTCCTCCCTTACACAAAATTTCGCCTCGAAATTTAATCTATATTAACTAAACTTCGGGCCATGAACTCGGGTACTTCTCCTTCATGTCACTCTCGGTTTCCCAAGTTGCCTCTTCGAGTGTTAAACCCTTCCAGACCACCTTCACTATCAGAATAGTCTTATTTCTGAGACGTTTCTCCTTATGATCAATGATCTGTTCTGGCTCAACCACGAAGGTATTATCATGCCGTACTTCAACGTCTTCGTACTCAATGACATGATCTCGGTCTGGCTGGTATTTCTTCAGTTGTGACACGTGGAAAACGTCGTGGAGATTACTCAGGTTCGGGGGTAAAGCTATCTGATAAGCTACTTCTCCGCGCTTTGCCAAAATCTCAAAGGGTCCTACGTATCGTGGACTCAGTTTCTTCCTCTTAAGCGTTCGCCGACACCGCCATTGGAGATAACTTTAGGAATACATGGTCGCCGACATAAAACGCCGAGGTCTCCTCCTTTGTCCGCATAGCTCTTCGTCTACTATGTGCGGCTAGAGTCTCTTCTTGATCAACGCGATCTGCTCGGAGGTTTGTTCAAGCATATCCGGCCCAAGTAATTGCTTTTCAAATGAATCTGTCCAGCATAATGGTGATTGACACTTCCGCCCATACAATGCCTCGAACGGGGCCACTTGTATACTAGCATGATAACTGTTGTTATATGCAAACTCTGCTAGCGAAAGATGTTGATCCCAACTTCCTTTGAAATCTAGGGCACATGCTCGCAGCATATCCTCCAGCGTCTGAATCGTCCTCTCAGATTGACCAGTCGGTTTGAGGGTGATAAGCCGAATCAACCTCGCCTTAGTTCCCATACCTTCGTAACGCTTGCCGAAACGGATTTGAAACGCGTGTCCCTATCAGAGACAATGCTCTTAGGGATACCGTGTAATCTCACTATCTCTTTGATATAAATCCCGCCAATCGCTCCGAGAATAGTGGATACCGATGGGAATGAAGTGTGCTTGACTTGGTTAATCTGTCAACAACTACCCAAATTGTATCATGATTCCCGATTTTGGGCAGACCTACCACAAAATCCATGGTTATGTTCTCCCATTTCCATTCCCAGCACTCTAGTCCTTGAAGAAGACCAGGGGGTCGACGGTGTTCAATCTTCACCTTCTGACAAGTCAAGCACTTGGCCACGTACTCTGCTACGTCTTTCTTCATTCCGGGCCACCAAAGTTCGGATTTCATACTCTGGTACATCTTGACCATGCCTGGATGCAGAGTGTATTTACTCTTGTGAGCCTCATCCATTATCTTCCGCCTTAATTCATCAACCGGCGGTACATAGATTCGCTTTTTGTACCTGACCAAACCACTAAGTGATAGGTCATGGTCTTGGGTCTCACCTCGAGAGATCTTCTCACAAATCTCGATAGCCCAATCATCTTGCTTCTGAGCTTCGTCAACTTCGTCTCTCAGATCATACTCCCCTTGACTTACAAGAAGAGTTGCAAGATAGGCATCAGCTGGTGCATGAAGACCCATGCAGACTTGATTGGATAGATTCAGATCTCTGAAATCTTCCAGCAATTTCTGTTCTTGTATCATCATATATGCCACCTGTACCGTCTTCCGACTAAGGGCATCAGCAACGACGTTTGCTTTACCCGGATGATACTTGATCTCCAGGTTGTAATCCTTGATCAACTCCATCCAACGACGCTGTCTCATGTTGAGTTCTCGTTGATCGAACAAGTATTTCAAACTTTTGTGATCACAATACACTTCTACGGTTACACCGTACAAGTAATGCCTCCATATCTTCAAAGCGAACACGATAGCCGCCACTCTAGATCGTGTGTAGGATAGTTCAACTCGTGAGGCTTCACCGACGAGAGGCATAAGCCACCACTCGCCTGTTGCATCAGACACATCCCAACCCTTGCCCACCGGCATCACTGTAAACAACATACTTCTCATCCGGATCGGGATGATTAACACCGGTGTCGTAGTCAATCTCTCTCTCGGTCGAAAACTCTCCTCACAGTCATCTCCCCATACAAAGGGTTGATTCTTCCTCGTAAGCTTTGTCAATGGAAGGGCTAGACGCGAGAAATCCCGTATGAATCTGCGGTAGTATCCCGCTGCACCAAGAAAACTACGGATCTCCGTCACGCCTCTCGGCCGTTTCCAGTCCAGTAACGCATCTACCTTACTTGGATCAACTGCAACTCCGTCGCTAGATATAACATAGCCCAGAAATTTCACTTCCGGCAGCCAAAATTCGCATTTGCTCAGTTTAGCATAGAGTTGCTTCTCCCCAGTATGCTCAACACCTTTCGCAGATGTTCTTCGTGCTCTTCTTTGCTCTTGGAATAGATGAGAATGTCATCAATAAACACCACCACAAACTGGTCTAGGTGTTGTCGGAAGATACGGTTCATGTAATCCATGAATACCGCAGGTGCATTTGTCAATCCGAAGGGCATCACAAGGAATTCATAATGCCCGTACCTGGTCCTGAAAGCTGTCTTGGAAATATCACCATCTTTAACTCGCAACTGATGATATCCCGAACGCAGATCAATTTTGGAGAAGACAGTGGAACCAGATAACTGATCCAAAAGATCATCAATCCGGGGAAGTGGGTACTTTTTTTTTTACTGTTACTTTGTTCAATTCACGGTAGTCAATGCAGAGTCGGAAGCTTCCATCTTTCTTCTTTACAAAAAGCACTGGGGCTCCCCACGGTGATACACTGGGTCGAATGAACCCTTTCTTCAAAAGCTCTTCCAGCTGCTTCTTCAACTCCTGCATCTCGTTAGGAGCCATACGATACGGCGCCTTTGATATTGACCCTGTACCAGGCATCAAATCAATGTTGAACTCCACTTCTCGGATAGGAGGTAACTCGGTGAGATCCTCCGGAAATACATCAGAAAATTCATTCACCACTGACGTCGATGCCGTGAAGAGGTAGACGGATAAATTCCGCTTTAGAAAATGGGATGTTACACTTTATGGTATCAGAGCTAGTATAAGCTGATGGCAAATTCGACTCATGATCGGGGGTTCTCACAGTGTGATCTGTGACGAAGCATTGGCTCTTACCCCGACATGGCCTGCCGGCTAGCCACCGGATAGGTTGCATCCGTCGTGAGGCGGTGCGTAAAACTACTACAGGCATTCATTCCTAGGCGACTTGCACAATCATAGGAAATGAAAGAATGACTGGCTCCCGAATCATACAATGCCTCAAGTAGATTTCCGTTGAGAGAAATTGTACCTTGGACCATTTCCGGGGACTGTCTGGCCTCTGTGTTCGTTAGTGCAAAGATGCGGCCTGTGCTCTGAGGTCTCGCCTCTCCAATCTTCTCAGTACACTCTCTGCTATAGTGTCCCGGCTTATGACATCTGAAGCATATCTGCTTGCATTTGGGGCATGTTTGTGATCCCGCTGCTGGGATAGTTCTCATTGCCCAGCCTTGGTACGGCCTTTTGTTTCCACCACGGGGTTACTCCGTGGCGCCTTCCTCTTTGGTGAAGAGTTCTCGCGGTTGAATCCACCTCGACCAAGATTGTTGTTGTTGAAGTTTCTTGATCTCTGAATCCTCCGAGGTTGCGCCGGTCATCCGACAAGTTTCCACCGCGTCGTCAAATTCGGAATCGCTGGGACATGAGCCTTTCACCAATTTCATATTTTAGCCCATGAATTAGTATATTCACCATACTGCTTTCATCGTTGCCCCTTCAAGATGTACGAGTATCGGGACAGTTGGTGAACCGGGCGTAGTAATCGTCGAAAGATTCCTCCTGTCCTTGTCGGATATGGAGAAATTCCGACTCCTTGTTCATTTTCACTGAAGGAGGGAAATATTGTTCATGAAATTTCTCCAGAAATTTCTCCCATGTCACGGGACAGTCATTGGTTTGTAGGGTTTCTGCTGTGACTTCCCACCAACGGTCGGCATCTCCTTCAAGTTGGTAAATCGCTAGTTGGGCTTTGCGATTCTCAGGGCAGTCAATCACCCTGAATACTTTCTCTAGTCTCTTCAGCCAATCCTCCGCCAAATCCAACTTTCCTCGAAAAGTTGGCGGCTTCACTTACAAATTGGTTCACCCAATACCGGGTATTCTTTCCCTTCTTCCTCGTCGTGGAGGTGATTGCGATCTATCAGATTCATTATCTTCCTCCTCTTCTTCGGCGTTCTCCTCCTCTTCATCATCATCTAATTTGTCCTCGGCATTTTGTCTTTCTTCTTCAGCATGTCTTCTTTCTTCCTCCGCCCTCCGTTCTGCTAGTTGCCTTTCAGCTTCCTGATCTTGTTGGTTCTGTCTCTCTAAGAGCGCGCAATGAGGGCTCTCTCGCTCCCGTAGAGTTCTCCTCATCTCCCGAATCTCGTTCGTTCAGGTTGGTTGGGTATAATATTCTGCTCGGTATCGCGTCCATTTGAGGCCGCCGCTGCCTCGACCTCGGCCTCTGCCTCGGCCCCTACCTCTTGGTGCACCGGCACCTCTTATGATGGCCATGTTTTAGCTTTTCCTTTATATCAAATAACAGATAAGTGTCAGAACAATAACACAACACATGGCATCAAGTCATACATATTTTCATATTAGATGTAATGTACATGCTAACGTATACTACATCATCCAGCTGGTTTATGACCAGTGGTTATATCGTATGTCCCCACGTTGTCGTCATCAGATGAATGATCTGAGCCAACAGGTTTCTCTGGTTCTACGGGCATACTAGCCATTGACTTAGGGTAGCACACCGGGTCAAAATCATATTTCAGTTTGGGGTCATCAGAAATATCAGGGTTTTCGCCTTCGCCCCGCCGTCTCTCGAATTACGGATCTACGCGTTACGCCCTATTATTACGGGATAGAAGATCTACGAATTTTTGTTTCGTCCATCACTACCTATTACACCAGTGGTCATATCAGCATTCTTTTCAAAACGTGCTCAAAGTTTAAAAGATTTAAGAACCTAACTCCGTTATCCGAATGTAATGGCCGTGTAAGTGTCTACCATGGGGCCTCACCGACTTATACGGCGATCGATTGGCACACCCACGTAGACTAACCTTGCCTTCGCACCAAACCGTTCGTGGTAACATAGTTAAACACTTGCCAGAAAGATTGCTCTGATACCATAAAGTGTAACATCCCATTTTCTAAAGCGGAATTTTTTTTTTTCAATCAGAGTAGAGCAATGGAGCGAAAGAGTAACTGATCATAACAAAACATGAACCGTAGTGTAATATTGTATTGACATTACAGTGATCCTACTTGTTCAAAAGGTAAGTACAGAAAGCGATAATGTGTCTTCGGCCGGCTAACCTTATGCTCAAATAAAAACAGATATAGACAAATGATATTCATGACATAACAAAGAACATCTCATCGAAGTGTGACACGTATGTAACATAAGCATGAAGCAAATATGTAAGGTCCTACACAACAACATTGTGACACGACAGACATAAGCAATAAGCGGTATGTAAAGTCCTACACATATAAAGCTCGCACATTACCCCGTGCCACGAACACGTGTCCTCGCCGCTAGGAAAACTCAAAGCGGTATTATCATGTCTTATAACCCGTACAAGGTCAGATGTAAAGCGGCGACCCTAAGCAGAGCCCCCAGTATATGAACGTATCTATGACATATATGTATATGATAGCTATAGGATTAGTGTTACAGTACGCTTCCGTACCTTCGTTGACGTACGTAGATGTTTCTCAAGCGAATCGCATTTTTCGACGGAAAAATGTTTGTCCGACAGCGGCACGTTGGACAGCGTAACGGCGGCAGATTAAGATTTCTGACGTCCTATAAGAGTAATATCATTTTCATTAGTGATTTGACACAATAACTGGCATTTTAGGTAAAAATTACCATTTTGCCCTTCTACCCCTAATTTCTCCAGAGCTCCTCTCTCTTCTTTCTCCCTCTAGGCTAAGCCAAACAAGGGAAAATGGTGTGAAGAAAGTGAAGGGAGGGGGTATTTATAGAAATGGTGGTAGGGTTTCGGCCGTCAAATCAACTTTGTGAGAAGCGATCTGGACCGTCCAACACAACTTTTGGAAAAAACCCTTTCTCCCCCTTTTTCTTTCACACTAGGCCGAAATTTAGGCTCCAAAATAAAGGGTTTGGCCAATGGGAGGTGGCCATGTGTCACCTTCCGTAAGCTGACCGATTTCCCGATCGGCACCGATTCGCGTGATTTCAGAGAAATCTCAAAATTCTGGATTTATAACTCTGAAAACATATTCTCACTTAGTAGAAATGTCCAAGTTTACCTATATTTTGATTTCATATAGGGCTCCAACAGTCTAGTTGAGTCTTTCTCGAAAAACGTGTCCAAACGCGTCCGGTGTCGAAACTTGTTTTCGTCCAAATATGTTCATGAAAATTCCCAATTCTTTTCCAAATGTCACAACATAACCTTTTCGTCCTCTTGGCTATCTGGCATTTTCTCAGAATTTACTGCCTTTTAGGATTTTTCATAATTTTTCCTAAGTTAATTACCCTTTACAGGGGCATTTTGGTCATTTTGGCACTTTGGCCCTTAAACTCCCTAATTTCTTGCAGAATTTCTACTTAGAAAATAGACTATAATTATACAAGACCGGAGATTGAAATTTCACTTATCAGAAATATCCAACTTTTATTTATAATATTCCAGATAAATATCCGGGTATTACACTGCACTTGTAGTAACCCCTGTTTTCACAGTCCAAAATCAGATTTAGACTAAAAAACATCAAACAAACACGTCCTTAACAGGTTGACACACAGAACACTCAACGTAGATAAATGAGAGGACGATATAATATGAATTAGTGGATAATGCCGAGAAGGCGTTGAGATTTGAGAGGGAGAAAGGAGGTCGGTGCACTACAGTCGGTGGCGGCGGGAACAATAGAAGAGGGAGCCTGATCAATCATATACAATATTTTATATATCTATTTTTTTTATTTGTTTAAAAAAAATTAGGGGGGCGGGGGCCACCCCTCGCCCCCCACTTCGGTCCGTCCTTGAGTGGGATCGAGTTCACATTATGTGCTTAGAGTTAGGTGCTTATTATGTACTTATACCTTTAATTAGAGGTATAAACATATATTTTTTTTAAATTTTTTTATATATTGTATTTATTTATATTTAAATTATATACTACTTTCTGAATTTTTTTTTGCACCCAGTAGCTCAAATTAATTAATTTTCATAATACTGGTGTTACAGACCAATGCAGAACTAGAAATTAATTAATTTGAGATAGGGTGCAAAAAATATCTCAAAAAGCAGAATATAATTTAAATCTAAATAAATACAATATATAAAAAATTTAAAAAAATCAAAAAAATATGCTTATACCTCTAATTAGAGGTATAAACATATAATAAACACCTAACTCTAAGCACATAATGTGGACTCTGAGGGCACCTTATGGTCCCCGAAATATTTCCGGTTGGGGGGTCCAGACATTTCACATTAATGATATATTAAAGAGAACATTTATTTTGCTCAAGTTTTGGACCAGTAGATAAAATGATTATTTTAAGGGTGAGAAATATGGAAAGAAAATAAAATACAAATTTTAATCTATCATCACGTGAGCTTTACCTACTAAATTCTTAAATCCCGGGGAGTAGGTACTTTCTCTTATATGTTTTTTCTATTAATTATTAATTAGAGGGATTAGATATTTTTTTATTTTTTATTTTTTTTAATAGATTCTATTTATTTAGATTAGATTATATATTACATCGTTAAATTTTTTGCATACAATATCTCAAATTAATTAATTTATAGTCTTGCATTTAGAAATATTTTTCCTGTAACTCCAGTATCCTGGAAATTAATTAATTTGAAATACTAGATGTAAAAAAAAATTTCATGATGCAACATATAATTTAATCTAAATAAATATAATATATAAAAAAACTAAACAAAAATATATAATCCCTCTAATTAGAAGAAAAATATATAAAAAAAACTTAAGAGAAAAACACCTAATATGAATTCAGTTTTTAACACGGTAAAAAGTGAGACAGGGGAGAATGTACGGGAAGAAAGTAAACAAGAGGGACTGTCAAAGTGAATAATAAATTATTATTGAAAAAGAAAAAACAACACATCTGGAAGGACCAGAGTTGTGTTTCAACCAATAGCATTTCATATTTTTGTGAACATTGGACCTCAAATGTCTAATTCTGTGTCCACGTGGGTGCGTTTGGTCACATCTCAAATTTAAAGTCCCTTCTATTTTGTATTATTCGTCTTTAATACTCTACTATTTTTACAATTTTAAACTCCTTACTTTTTAACTGGGACAGCTAACCTATTAATTTTACTTAAATAAAATCTTAATTTATCTATATTCATATTTATATATCTCACCTGTTTTATACACTGCATAGCTACCCAAATGTCTTTTTAAATAAGTGTAAACTGAATTACCTTATTGTCATGAGGCTCAAACTGTCAAACAACATATATATGCAGTCTTTTATTTTGACAAACATGTATTTAAGCTTTTAAAGAAAAGTGCTGCTGAATTTAATAACTAAATACCTATTAAAAATACATAATTAAAAATGAAAACACAAAAGTTATACAATTTAGTTTAAATATTTAAAAAATATAAATCATATTGAAACTAAATATATCAAATTTTATAGTTTATCATGTATAAGATAAAGAATTTTATAAAATTTATATATAAAATTATTTAATATATTCTGAAATTTAATTGAAATTAATGCGGAGGGGTTGGTAAAAGAATAAGGAAGGACTAAAGGGTAGAAGAAAATGACGTCAGGGTAGATAATAGAATGGGGTGTTAATTGAAATTTACTCTAAAAACCAAAAGAAAATACATGAATTTTTCGTTGCTTTTAAGCTCATGCAAAGGTTGTTAAACATATACGTGTACAATTACTGATGTTGTTATGATTCAGTGAGATAAGTTTTTTTTTTTTTTTTATGGTTGATTTGAAATCCAATTCTTTTGTTTTATATTCCTTTGTGTTTTATTCAAATTTCTAATAATTTGGATAACTAGAAGGTGAAGATGTGCTTTCAGTTTGTCAATTTGTTGCACTCGCGCATCGTGTAGGGAACATATCATTGGGAAGCATAAAGGGATCACATTGAAATGATATCTCTAAATTTTTCAACCACCCACCTTACTCTCATCTTCCTGCACTTCTTGCTCTCTGCACTTCCTCCTCTGGCATATCACCACATTTTCAGGCCATTTTGACAAAAGCAGACATATACCTATAGTTTCACATGCAGCTGCATTTTCAAAATTACACGGCTTGCCAAACGAAGCCGTAACCACTCACAGCTTAAAGTGCTACTCCTCTTTACTATATATTGATGATGATTTGTTTCTTTCATACGCGCATTACCCAAAATCCAGAGCATCATATTGAGTGCTGCCATTTTTCAAATCAGTCAAGCCGGGTGATATTCTTCAACTCAATCAATCAATCAATGGTCAATTATATATCGCTTTATCAAGAGTTAATAATATTGGAGATTTGAAGATTTTTATATAAAATGGAAAAAATGGTCAATTACATTGTGTACAACTACCAATGTCGTTTACAAAGATATCTATAGAAATGTTTAGTCGGATAATTGAGATATATATGAATGTTTATGTATTTTGATCGATAGCATGTTAATGTTATTTTGTTGTTGCTTTTAAGCTGTTACGTACAGTTCTAAATATAAAAGAGTACAACTACTGATGTTATTATGGTTCATGTTGTGTTTTCAGATAAAAAGACAACTTTTTTTTGTTAGTCAATTTGAAATGCAATTCTTTCCTTTTACAATGCTTTGTTATTTATTCAATCATTTAATGATTTTGATGAGTTAAAGGTAAAGATGTATTGTAATTTTTTTGAAATGTTGCACCCGTGTAGCGTACGCAAGGGAACTGGTGCTTGTTGTCAAAAGCGAATCAATATGGCACTAGCTCATACGAGTGATTTGTTATATTAAAGTGGTTATAATTAATCAATATTATTGAGTTCTAATGAAAGAGCTAGTCTCTTGTAAAATGTTATATCCCGTTTTCAAAAGCAGTATAATAAAAAAGAATCATCAGAGTGGCGCAGCGGAAGCGTGGTGGGCCCATAACCCACAGGTCCCAGGATCGAAACCTGGCTCTGATACCAAAATTGTAACATCCCATTTTCAAAAGCAGTATAATTTTTTTCATCAGAGTAGAGCATCGGAGCAAGAGTGTAACTGATAAATATATTCAAAATGCCCGCTGGCTAATTACAGAGATGGTACGATAACTGAGAGTTTTTAAATAACAACAGAAGTGTCTCCCTGGCAATCCCCATGCCGTGGCAACAAAAGATGGTTTGCAGCTGGATCTCTAAGCTTGTTGCTTTTCTCTCTCCTCGGTCCTCGATCCTCCTGACCCTGACGCTATGTTAAGAGCTGAGGTCCGCACCGGACCTCAGGTAACGGTTAATCTCATGTTTACATACAATATATGGACCACGAGCATTCACAATGTAAACAGAATATAAGCACAACAAATGAAACATACAACCAATCATATCCCAACAACACATAGGCACAAAGTATCCCAGCAGCACATAGGCCCCCCTGAAGCGTACCCTAGCAGCACCTAGGCCCCCTTGAAGCTTATCCTGGCAGCACCTAGGCCACTAACGAGCGCATCACGATACCCAGCAAACATATAATAACAGTACATAAACATATCACAGAGCTATCAACTACCTCATATAAGCACATCATACACATAGCACATATATACATACAATAACCATCAGAGTTAGTGTTACAGTACGCGAGCGTACCTTCGTTGACGGAATTTCGGTACGACGGTTAGTCAGAACGTAATCAGGGATATCCTATAAGGACAATAGTGCATTTATTAAATTACGATATGGCAAGATCTTTGTAGTCGAACCTGAGATAGAGTAAAGATCCGAAGTAAATAGTCCGAAACTTTAGATAGTACAGAGTTTAATTGGTAGAGTGTAAATTTCGAGGACGAAATTTTATTTAACGGGGGGAGAAATGTAATACCCTAAAAATTCATATCATAATTTAGTAAATAAAACCTATTGGAAATAGGTGAATATGAGGTCTCAAATATTGAAGGGGATTTATCATAATTTTCTAGGGCAATTTCAATTAAAATTAGAAGAATTAAAGTGCTAAAAAGCCCTAAATGAATCTATGAGCCATAAAATACTATGATAAATCCTAAGAGGCAGTAAAATAATGATTTAAAATTAGAGAGTATATTGTCTCTAATTTTGGCAATTTATTAAATTATAACCTTGGAAAAATTAAAGGGCAAAAATTAAAAAGTATTGTGAGGACCAAAATGACCCCGTGATTTTTAATATTTTACATGGAGTATAAAATGCCCATGTCAGTAAAATAGTTGTGAGATAATAATTAATACTAATTAAGAAAAATATCAACAATTAGTAAATGATTAATTAAGTAATTTATTGCTAATTATGTAGATATGAATAAAGATAATATTCAAAGTTAGTATGTGAAAACCGTAATTAGAAATTAATAAAGGACCAATGGGAGAATTTTGGTAAAATAAATATGAGATATTTTGGCAAGTGGGAGAGCAAAATATTTGGCCAAAAAGGGGCCATGAATTTCGAAAATCACAAGAGAAAAAGAAGAAGGAAACTTAGTTAAGAAGTTGTTAGAAAACTTAGTAAAGAAGTGTTGAAAAGTCATTAGCCAATGAGAACATAAGCATGGGATATTTGAAGCATATTCCTTGGTCAAGAATTGCCCATGCAATTCGAATTGGAAGAAGGAAGGAGAGAGGAATTTTGTGATTTCGAATGATAAAGCAAGTACATGTAGCAATTAGTATTGAAAGAAGATGAGGTCACTAAAGCAAAGTTGAAAAGTCAAGAATGGGGAAAGCAACATCTTTTGCCAAAAGCAAGCCATGCATTTCGAAAATGAAGAATGGAGGAGAGAGAAAAAGATGTGGGTGTGTAGTAAAATGCAAGTGGATGGATAAAGTAAAGGTATTTGTGATATTTTGGGAAAAAGCATATAGGATAAATGAGAACCAATAGAAAATAAATCCTAACTCAAAATCCTTGAATTAGGTTGCTAACAACTGGACATATTATGATTCAAGTGTAATTTTGTCCAGAAGTTGACATTACCCGGCGATTTCCGTAACCAAAGACGTTTATCCAAAAATGTTCTGAGCAACGGAATACCCTGAATGGAATCAAAATTTAGTTAACCAAGATATTTCCAAAAAGGAAGAATAGACCTTCAGGGCTATGTTGCCAGATTTCTAAGATTCTGCAAGATTACGCGATTAGAACACCGATCGGGGAAACTTATCGGTAGAAACCCATAAAGTGCCAAATGACATCACCTTTGGTGACATCATTTTGTTGAATATGAAGGCAAGGAGGTCGGCACACACATTGCATGGTGGAGGATTGGTTTCAAAAAGTCACTTTAATTCCATGGCCAAAATTGAAGGAAAAGTTGGGAAAAATTGCAAAGTTGGCCACAACTTTCTTCTATAAATAGGCCTTCACCTCTTTGTTAAATCTCACACCAAATTGCCTTAGGCATTTCGAAACTTAGAGAGAAGTTAGAGAGAGGATCTCTGGAGAAAGTTGTAGCGAAGTTCTGCACGGGTAAGTTCTTCGGTCCTTAGCTTTTAAAGTTCTAGTCTTTTGTTCGGTAGTTTTAGTAGAAATGTTAGTTAGATCTAGGAAGTAGGAAATGAAATTCCTATTCTTGTTTTTAAACGTCATTGCATTGAAAGATGCCTGACGAGGTAAAAACATAGTAGGGATTGAGTTTCTGAAAGTTGGGAGTTAAAGTAGCGAAGCTCTGGCGAAATTCCGCCAATTAGTGGGGTCAGGGGTAAAATGGTCATTTATGACTAAAATGTCCGTCATAATGCTTGATCATTAATAAATGCGCTATTGTCCTTATAGGATATCCCTGATTACGTTCTGACCAACCGTCGTACCAAAATTCCGTCAACGAAGGTATGTTCGCGTACTGTAACACTAACTCTGATGGTTATTGTATGTATATATGTGCTATGTGTATGATGTGCTTATATGAGGTAGTTGATAGCTCTGTGATATGTTTATGTACTGTTATTATATGTTTGCTGGGTATCGGGATGCGCTCGTTAGTGGCCTAGGTGCTGCCAGGATAAGCTTCAGGGGGGCCTAGGTGCTGCTAGGGTACGCTTCAGGGGGACCTATGTGCTGCTGAGATACGTTGTGCCTATGTGCTGCTGGGATACGATTGGTTGTATGTTTCATTTGTTGTGTTTATATTCTGTTTACATTGTGAATGCTCGTGGTCCATATATTGTATGTAAACATGAGATTAACCGTTACCTGAGGTCCGGTCGGGCCTCAGCTATTAACATAGCGTCAGGGTCAGGAGGATCGAGGACCGAGGAGAGAGAAAAGCAACAAGCTTAGAGATCCAGCTGCAGACCATCTTTTGTTGCCACGGCATGGGGATTGCCAGGGAGACACTTCTGTTGTTATTTTAAAAACTCTCGGTTATCGTACCGTCTCTATAATTAGCCAGCGAGCATTTTGAATATATTTATCAGTTACACTCTTGCTCCGATGCTCTACTCTGATGAAAAAAAAATTATACTGCTTTTGAAAAATGGGATGTTATATAAAGTGTCTTTAATATTCAAATCCTTATTAGGAGTCATAATTTAGAAGGTGTTCAATTTTTTGGGCACAATACTCATTTTCATTGGAAACAGTTTTGTAAAAGTCGTGCACTAGATCATAGGAGTGATTTATTATATTAAAGTGGTTATAAATAACTAAGATGACTTGGGTCTAAGGAAAAAGTTAGTATGTTATAAAGTGAAAAATTAATATTCAAATCTTTATTAAAAATTTAGAAGTTGTACAATTCAAATTATAAGATATTAATTCATTACGCTAGATATAACCCATTCTTTACGTTTGTCTTCAATGATTAAGGGGAGAGTGATTAATTAGCTCGTCATTCAGTTATCAAAAATATTAGATTACACTACTAGAAAAATGTCATTTAGCGACGGATATTTTTCCGTCGCAAATTTATGGGAAGCGACGGAAAAAAATTACCGTCGCAAATTTATGGGAATTTGCGACAGAAAAAAATTTCCGTCCCAAAAAAACCAATTTGCGACGGATCCGTGGATCCATCGCAAGTTTTGCGACGGACAGCTCTGTCCGTCGGAAAGTGGCGGACCTTTGCGGCAGATAGAGCGGTCTGTCGCAAAGTGTCGGTAGGCAACTGACACTTGCGACGGACTGTGCGGTCCGTCGCAAAAAGCATTTTGCGACGGACCGGATCCGTCGCAAAATGTCGTTTTGCGACGGACCGGATCCGTCGCAAAATGTCGTTTTGCGACGAACACCGGTCCGTCGCAAACCGTTTTTTGCGATGGACCGCAAAAATGTTATAACCCCCCCCCCGGCGATTTCATTTCCTCTTCTCCTCGCTCTCGCTCCGGTCGAAGCTCCCCCGCGAGTCAGTTGCCTCCGGTGGTTATCCCTCCACCTTGTTCACCGTCCAACGTCCTCCCCTTGCTCGTCGGTGCCGGTGGTGGTTCTTCCAACATCCGTTCTTCTTCCCTTTGTTCACCATCCATGTATGTTTGCATTTTTTTTCTCTCTCTTTGTTATGTGGTTCGATTTACATGACAATTTGTTTGAATGTTTGATATAGATTAGTGTATATAGATTAAAATGTAGTTGTTATGGATATAGATTAGTGTATGTAGATTAAAATGTAGTTGTTATGGATATAGATTAGTGTATGTAGATTAAAATGTAGTTGGTATTGATATAGACTAGTGTATGTAGATTAAAATGTAGTTGTTATGGATATTTATTAGTGTATGTAGATTAAAAGGTGCATAATGTTGATAGGAAGATTACTTTTTAGAATAATGTTTACTTTGTTAGAGGCTTACAATAATTGTTATGATGTTGTATTAATTGGTAACTAGATATATAATGTATAAATATGATAGCCTTCAAATGAGAAAAATAATTTGTAAAAAGTGAGATTAAGGGATAAGAGAATTAATTAATTAACATAAAATACAAAGAAGATGTGGGTTTAGGGAATAATGAAATTTGTATGTTTTATAAAAATTAGTTAAATTAGCTAGTTGAGTTATTGTTTTATAAAAATGACTATTAAGTTTTTTGAAAAAAAATCTCATTTACATTTTTTATTTGAATCTATCTTTGACAAGTTATACAATAAATAAAGATGGGTAATTTAAAAAACTAAATTATAAATACTATTTAGATAAATAGGTAATTATAAATACAAAAGATAAAGTTGATTTTGCATATTATATAATCTTGATTAAGTCTTATATATTATGGATGTTAAATAATCTCTTTAACAAGTTATACAATAAATTTGATTAAGTCTTAAATAATTTCTTTGATGTAGCCCATATATGTTAGAAACTCCAAAATACTTAGTATTCTATTCTTTGTTTGCCCCCTCCACATGCATGTCCCCATATTTTGGTGTGCTATCCTCATTCTCTGGTTGCTTGCTAGAATCTGTTCTTTGTTCAATGCATGTGTTTGTTTTTCACTTTCTTGATTAAGTGGCAATTGGTTGCCATAAATGGTTAGTTGTATTGGCCACTTATATATAAATTTATGAGTAAATACCCTTTTTGGTCACTGAAATAACACGCGCTACCCATTTTTGTCCTTGACTAAAAAAATGTCATTTTTCGTCCTTAAACAGTAAAGAAAAGGTCCCTTTTAGTCCTTTTAGTCATTTTTTGTGGGCATTTTAATCCCTCACAATTTCCCAAAAAATCGTTTTTAGTCCCTAAAAAGGACCAAAAATGACTTTTTTTTTACTCAGTGACCAAAATGGGTAGCGCGTGTTATTCCAGGGACCCAAAAGGGTATTTACTCTAAATTTATATATTTGTGGCATGTTGAGATGTTAATTAGGTTAGTAACTGAACTAGCTAGGAAGTATGGAAGGCAACCATGATAGAAGTTGGATGTACAATCGTCTAACTGATAGAAGAGAACTAACGCAAGCATTCTTGGCGGGTTTGGAAGAGTTTATCCAATTTTATTTGGCGAATTCAAATAATTCAAGTAGGGAGATCAGGTGTCCGTGTGCCAAATGTAGGTGTTTAAAATTTACAGATACGGGCATGATCAAAATTCATTTGTGTCAAAAGGGATTCATGAAAGATTATGAATGTTGGGAATGTCATGGCGAAGTCCGAATAACAATGAGTGGTTATTACAGGGATAGTAGTCATCAAGAAAACCTTAATCAATATGAGCAGTTGGTTATGGATGTCGCGAGACCGTCGATCAGCCAATATTTTGATAAGCGAGTAGCGGAGTGGTACATTCTAAACAACTGTGAAGAGGCCGCCCAATATTTAAAGTAAGATTTCTTTTCTTTTTGTTGTTACGGTAAGTATTCCAGTATTAACTTCATTTCTTTTCTTACAGTTACTTCTCTAATTGGGTCCGATCGGAAAATCCTTCAATGGCGGAATCCAAAGTTGACCAATTCACGAACTTTGAGTTTCCAAAATGGCTTCGATCCTACTTCGTGGAAAATCCATCAGATCCCAATGAAGTTGCGTGGAGTTTGTCTTATGGAGCTGCAATTAGTGTTACCCAATGCAAGAAATATATAATCAATGGGTATCGGTTTTCAACTGTTGACGCGAACGCTGGTACACTATGTTGTAATTATGGTGTATGTTGTCGAGGTGACCAAGTTGATGGGGGTGGAGACTGACTGTAACATCCCATTTTCCAAAAGCAGTATAAATTTTTTTTTTTCAAAACATCTTTTCAAAACATCAGAGTAGAGCATTTGAGCGGAAGAATAACTGATATATATATATTCAAAATGCCCACTGGCTATTTACAGAAACGGTTCAACAACCGAGAGTTTTCAAAAGTACAGACAACAACGGAAAGTCTTCAGCCTGATCCCTGAACTTGATGCTTCCCTCTCTCCTCGGTCCTCGCCCTCCGGAGCTCTGACGCTGTAGCTGAGATCCAATTTACCACATTGGATCTCAGGTAACGGTTAACCTCATATTCACATATACAGTATATAATCCACAATCATTCATATTAACAGTATAACAGATGTGTCACACGGAGTGCATAAAGATGTATCACACGTAGTGCATGTAGATGGGTCACACGTAGTGCATGTAGATGTGTCACACGTAGTGCATGTATCCAAAAGCACATAACAATACTCACAACATATCATCAGACTCTCAACCACAAATACGCATACAGTAAACATCAGAGTTAGTGTTACAGTACGCGAACGTACGTACCCCAACACTACCTAAACATATAGTAGACATAAAGTCATCTTCTATCACATATCCTACACCTAACACATATACGCATACGATAAACATCAGCGTTAAGGTTACCAGTACGCACACGTACCTTCGTTGATGTAAGTAGATGTTTCGCGAAATCGTACTTTCGACGGAAACAGCGGTTTGTCCGACAATGATACGTTGGACAACGTAACGGCAAAAATTAGGATTTCGACGTCCTATAAGAGTAATATCACTTCCATTAGTGATTTGACACAATAATCGGCATTTTAGGTAAAAATTACCATTTTGCCCTCTACCCCTAATCGGCGGAATTTCGCAAAGATTTCGTTACTCTGACAAATTTTCTTCCCGAAATTTTGCCAGAACTTCGACACAACTATGATTTTCGAAAAAAATGACTAAAATAGCCCTCCCATATGATACCCAATCATACTTGAAATTTAAAGGCTATTCTAACAAATTCTACCCTTACTTTTGAAAAAACTGCGAAAGCTTCAACTTTTCGGCGACTCGATTTCTACTATGTTTATACCTCTGCATATTTTTTCAATGCAAACAAGGCTTAAAACAAGTATAGAAATCTTGTCACCTACTTCCTAAATCTAACTAACAATTCTACTAACTACCGAACTAAAGACTAAAGACCGAAAGACTTACCCGTTGAAGACTTCTGCAACTTTTCCGAGCCCTTCTCTCTTCTTTCTCTCTCTAGGTTCGAATTCTCTCTTGAGAATGGAGTGAAAAAACCAAAGGGGGAGGGGGTATTTATAAGAAAAGGTGTAGGATTTCTACTCGGATCAACTTTGTGAGAATCGATCCGGACCGTCCAAAGCAACTTTTCAAAAACCCTTTTTCCTTCTTCCCTTTCACACTTGGCCGAAATTCAGGCTCCAAAATAAAGGGTTTGGCCAATGGGAGGTGGCCACGTGTCACCTTCCAGAAGCTTTCAGACCGATTTCTCCGATCGGTACCTGATTCGCGTGATTTCGGAAAAATTTCAAAATTCTGGATTTACAACTTTGAAGACAAGTTCTCACTTACTAGAAATGTCCAAGTTAACCTAAATTTTGGTTCCATACAGGGCATTCCGTGTTCAGCCGAAGTTTCTCGAAAAACGTGTCCGAACGTGTCCGGTGTCAAAACTTGTTTTCGGACCATCAATCTCTTGAAAAAATTCACGATTCCAAATATGTCCATATAAATTCAAACTCATTCCTAGATGTTGAGTTAGAATTTATTTCCTTCATATCCAAAAATGTGCCTATCTGCATTTTTCCCTATTTCGTCTTATTAGGAAAATGCACAAACGGCTTCAGAATTAACTTCCGTAAGAGTCTAACGGAAGATAAAATTCCACCGATCAATATTCTACCCTGACTTTGGAAATCCCATTCCTAGATCTCCAGATAGGATCCGTTTCCTAATTCCTAAATTACTATTCATAATATTTCACTTTAATTAATTATATTAATATAATAATATCAACTTGCATAAATTCTTATACATATATATTTATTTTTTTCTCTTTTTCCTTTGGCTCAATTTCGGCTGGCCCTATATTATTTTTAATAAATATTTTTTATTTATTTAATTAATTAATTAATTATTTAATTATTTAATTTTTCCCAAAAATTCCACAAAATTACCTAATTAGTCCATTCTTGTATTTAGTCTTAAAAATACCTAAACTCAACTATTTTTCTCCAAAATTTCCATTTAATTAGTAAACATGTTTTTACTAATTTTAAAACAAAAACCACTAATTTTAGGGTTTCATATAATTACTTGTGAATTTTCTTTACTTATACTTAAGTAATTAGCCCAATATTACTTAATTACTTCATTATCACTTATTGATAATTTTCTTAATTACAATGCCTCCTTACCTTCATACTCTTGTATTAACATTAGTATTTTCATGCCTCTTGCATTTTTAGAAATTACAAAGGTATTATGGTCTTTTAATACTTTTTGAACATTCTTCTTCAATTTCTCCAAGTTCGTAATTTATCAAACTACCACAATTAGAGATATTATACTCTCTTGATTCAATTGATCATTTTACTGCCTTTTGATATTTTCCATAATTTTTCTAAGTCAATTACAAATCCTAGGGGCATTTTGGTCATTTTGACACTTTGGCCCTTAAATTCTCTAATTCCCTACAGAATTCAACTTAGAAAAATAGACTATATTTCCACGAGTCTTACGATCATAATTTCACTTATGAGAAATAACCCATTTATTTATAATATTTCAGATAAATAAATATGTGGGTATTACACTGACTACTACGGGAAGTTACTTGACATAATTCAGCTGAGTTACCCGTGGGACAAGGTGGTGACCCTTTTTAAATGTGAGTGATTTGATAACAGTCCGCGTGGGACAAAAATGGACAAACATGAAAATATTGAGATCCACTGGATAAGGAAATATACGATTGGTTATGACCAATTCATCCTTGCTCAACAGGCGGAACAAGTTTACTATACATCATACCCCACATCCCGCCAAGGGTGGAGGGGAGTTATTAAAACCAAAGCACGAAATATTATACCAAAGTCGAAAGAGCCGGAATCAAATGACGGTATGGCTGAATCGTTCCAAGTTGATGTGGAACATGTACTGCCCATAAACATCTTCGATGACGAAGTACCAAGCAATCTCTTTGATTCTGCTGCGGGGTTAGAATTAATTCCTATACAAATTGACGATGAGGCAGAAGTGATTTACTTTGATAGTGAATATGAGTTCGACGACTATGAGACTTCAGAGGAACACGTGCAAGCAGATGTCGATGAACAGGAATCGTCCGGTTGATGTGTGTTAGTTCTTTGTTTATGACGATCTGTTATACTACATACTTTGTTACTTCGCTACTGTGATATTAACTAAATATCTTATTGTTATATATTTTTTGACATTATGTCTATAAGTGTTCAGAGATGGAGCATCTAGGAGGACGTTCAGGTAGTGGACGTGGTAGTGGTCGAGCCCTACCCCGTCCTATCAGAGGGGGTAGGCGATGCCATCTGTTCCCTATGGAGGCAGAGGGCTAAGCGCTTCCCCAGAGGTGCCGCCATTTGATATGTCATCTTCACCGTCGGGTTATTTGTCATCTTCACCGTCGCTTTATATGTCGTCATCACCGTCTACCCCCACTGATCCACAACAAGGGGGACAAAAGGTTTACTTTACCATTTCTGATTGATTTACATATGTTTAGTTTCATGAAACCATCTATGTACAAACATCTTCAATACTTCACATTCCTTCCTTAGCACACTGCGTCGCCTCAGAGCCACGTCGGGGAAGAAGGTAGTTCCTTCGATACACCAATCTGGGGCTCAACAGATCCTTCGACAGGAAAGTTTTGGATCCGTCCTGACGGCATCGAGTAAGTCATGCCATGTTATCAGTAATGTTACAATTTTCTTCTCTAATTGTTTGTATGCTAATATTTGCATGATGTCCTCTCTCTTCAGATTTGTGCCTCATAATCAGGTATTGGATTTCATCTCGGCACAATTATTCCATAATTACAATCAACCTTGTGCCAAGTGGACAGACATTCCTAAGACCGTTCGAGATGTTTGGTTCGATGAGTTCTTGGTAAGTTATTTTTTTTATGGTTATTAATTAAGTACTCTTAAAATTTGGAGCACTAATTGTACGTTATTGATTTTTAGCGCCAGCATATGACGTTGTCTGAACATCGTGAAGATCTGAAAAAGGCTTATAATCACAAGGCAGGCCGATATTTGTCTCAAAAGCTTTATTCATTGAGAAGGTCAAGAAGCAAGAAAGATTGGATTTCACAGGACACTGCAGAGGAATTATTTCACAATTGGGCCAACAATGAGAAGTTTCATAGAAGAAGTGAGAAAAATAAGGAAAATAGGGCCAAAATGGAAGGACCATCATATGCTGGCGGCTCCATTCCAATTAGTGAGCATCGACAAAAAATTGTAAGTACACGTTATTTTCTATTTAGGTATTCAATATTTTGTACTTTGAAGTAATTAATTAAGGTCATCATTTGCGTTTGTAGGTAGAGTCTGGGGAAGTTCCTGCAGGATCGATTGAGTGGGCTACCTTTGAGCGGACCCATTCCCGGCAGTCTGAAGGGAGTGAGAGACAATGGATTAACCAAAGGGCGCAGCAAGTAGAGGTTAGACATTTATTGCCATTATTACTTGTTTTATGCACCACCATATTTATTTCATTTTACATGTCTTATTTGTTATGTATTTTTGTGCTTGTAGGAAACCTTTCAGAAGCTGTCGTAGGAGAGAGACTCGCAGCTTGGGACTGACCCCGCATCCTCTCAGTCTGATAATGAGAGTCTGTTCTTTGAGGCCACAAGCGGATTTAACAAGAAAGGGAGAGTCTTTGGATACAGTGCCTCTACTAGCCAACTGAAGCAAACAAAGCGCTCCTCATCCCAAGACCAAGGTGTTTCTTCGTAAACGTAATACATTTGATATTGATAATTTTCATTCTCTTGTCCATTCAAATGAAGTACAAATAATAAATGTACTTCATAATGTTTTTCCAGATGAGCTGAAGAAGATGAAGGCGTTGGTGCAGGAGCAAGCAACACAGATGAGTCAGCAACAGGAGATGATGAGGCACCAGATGAATCAGGAACAAGAGATGATGAAGCAGGAGATGAATCAGGAACGGGAGATGATGCGGCAGCAGATGACTCAGCAAGCGAAGATGATGAGGCAAATGCAGCTTCAACTCCTGTACCTAATGAAAGACAAGGGTTCGGGGTCGGCTCCTGGTGATGATGACCATGCCGGTGATGATGATGATGATGATCACAATGCTGCTGTTTAGACTACTTTTTAGTATTTGCTCTTTGCAACATTATTATATATTTTTTGTTTTCTCTATGTAAATTATTTTTAATTGTTATTATATTCATGGTACACTACTTTTTGTAATCAATTTTCTTAAAAAAAAATCAAAAAATTAATAAAATTAAAAAATTAAAAAAAAATCAAAAAATTAATAAAAATTAAAAAATATATATAATTTTTAAAAAATATATTATTTTTGCTACGGAAAATTTTTCCATAGCAAATTCTCAAATTTGCTACGGAAGCGTTGCCTTAGAAAATTACAAATGCTACGGAACACTTTTCCGTCGCAAATTTGCTACGGAAATAATTCCGTAGCAAATTTGAGAATTTGCTACAGAAAACATTCCGTCGCAATTTGTGACGGACATATTTTCCGTAGCAAATTTTCGACGGAAAATTTTCCGTCGCAAATTCTCAAATTTACGACGGATTTTCGCATTTCCGTCACAATTGCAACGCGGTTTTTTGCGATGGACAAAATCCGTCGCAAATTCCGTCACAAATCGATTTTGCTACCGAAAAATGCTCTTTTGCTACGAAATTTGTCCATAGCAAAAATTGATTTTTTTTGCAGTGTTTAACCTCCCTACATAGATTAGTGGAAAGCCACCTTGGTCAGTTCTCAAAGCATTTGCAATTTAGCAATCTTACTAAGGGAAACTGGACAAGTTAATGAGGTCTAATCACATAATGATGAACTGATGATCCTAATAAGAGAAATAGCTAAGAAATTTGATATAATTCAATTTGTTACAAAGCTTCATCACTAGAGTTGATTTCTGTCAGATTTAATTTTCTCCTTAGCAAAATCATTTTTCTTTTCCTTGCTACTCTATTGATTTGGTTAGAGTTCAATTTCGCTTTATCTATTTACTAGATCGCCAACCCAAAAATCCAGTCAGAATTAGGAGGAAAATTAAGAATATTCAAGAATGAGCATAAGGATTCATGTAATCTGTCAAAATGAAATACTATATTCATCCAAGATTATTCACAAAGGTCCATAAATCTTATTCGACCATCTAGATCTAAGGAACTAGCTACCAAATTTCATGCTCCAATTAAGCTGGAATCAAGTCTCAAGGTAGACATCCACTGCACATACTTGTCACAGAATTTCAGCACAGCTCCAACTAGACTCTCTCACACGCATAAGTCATATATAGCTCCACTACTACAAACGAGACTCACATCCAGTTGGAAAAGAAAGAGAAATCAAAGAACAATTCCTAAGTAGATCTTCATCAAGCCCCAACATCTCTGAGAGAATCACCTTCTTAAGGTAAGAAGAAGAATTTAGCCGAGCATTATTGCTTCTGTCATGCTCGTGCTCTTAACTTCAAGATTGATTATCCTCGCGTCTTCCAACTTTGCTTTAGATCACACTTCAGTTCCACAACATTCTCTCAGTGTTTCCAGATTCTGATCGCCTCGAATGATCCATCCCGATTCTTATATAAGCTCGGTATTCATTTCATGAGCTCACCGAATCGGTTCTCACAAATGCAACTAACTTCAACTCAATTCTCTCTATCTTCGTCATGTGAAAAGTTCCTCGCAGCAGCCATGTCATTCCTAAGCAACAATAACTTTTCTCTTCCTCTTTCCCACGCCTCAAACTGTTTGAATTTCAGTTTTGGTGCCAACGAAATTGTAATTCTACTGATGACATAATCTCATTTTCAATTATGATGGAATCACGCTTCCAGTGGAGTCTATTTCCTTTCCTTTGTCCAAAGCAACTTTTTAAATGCTGACTCTATCTCATTTACCGTCTGGCCCCGAAAACTTTCTCATCGTTACACCTTAATCTTTCTCATTTTGCACTTACACCCTGCAAACTTTCTCCATATGCATTGCAGTTCACGTACCTCCACAAAATACTGTCTCTATTATTTTATTTTATTTTAATGAAAAATATCTTTTAGTCCCAAATAAACAATTTTATTTCAGTTAACCATCAAAAGATTCTAAAATCTCACTACACCCTCTTAAAGTCAAAATGATATTGAGTTTTTCAATAAAAAGACAATAATGTCATTACTTTCTTTTTTTCATAAGAGCATTTACAAGATAAATATATATATTTTTAAAACAAGAAAAAGGATTCAATGAAAACTAATGAGTTAACAAGAACATTTTAGTCATTTACAAAGAAATAAGAAAATTCACAAGACAAATAAAGGGATTTAAAGGAATCTAGAAAGTTAAAAAGTATTTTGCAAGTCAAATACAGACATTTAAGAGATAAATATGTGAATGACTAAAATTTTTAAATTCCTTGGTCATTCACATGTTTATCTTGTAAATATTTTTTAGTCTTGAAAATGTTTATATTTGTCTAGTATACACTCTTATAAAAAATAAAGTAAATGCAATATTGTCTTCCCAATGAAAAAACTTAACTTCATTGATCATAAGGGGTACAATGAAATTTCATAAAAAAAGTTAGGGTTAACTTAAATAAAATTATTTCCATGAGGTTTAAGTGATATTTTCCCATTAAAAATATTAAAATGATATAGAGAAGATTGGTGGGGCCATGGTAGTGAAAACGTAGATTTTACCTGAAAATGGAAGGAGAATGAAAAATCGTAAAACGTACAATCGTAATACAAAATGTAGATTTTACCTGTATATATATATATAAAAATATATATAATTCCTCTCTACTCACTTCTATTTCACGATGCGTTTTTACGTGATGACTTCTTATTTTTAATAGATTTGAGATATATTTTGATATATTTGAGAAAATATTATTACTAATTTAAATAGATTTTATTGAGATTTTAAGAGAAATCAATCTGGATGCAATTTAAAATAAGAGTTTGAGTTTAGGAAATAAATATATTAGTATTATTATTAGGGTTTAATGCTTCTCCATTTACTGCAGAAACTTTTTTTCTGCAACGCTCACATAAAAGTGAGTGGATCCCACTAATATTTTCTCTCTTATCTCTTTACAATAGGACCTACTCACTTTTATGTGAATATTGCAGAAAAAAAGTTTCTGCAGTAAATGCAGAAACATTAAACCCTTATTATTATTATATAATATTGCTTCTTATTAGTGACAGCACAACCACGCATTAAAAATCACATTTAGAAGATTGTTTCAATTGAATGGATTTAAAATAAAATAAAAACAGTTTAGCTTATGAATCATGATATTAATAGTTTAGTTTTGAAAAGGAAAAATATATAATTAAAAAATATGCAGATTATTTCTATTTTCTTTATGTTAGTTTTTGTTATTACTCTTAAATATTTCTTTTTCTTTTCTCAAGTGACGTGGATCATGTGGGAATGAAAAGAGATCAAAATGTTTTAAAAATGAAGGAGCTGAATGGAACGTCATCGTTTTTAAGAGAAGGGAAATTATTGATCCAAGCAATTAGAAGCCCACGACACCGTTTTCGTGAGGAATGAATTTAAGAGAGGGCCATTTTTTCGCTAGGAGGGAGAACGATAGAACAGAGGAGAAAACCAGAGACCTTCAGCGTCACACGACCTCCACACCTTATATCTTCTTCTTACTCTCTCGCCGGCAGCGTTATTCATCACCACAGGCCGCCGGCGAGCATCATCCCCAGCCAGCGCCACGGACTGAACGAGATTCGTACCTGCAGAGCACTGAGCAGAAAGAGCCAGCTGGAAGGTAGACCACGACGGACAGAATCTGAACCAGAGGATCTGATTGAAGCTAAATCGTGGCTGATTTGGACTCTGCCTCTGGACTTTGGACTCCAACACGCACGTAGGGCTGTTTTTTTCCCGCTTTTTTAAAAATAGCTAAGTTTTTACGTTTTAACGTTTAAATGCAGCGTTTTTACTGATTTTCCATGGTCTACTTTTTTTTTTTTCAAACGAAACGCGGTTTGCTCCAAATAAATAACGGAAGTCTGCATAATACCATGGGTGGGACACATAATACAAAAAATAACGGAAGTTAAGTCTGCATAACAGCGTTGCTATATCTACTTTCAAATAAATTTTTTATATATACTTTTACATCCAAAAATAGTTTATTCTTGTGGGTACTCATGACGAAATTGTTTATTACTAAATTTACTCTTCGCCCTTCTAAATATAAATTATTTTTAGTTAATTCAAAATCATTCTTTTTTTTATCAAAAAAGTCTACTCTTATAAACTACTCCAACTTCAATTTTTATTTTATTTTCTTAAAACTGTTCTTATAAAATAGTATGGACAAATTTGAACGAATTATATATATATATATATATCTTAAAATTATCAAATATTTACTGAAAAATCAATAATTATGATCAAGAATGCTCTTTAAAAGTTGTGCTCCACGTAGAATCAAAAGAAGATGGGTGAAGGTATAAAAATACACATATGCTTTACCCCAATGAGCGCCCAACACCAAATATTTTTTTTAGGTGTAAAAATACACATGTGGTTACAAAATAAGTGTAAAAGTCACACTCTCCATTATCTACAGCTAACTCCGTTATCTGAAGCTGGGCTTTTGATTTCTCTGTCAAAACACATTGCCACGTGTAATAACTTCTCATCATCCTCACCTTTTTGGCTCAAATCATCATCTTCGCCTAAAACAACCAGAAAGCTCGAGAATGGTAGGCGCAAGACTCTGAAGAGGAAAATGTGAATGCCTCATCATCTTCAACTTCAACCAAGGTAACTCAAGATTGGATGCAGTTTGATTAATAGTTGCTCTGCTCATGTTGGAATTTGTATGGAACAGAAACGCTCTGCTATAAGGCCTCTGCAACACCATGTTATTGTTGGGCCTTGCTCATTATTCATTTGACCTTCAAATTTTTAGCTTCTTACGATATGAGCTAAACCCACTCTTTGAAACAAAGATCCATTGTTGCCTTTTGAGTTTATATTCATTTCACTTTTATAGTTATTGTATTGTCTATCATTGTTTCTCATTATTTAGTTTCTATTCACCGCCCTGTTTCATGATCCACCGCCTCGCTGAAAACAAATAATACTTGATTCTGTAACTTTCATCACTAATTTGTTTTTCCCTGTGTGAACCTCTCCTCCAAGGACGGAGGGGGGGGGGGGGGGCTAGGGGTGGCCCCGCCCCCCCTAAATTTTTTCAAATAATATATATAAAGAGTATAATAATAAAAAATGTATATATAAAGAATATAACTCCCAGCTTAGCAACCAATTTCTTCTGTAATCAGGGTCCCTTCGTTTGCTTTCATATGTATTAAAAATATTAATAATAATAAATAGTCTTCTTCAAGCGACTTAACAGCCTTTTTTTTTCAACGGCTTTTGACAAATTTTGAGAATCAATAAGGTAATCAAAACCACTTATTTTCATTAAATTTTCTTCATAAAATTTATTATACATGATTGTATTTTTCTAATGATACTAATTTTATCCTGATTAGAGAATATTTAGAGAATATTTTATGGTTAAGATTTTGGGCAAGTTTCAAATTTTGTTAAAAGATGGCTATAATAATATAGATGATGACTAATATTTAATTTTATTTTAATCGATTTACTTTTGTTATTAATAATATTTTTAAAATCATATTGATAATGAAATAATTCATGCTCTTTGAGGTGATCATTATGGGAAAGAGTGCTACCATTGATACTTATTTTAAGAGAAAGAATAATGAGTCTTTGCCCTCATTTACTCATAATGTTGAATTGTCAAATATTGAGACTCCTTCTTCAAAGTATCCTAGAATTGAAAATAAAGAGATCTTACATTGCGCCCTCCAATATGGAAATACCCTATAAATCAACAAGATGAAATTCGTCGTGCTTATCTTAAACTTGGTCCATTTCATGCAAGCTTCAAAATTATTTTCGCCCCGTCACTAAAATTCCTGGGTCCACCATTCTCCTCAGTTTTATCTTCAAAACAGAGTTGAACAGAGTCTCTCTCTCTACAAAGCGAGCATACTCTATTGACACAGTAGAGCTTTACCAAGATAAGTTGTAATACCCTAAAATTTGACTTAGGGTAAATATCATTAATTGGTAGAGTATACCTATTGAAAATAGGCGAATATGAGGTCTCAAACACCTTGTATTAAATTTATCTTATTATTAGGACAGTTTCTCTTGAAATTAGATAATGTGCAGTTAGGTCCCTAAAACGTTTGAAAGTTTGCAAATAGGTCCCTAAAATATTTATGGGTTATAAAATACCCTAAAAATATTATAAAGAGGCAAATAAATATTTATTTGAAATAGGGAAGAATATTGTCCCTAATTTAGGTAATTTATTAAATTATTACCTTGGAAAAATTAAAGGAGAAAAATCAAAGTATTGTGGGGCCATAATTGACCCCATGATTTTTAATATTTTACATGGAGCGTAAAATACCAATGTCAGTAAAAAGTTTGTGGGATAATGATTAGTCCTAATTAAGAAAATTTTCAACAATTAGTAAGGGATTAATTAATTAATTTTTGGTTAATTGTTAAGCTTGGATTAAGGGAAAATCCAAGGATAATTATGTAAAACCCTATAATTAGTGGTTTATGGCTTAAATTAGCATAAAATATATTTGCTAATTAATGGGAAAATATGAATAAAAATTGGTGAGATTAAGTAATTTTAAGCCTAAATCAAAGTATGGACCAATAGGAAACTTTGTGGAAAAATTATGAAAAATAATTATTAAATAATTAAAAAATATATATTATTAAGTAAATAATCAATTAAAAAACGAAAAAAAATAGCAGCCAAATTTTGAAGGGAAAATAGGATAAGAATGAAGAGAAAAATATCATGATATTTTGTGTGCAAGTTGTATTAAAATAATAATATAATTTGTGAAAAAGCAAATAGGATAAATGACCACCGATAGAAATTAAATTCTATCTAGAAAACCCTGAACAAGGTTTCTAAGGTCAGAGTATATTATGGACGAGTGTAATTTTATCTCGGAGTGGGCTGTCTCCGAAGTCATTTCCGAAACCGACGGAACAATAAGAGAATAAGACGAAAAGGACAAAGGAGCAGTTGAGGAAATGAAAACCAATGGAAAATAAATCATAACTCAATATCTGGGGATGAGTTGATAAACAACTGGACGTTTTATGAATCAGTGAATTTTTGTCCAGAAGTTGACGTTACCAGAAGCGATTTTCGTAACCGAAGGCGATATCCAAAAATCTTTAGCGGAACCGATGACACCCTGAATGGGATAAAAATTTAGTTGACCCAAGTATTTTGAAAGAGGAAAAGAGATCTTCGAGGCTATGTCCCGGAATTTTGAGATTTTACAAGATTACGCGATTAGGACAATGAACAGGGACTTTATCGGTATAAAACTTCTTGAGGAAGTAAGTGACATCATCAAAGTACATGGGTGACATCATTGGCATGACATCATGGCCTTGAATGATGATGTAAGGAGGTGGTTTGGATGGCCATGATTGTGCCATCTCAATGAAGTGCGATCCGACGGTCCAGAATTCGTCTCATAAAGCATGAATAGTACCCAACTTTTGCCTATAAATAGAATGCACCTCCAAGCACAATTCTCACACCAAAAACCACCAAGCATTTCAAAAATCTTGGAGCAGCAAGGAGGAGGAGGAGTCCAGGGAAATTTGCGTGAAGCTCGAGTAAGTTCTTCGGTCCTTAGTCTTAAGTCTTCGGTAGTTCTTTCGGTAGTTAGAGTAGAAATGCTAGTTTGATCTTTAATCTTCCAAGTATGATTAGATATCATGTATTAGGGGTAATTAAGGTATTAATTTCGAAAATAATGTTGGAGGAAGAGTTATGGCAAAATTTTGGAAGATTAGAGTCAAAGTAACGAAGTGCTAGCGAAATTCCGCCGATTAGGGGCTCAGGGGTAAAATGGTCATTTATGACTAAAATTTCCATCGTAATGATAGATCCTTAACAAGTACGTTGTTATCTTGATAGGATATCCCTGAATACGTTCTGACCAACTGTCGTACCGTATTCCGCCAGAAATACCGTATATCGTCAATGAAGGTACGTTCGCGTACTGTAACACTAACTCTGATGTTTACTGTATGCATGTATGTAGTATGAGTATTGTATGTGTATATGTGGTTGATGGTCTGTTGATATGTTGTGTGTTTATGTACTATTAGGGTATGTACGTTCGCGTACTGTAACACTAGCTCTGATGTTTATTGTATGCATATATGTGATATGTGTATTGTATGTGATAGCTGATAGCTTTGATGTATGTTTATATACTGTTGGGGTATGTACGTTCGCGTACTGTAACACTAATCTGATGTTTATTGTATGTGTGTATGTGCTAGGTGTATGGTATGCTTATATGAGGTAGTTGTTAGCTCGGTGATATGTTCATGTACTCTTGTTATGCTTGCTAGGTATTGGGATACGATTGCTAGGTGTGAAACGATTGCTAGGTGTGAAACGGCTGCTAGGTGTGACACGATAGCTAGGTGTGACACATGTACTAGGGGTTATGTGCTGTTGGGATATGCTTGTTTGCTGTATGATTATCTGTAATGCATATGTTGTGTATGTAAATATGAGGTTAACCGTTACCTGAGATTCGGTACGGATCTCAGCTCTTAACATAGCGTCAAGGTCAGGAGGACCGAGGACCGAGGAGAGAGGGAAGCAGCAAGCTTAGAGGTTCGACTGAAGACTATCGTTTGTTGTCACGGCATAGGAATCAAAGAAACACTTCTGTTGTTGTTTACTTTATAAACTCTCGGTTACTGTACCGCTTCTGTAATTAGCCAGTGGGCATTTTGAATATATATATCAGTTACTCTTCCACTCCTATGCTCTACTCTGATGAAAAAATTTTATACTGCTTTTGAAAAACGGGATGTTACATTTTGGTATCAGAGCAGTAGTGTAATACCCGGATATTTATCTGGAATATTATAAATAAAAGTTGGATATTTCTGATAAGTGAAATTTCAATCTCCGGTCTTGTATAAATACGGTCTATTTTCTAAGTAGAATTTCTGCAAGAAATTAGGGAGTTTAAGGGCCAAAGTGCCAAAACGACCAAAATGCCCCTAGAAAGGGTAATTAACTTAGAAAATTTATGGAAAAATCCTAAAAGACAGTAAAATGACCAAGTGAGTTAGAAGAGTATATAATCTCTAATTATTGTAATTTTATAAATTATGAAATTGGAGAAATTATTGGAAAATACTCAAAAAGAAGTGAAATGACCATAATACCCTTGTAATTTCTAAAAATGCAAGAGGCATGAAAATACTAATGTTAATACAAGAGTATGAAGGTAATGAGGCATTGTAATTAAGAAAATTATCAACAGGTGATAATGAAGTAATTAAGTAATATTGGGCTAATTACTTAAGCATAAGCAAAGGAAATTCAGTAAAAATTATGTGAAGCTCAAAAATTAGTGGAAATTAGTGGAATATTAGTAAAAATGTATTTACTAATTAATTGGAAATTTCTATGAAAAATAGTTGAGTTTAGGTATTTTTAAGCCTAAATATAAGAATGGACCAATTAGATAATTTTGTGGAAATTTTTGGAAAAATTAAATAATTAAATAAATAAAAAATAAATATTTATTGAAATTAAAAAGGGGCCAGCCGATTTTCCAAGAGAAAAGAAAAATAAAAATGAAAAATGAAATGAGAAACAAGTTGTGCAACTTGCACATTAAAATAATAATAAAATTAATTAAAGTAAAAATATGTTAATAGTAATTGTAAAATTAGGAAACAGATCCTATCTAGAGATCTAGGAATAGGAATCCCAAGGTCAAGGTAAAATATTGATCAGTGAGTTTTTACCTTCAAGTGACCTCTTCCGGAAGTTAATTAGAGGTAGTTTGTGCATTTTCCTAATAAAACAAAATAGGGAAAAATGCATATAGGCATATTTTTGAAATGAGGAAAATAAATTCTAACTCAATATTTAGGAATGAGTTTGAAATTATTTAGACATATTTGGAATCAGTGAATTATTTCCAAGAGATTGGTAATCCCGAAAACGAATTCCGACATCGGACACGTTCGGACACGTTTTTCGAGAAAACTTCAACTGGACTGTTGGAGGCCTATATGGAATCAAAATTTAGGTTAACTTGGACATTTCTACTAAGTTAGAACATGTCTTCAGAGTTGTAAATCCGGAATTTTGAGATTTCTCCGAAATCACGCGAATCGGGTACCGATCGGGGAAAACGGTTAGACAAGAGCATAAAGCAAGCCAAGTCACCATTTTGGACCAATGGGAGGCTGCCACATCATCATGGAGGTCGGCCAAGGGGTGAAAAAGCAAGGGCAAAAATCATGTGAAATTGTTGGACATGAAAAGTAGAAACAACTTGGAAAATTCCTTATGTGTCCTTCCAAAAAGCCTATAAATAGATGCCTTGCCCTTGAGAAATTTTCACACCATCCCTTTCTTGCCTTGGCAGAATTCTAGGGAGAGAAAGAAGAGAGAGAAGCTCTGGGGGAAGTTCTGCAGAAGTCTTCAACGAGTAAGTCTTTCGGTCTTTAGTCTTTAGTCTTTAGTTCGGTAGATAGTAGAATTGTTAGATAGTTTTAGCAAGTAGGGAGTGAGATTCCTACTATTGCTTTTAGGCCTCATTGCATTGAAATATATGCCTGACGAGGTAGAAACATGGTAGGGATCGAGTCCCCGAAAGCTGAAGTCTTCGTAGTTCTTTCACAAGTAGGTGTTATAATGCTAGAATAGCCTTTAAATTTTCAAGTATGATTGGGTATCATATGGAGGGCTATTTTAGTCTTTATTTTTGAAAATCAAAATGGCGTCGAAGTTCTGGCAAAATTTTGGGAAGAAAATTTGTCAGAATAACGAAGTGCTGGCGAAATTCCGCCGATTAGGGGTAGAATGGCAAAATGGTAATTTTTACCTAAAGTGCCAGTTATAGTGTCAAATCACTAATAAAGGTGATATTATTCTTATAGGATATCAGAATCTCTGATTTCTTTGTGTCCACGCTTGTCAGACGAATCATTTGTTTGAAGTTCACGTTTTAGTAAAAGTACGTTCCGCCGGTGGTACCTAACGTCGCAAACGAAGGTACGGACGCGTACTGTAACACTAATCTTGTGCTTCTTAAATGCATATATGTCAAGGATATGTCGTAGACCGTTATACATACAGTTTTAAACGGGTTATGTTTGGAATGCCGTTATGTTTTCCTAGCGCTGAGGACACGAGTGTTTATCGTGGCACTGGTGAATAGTGCAGGCTGTTGTTGTTATTTACCTGATGGGGCTTTACATATTGCTCTTGTGTTGTTTGGGTATGAGGTTAACCGTTACCTGAGATTCAATGCGTTGAAGTGAATCTCAGCTGTAGCTTCAGGGTCAGGAGGACCACGGATAGGGGATCGAGGCAAATACCCGGAGTAGGCGTGCAGCTGAAGACTATCTTTATCTTAACATTTTCTGTTATTCTGTTACTCTATTATTCATCTATTTCCTTTCTAAACCTTAGGACTACTGTAATCTATATAATGTTACACAATGGTTGATGTTTTGGCTAAGAATCCAATTACTCTTGCGCTCTATTGCTCCACTCTGATTGCTTGTTTGAAAAAAAAAAAAAAAATTCCGCATTTCAAACTTGGGATGTTACAAGTAGTCCTGACATGACTTTAACTATGTTATTACGGACAGTTTGGTGCCGAAGGCAAGGCTAGTCTACATGGGTGTGCCAATTAGTGGCCGTGAACTCGGTGAGACCCCCATGGTAGACACTTACCTGGCCATTCTGTTCGGTTAACGGAGTTAGGTTCTAAGCCTTTTCAAAATTTGGAGCATGTTTTGAAAATGAGTACTGATATAAGCCTAGGTCGGTTTACCACCCTATTCCGGTATACCAGTTTGGACCGGTGTACCATTCTGAACCGGTGTACCACTCTCTGTCGGTACATCAATTCTGATAACCCTGATATCAGTCTCTGATAACTCTGATAATTGCCAGTTTGTACTGGACGGTGATTCTATCCTAGCACAGAGCTTATATGTGTAGCTGGGCCACGCCGGATGAAACTCCGAGAACAGTAAAGATACGTACATGCAGTATTTGACTCATGTAGAGAAACTTCCAATACGTACTTCCGCACCCGTTTCTGAGTAGAACGAACCAACGAAATTCTAAATTAGGGAAATATTGTGAGTGTCCGTTCGTTTGTAGCGTAAAACTAGGTGCGATAAAGTCTTGGTGCCATACAAATACTAAGTGCGATAGAGTCTATGTGCGGTATAGATACTAAGTGTGATAAAATCTGTGATATACTAATCGACGTTTCCCTTGTATATCTGGCGTTTTCCCTAACAAAGGAAAAAGAACGAGACATGGCGAATGTAAGAGGAGCCGGAGCTCCCAGAGGCCGAGGTAGGGGCCGAGGCGGAGGACGAGGTAGACAACCTCGGGTGAATCCAGTACCAAACCAACCGGAGCAGAATGAGATGCAGGAGATGAGGAGAACCCTGCAAGAGCAGAGGGCACTAATAGATGCACTTCTGGAAAGGCAAAATAGACAAGATCGAGAAGCTGAGAGACAATTACAAGAACGGAAAAATGAGGAAGAACATAATGATGAAGAAGAAGAAGAAGAAGAAGAAAACGAGCAAAGTGACGAGCACGATGAGGAAGCTGAGGGATCTGATAGGTCCCAGTCACCTCCACGACGAGGGAGAGTTGTACAGACCACACAAAATTGGGTCACTCAATTTTGCAAGCTCAAGCCACCTGCTTTCCATGGGAAGAACGAATTGGCTGAGGATTGGTTGATAAGCCTAGATAAAATCTTTGAAGTTATGGAATGCCCGGAGGACCAGAAAGCTCAGTTGGCAATTTACAAACTCGAAGGTGATGCGCACAGATGGTGGAAAAGCGTCGCTACAACGTTGCGGACCCGTTTTTGCCCTGTCTCTTGGGAGAGGTTCATAGAAAAGTTTAATGAACAGTATTTTCCTCCCTCAACACAAGTGATTAAGGAGGAGGAGTTCCTTCATATTCAACAAGGTTCCGAGGAAACCTTTGACGATTACTTTGCCCGGTTCACCAATCTGTCCCGATATTCGTCGTACCTGGGGAGTAATGACAACCAAAGCTGGAAGGCAAACAGGTTGATTTGCGGGTTGAAGTACGATATCAGAGCAAGGCTGGTATCCCAGCGTTTTCCTGAAATGGCTCAAGCAGTAGAATCTTGCCGAATGACTGAGCGCAACCTGAAGGAGTTACGTATCTCACGGAATCACAATAGTATCCGTACCGATCGTAGCGAGGTCAACCGTGGAAACCCCTCACGAAAGAGAGAGGCACCTTCGAGTGACGATCAAATAGAAAGTAAAAGGCCATTCCAGACTAGAGAGCAGAACAACCCAAGGATGCCGGAAACCCAACCATGTCCAAGATGCGGGAACTACCATCCTGGTGTTGACTGTGATAGGAGGCGGATTTGGTACAGATGTCGAAAGCCAGGACACTTTATCGCAGACTGTCCTGAGAAATCTGCGGGGTTCAGGCCACAAAACCCAGGCCGAATGTACGCACTAACCGATACAATGGACAGAGAACTTCCGGAGAGGGTCCAAGGTACCATCTCTCTTAAAAGAAATATTTTCTAGGTGTTATATGAACTAGGTGTTAGCTATTCGATTGACTCATACGATACGAGAACCACCTCCGTGACGTATTCCCTGTTTCTTAGATATATTCGACCGTGATCGTGTCATTGAGTAGGAGGTACCTTGTGTTATCATGGTGTGTGGGCGCCATGGGGACATTTAAAGTATCTTGTGTTGCCATGGTGTATTCCATGGAGACATTTTGGTATTTGTGGTGTTGACCGCGGTGTATGGGAACCACGAGAAACACTATATATCAAAGTACGAAATGACAAGGTCGTAGTGGTCAAACCAGAACGAATTCTCGATCACCGAAAGAAGCAGCCAAAAGGTGGAGTAAAGATCCGACGCGTATAGTCCGAAGTTTAGTTAAGTACGAAGTTTAGATGGTGTAGTGCAAATTTCGAGGACGAAATTTTGTTTAACGGGGGGAGAAATGTAATACCCTAAAATTTGACTTATGATAAATATCATAAATTGGTAGAGTATACCTATTGAAAATAGGTGAATATGAGGTCTCAAACACCTTGTATTAAATTTATCTTATTATTAGGACAATTTCTCTTGAAATTAGATAATGTGCAGTTAGGTCCCTAAAACGTTTGAAAGTTTGCAAATAGGTCCCTAAAATATTTATGGGTTATAAAATACCCTAAAAATATTATAAAGAGGCAAATAAATATTTATTTGAAATAGGGAAGAATATTGTCCCTAATTTAGGTAATTTATTAAATTATTACCTTGGAAAAATTAAAGGAGAAAAATCAAAAAGTATTGTGGGGCCATAATTGACCCCATGATTTTTAATATTTTACATGGAGCGTAAAATACCAATGTCAGTAAAAAGTTTGTGGGATAATGATTAGTCCTAATTAAGAAAATTGTCAACAATTAGTAAGGGATTAATTAAGTAATTTTTGGTTAATTGTTAAGCTTGGATTAAGGGAAAATCCAAGGATAATTATGTAAAACCCTATAATTAGTGGTTTATGGCTAAAATTAGCATAAAATATATTTTCTAATTAATGGGAAAATATGAAGAAAAATTGGTGAGACTAAGTAATTTTAAGCCTAAATCAAAGTATGGACCAATAGGAAACTTTGTGGAAAAATTATGAAAAATAATTATTAAATAATTTAAAATATATATTATTAATTAAATAATTAATTAAAATACGAAAAAAAAGAGCAGCCAAATTTTGAGGGGAAAATAGGATAAGAATGAAGAGAAAAATATCATGATATTTTGTGTGCAAGTTGTATTAAAATAATAATATAATTTGTGAAAAAGCAAATAGGATAAATGACCACCGATAGAAATTAAATTCTATCTAGAAAACCATGAACAAGGTTTCTAAGGTCAGAGTATATTATGGACGAGTGTACTTTTATCTCAGAGTGGGTCGTCTCCAAGTCATTTCCGAAACCGACGGAACAATAAGAGAATAAGACGAAAAGGACAAAGGAGCAGTTGAGAAAATGAAAACCAATGGAAAATAAATCATAACTCAATATCTGGGGATTAGTTGATAAACAACTGGACGTTATATGAATCAGTGAATTTTTGTCCAGAAGTTGACGTTACCAGAAGCGATTTTCGTAACCGAAGGCGATATCCGAAAATCTTCACGAACAGATTGACACCACGAATGGGATAAAAAATTTAGTTGACCCAAGTATTTTGAAAGAGAAAAAAGAGATCTTCAGGGCTATGTTCCCGGAATTTTGAGATTTTACAAGATTACGCGATTAGGACACCGAACAGGGACTTTATCAGTATAAAACTTCTTGAGGAAGTAAGTGACATCATCAAAGTACATGGGTGACATCATTGGCATGACATCATGGCCTTGAATGATGATGTAAGGAGGTGGTTTGGATGGCCATGATTGTGCCATCTCAATGAAGTGCGATCCGACGGTCCAGAATTCGTCTGATAAAGCATGAATAGTACCCAACTTTTGCCTATAAATAGAAGGCACCTCCAAGCACAATTCTCACACCAAAAACCACCAAGCATTTCGAAAATCTTGGAGCAGCAAGGAGGAGGAGGAGTCCGGGGAAATTTGCAGCGAAGCTCTGAGTAAGTTCTTCGGTCCTTAGTCTTAAGCTCCGGTAGTTCTGTTGGGATATGCTTGTTTGCTGTATGATTATCTGTAATGCATATGTTGTGTATGTAAATATGAGGTTAACCGTTACCTGAGATCCGGTGCGGATCTCAGCTCTTAACATAGCGTCAGGGTCAGGAGGACCGAGGACCGAGGAGAGAGGGAAGCAGCAAGCTTAGAGGTTCGACTGAAGACTATCGTTTTCCGTCACGGCATAGGAATCAAAGAAACACTTCTGTTGTTGTTTACTTTATAAACTCTCGGTTACTGTACCGCTTCTGTAATTAGCCAGTGGGCATTTTGAATATATATATCAGTTACTCTTCCGCTCCGATGCTCTACTCTGATGAAAAAATTTTATACTGCTTTTGAAAAACGGGATGTGACATTTGTCTATAAGGATAGATATTGGGGAAGATTTTTTGAAAGAGTTGGCATTGAAATGATAGATTGCTTTATAACAACAATTGAGGAGATTGAAAATGAAATAAGAATTTGATATGATGAAGTCATTCCCTTGACCGAGTCCCAGCTAGTAACAATAATAATGTTTTATTTTTTGTTTGTTCACCATGCAGGTTTATGACACATATGGTGAGGAGGGTAAAAAATTCACTAGTGCTAGTGAGTATGGTTTTATAATATACCAGCAATAGAGAGCAATTGCATGCATGCAAATGAGTAGGCATAATTAGTCAAATTTGATTTTTAAAAATTACTTCAGGTATTGAAGGTTTCTCCACCAGTAAAAGCACCAAAATATTTTTTTAAAAAAAAATTTACCTAATTAAAGCACATTGGAAACTTTTTACCAAACTAATGTTTACGCCACTAGTGGCGTAAAAAGGGTTCACGCCACTGACACAAAATGTGTCAGTGGCGTGAATATTAAATATGGGATCAGACCCACTCATTTGTAGTAGGTCTGATTCCATATATATAAAAAATAATAATAATAAATGATAAAAAAGTGGAATAATTTAAAGCTCTATTTCATTTAATTTGAAGTCAAAAGAAAGAAAGCATGGAGTTGAAATAACTCATTAAGAATGCCTTTTAAAAGATTACGCGGTACAATTTGGTTATAACAACAGATCCCAATACATGGGATCTATATTTGTTATATAGATTACGCGGTAGGCTGAGATGGACCATCCACAACTTCCTTGTCCTTCTTCTGAGGTTCCTGTCTCAGAGGCCCAGTTGCATTGGTGAAAGATATCTTCATATATAGCAAGTGAGTCTTGCTAAACTCTTTTGGAAAGACTACCTTGTCACCCTTCATTAAATACCAGATGTTATTGAAGCCTAGAATCTGGGAGACCAAATTGGGATATGGTATTGTGTTTCTTTTAGAAGTTCCTGAAGTGGAGAGAAAATTTGACATTTCTGAAATAACCAATTTCCCTAAATTGCGAGGCTCTCTGGCAATGATCGAAGCTAGCAACTGGTAGTCCTTGCTAACAAAGTGAGTAAAACTTTATCCCTTGTTAACCAAATTCCTACTGTAAAGGTACCAAAGGACTCTATGGGTGTCAGACATCTGTGAAGGTTTAAACTTGAGAGGCTTCCCATTATATTCCACAGTAGGTAACAAGATTCTAAAGCAATCTTGCTCAGATAGAGAGGGTGGATCAACAGGGGCATTAGATATTCATAAGTAGGAATTGATAGTCTCAGCATTAAATTGAATTTGTTTCCCCCTAACCGAAGTAGATAAAATAATTTCTCCACCAGCCCTCTTCTCCTCAACCATATTGAAATAAAATATCTTAACAATTTGGGGAGAATATGGGGTTTGAATTTGCAGTAGAGGCCTGTAAGGAGCTAACCAAGGAGATAAGTCTAAATTATAGGTTCTCCTAAAGTTCTCTAGATTGAGGTAAACAGTGGGGCAAAAGGGTCTCTCACCATAACTAGAAGCAAATAGAGGATCAGAGGGTAATACCAATGGAGCTTTACAAAATCTAGGAGGGCAATGCAGGGCACTCTTCTGACCAGCCATCTTACAGGAAAATGTGAGAGGAGCATCTGACTGTGGTTGACCCGGATGCCTTTGAGGAGGTCTCTGAAATCTGTCTTCTCTTTCCTTAGATCGTAATTCATGAAAATTTGGAGCTTCATCTTCGTATAAGGTTCTAGGATCAGTAGAACTAGACTGAGATGAAGAAGCTTCATCTTTTGAGGATTTGCTCGCTTTCTTGACTGATTTGCTCGTTTCCTTAGATGAGTGACTGGCCTCTTTGGATAAAGGTAGAGAGTGAGTAGAAGCACGAGTTACAGGTCGAGAGGGAGTGGATTTAGTATCTAGAGAGAACGACACTGTCTTTGACGGAGTCTTCGACGGAGTGGGTTTTTCAGAGGATTGGACTTTCGGTCGATATCGTGTGCGAGGCTTTTTCGGTAGAGGTTGAGAAGGAGATTTCAACTATGATTTCTCCATGGGAGAGGGAAAATTTCAGGATTGATTGAGAATGAAGATGAAGAACAAAAAGAGAGAGACGAAAGGGTTCTCGAGAGGCAGAGAAAATGAACAGAGATTTGGGGATTTAGGAATTTGGGGGTTTAGGGTTTAAGTGATAAAATTGAACGAAACGACACATATTTTAAAAAACACATGTAGCCGACCATTCTCGGGAATTGCTTGCAATTCTTGAGAATTGGTTGTAGTTTAATCAATATATCGCAAGATTCTCGGGAATACTACCCAGATACTCGAGAATGGTTTCAAGGCTGAATAAACTTGTAATGTTTAATTCTCGAGAATGATTCTAAAGTTCTCGAGAATGACCTGAATGCTAGAGAATGTCATCTTAATTCTCGAGAGTGATTTGCCAAAACAAGTTTTAAGAGAACTATTGTGAGGCAATTCTCGAGAATGAAAAACTTATTCTCGAGAATTTGACGCTAAAATCAAGTTCGATGAAATTCGTTTTGAAGGAATTCTCGAGAATGTTAAACTGGTTCTCGAGAATGTAGAACTGAAACTCAATTTTCACTAGATGCAATAAGAGTAATTCCCGAGAATGGGGAATTAATTCTCGAGAATTCAACATTTAAAAACAATTTTCTCAGAGTTCATTGAAGGCAATTCTCGAGAATACAAAACTAATTCTCGAGAATCCAACACTTAAACTTCAATTTTTACTTGATTTGGAAGAGACAATTCTCGAGAATGCTATTCTGATTCTCGAGAATGAAGATGCAAAAATGAACAGTAACACGCAGTAAGTTCTGAAAACCTGATAATTCTCGAGAATAATCTTTGATTCTCGAGAATGTCTAGGAGCAATGATAGAATAACATACCTTGATTCTCGAGAATGAATGCATGATTCTCGAGAATAGAAGCTCTCTATTAACCTCTATTTTTGTATGTTTAAATAGAGGACCTGCAAAACATAGCTAAACACTCCGATGGTAAAGTTGGTTCATTTTAAACATCAAAACACAATTTAAACTAACATTACTTACAATTCATTGGGGTTTACCATTCGCAATTCTCTTCGAATAAAGTTGAACTGTTCTTTGGCTAAGGGCTTTGTGAAAATGTCAGCGAGTTGCAAGTGCGTGGGGATGAACATCACTTTAATATCTTTCTTTTGCACATGATCTCTGATGAAGTGATGTCTCACATCAATGTGCTTTGTTCTTGTGTGTTGAACTGGATTTTTCGCGAGACTGATTGTGCTAATGTTGTCACAAAGGATTGGAATTTCTTTCAAATGAACTCCTAAGTCAGATAATTGTTGTCTTAGCCACAGAACTTGTGCACAACAGCTGGAGACAGCAACATATTCAGCTTCTGTTGAAGATACGACCACGGTGGTTTGTTTCTTACTAAACCATGATACTAGTGATCCTCCGAGGAACTCACACTGACCACTAGTACTCTTTTAGTCAGTCTTGTAACCAGCGTGATCGGAATCTGAATATGCGACCAGAAACACTTGTTGACCCTTTGGAAACTAGAGACCAAGCTCCTTTGTATCTGAGAGATAGCGAAAAATCCTCTTCACATGCTCGCCATGTGATTCCTTTGGTGCAGCTTGGAATCTCGCACACATTCCCACACTGAATTGAATATCCGGTCTACTTGCTGTCAATTAGAGTAGTGGTCCGATCATCCCTCGGTATTTGGTTATGTTGAAGTCTTTCCCTTTTTCCTCATCGGCGTCTAGAGAGGCAGTGGAGCTCATTGGTGTGTCAGCACCGTTGCAATTCTCCAATCCAAACTTCTTGAGCAAATCCCGGAGATACTTCGTTTGTGAGATGAATATTCCATCCTTCCGTTGTTGGATTTGCAAGCCGAGAAAGTACTTCAACTCCCCCATCATAGATATTTCGAATTCATTCTGCATTTTCTTCGAAAATTCTTCGCATAGAGATTCGTTAATAAAACCAAAGATTATGTCATGTACATATATTTGTACAACCAAAATTTCATTAAGCTTGTTATTTTTAATAAAGAGTGTCGTGTCTGCTTTTCCTCTAATAAAATCTTGTTCTAACAGAAATTTACTGAGTCTTTCATACCAAGTTCGTGGAACTTGTTTAAGACCATACAGTGCCTTTTTTAGACGAAAAACGTGATCAGTATGATGTTCATTTTCAAAGCCAGGAGGTTGCTCTACATAGACTTCCTCTTGTATAAAACCATTTAAAAATGCACTTTTAACATCCATTTGATAAAGTTTGAATTTTTTGATGCAAGCAAAGGCCAAGAGTACACGTATTGCCTCCAATCTAGCCACTGGAGCATATGTTTCCTCATAATCAATTCCTTCTTCCTGATTATAGCTTTTGGCAACAAGTCTAGCCTTATTTCTGACTATAATTGCAGATTCATCACGTTTGTTTTTGAATACCCATTTGGTGCCAATGACCGGATGATCTTTAGGCCTAAGTACCAAATCTCAAACTTGATTTCTATCAAATTGATGCAATTCCTCTTGCATTTTGATTACCCAATCATTGTCTGAAAGGGCCTCATCAATCTTAGAGGGTTTGATGTTTGATATGAATGCAGAAAAAGTTACTTCATTTAAAGTGATTTTCTTAGTTCTCACTCCTTTTTTTACATCACCTATGACTTGGTCCAGAGGATGATTTCTAATAAATTTCCAAGCCTTAGGTTGGGATTGATCAGGATTCTCTACAGAATTCTAATCATTGTTGTGAAAAACATTTTCGGGATTTTCCAGAGAAGTAGGAGTAGTTTTTGAAAAGAATTGGTTCTTGTGAGAAGGTTCATTATCATCATCTAAAGGTTCATTAATTTTGGACTCACAAAACACAACATGGATAGACTCTTCAACCACACGAGTACGTTTATTGAATACCCTATAAGCCTTACTTCTATTAGAGTATCCAAGAAAAATACCTTCGTCCACTTTGGAATCAAATTTACCCAGATTGTCCTTACCATTGTTATACACAAAGCATTTACAGCCGAAGATGTGTACGTGAGCTAGGTTGGGCTTCCTTCCTTTGTAGAGCTCAAAAGGCGTCTTATTTAGCTTCTTTCGCAGATAAGCTCAGTTTGATATGTAACTCGCTGTGCTCATTGCGTCTGCCCAGAAGACTTGTGATGTTTGATTTTCATTAAGCATTGCACGAGCCATCTCCGTGAACACACGATTCTTCCTCTCAACTACACCATTTTGTTGTGGTGTTCCTGCAGCCGAGAAGTTGTGATCAATACCATGAGCATCACAAAATTCAGCAAAAGTTTGATTTTCAAACTCCCCTCCATGATCGGTTCGAATTGCTGAAATATAAATGTCTTTCTTGTTTTGCACCTTATTGGCAAACACAGTAAATAGATCAAATGTTTCATCTTTTGATGACATAAACATAGTCCATGTAAAGCGAGAAAAATCATCTACAATAACTAGAGTATATAAGTTACCACCAAGACTCCTTACTCTAGCTGGTCCGACTAAGTCCATGTGGAGTAATTGAAGGGGACGATTAGTTGACATTTCAAATTTATTCTTGAAAGAAGATTTGGCTTGTTTACCCCTTTGACAAGCATCACAGATCATGTCATTTTTAAATCGAAGTTTGGTTAAACCAATAAAAAAAATCTTTTCTTAGCAACTTGTCTAATTGTAGCATGTTTACATGAGCCAGCCGCTTATGACATAGCCAACTCTCATCCAAGTTGCTAACAAAACATTTCTCGGAATTAACTTTAGGCAATTCTAATGTATAGCAGTTACCTTCTTTGGGAGCTTTGAATAATGTCTTTAGTTTAACTTTATCTATTGGGAGATCATCCTTACTGACAATAAGACATTCTTCTGAGTCAAAAAGGATCCAATTGTTTTTGTCCGCACTCTGGCTAACACTTAGGAGGTTGTGGCAGAGACCTTCTACCAGATAGACATCTTTGATCAGTGGTCCATCCTTTGTACCAATTTCACCAACTCCAGTGATTTTTCTAGATTGATTGCCTCCAAAAGTGACTCTACCACCATCTTTTGTTCTCATTGCCACAAACTTAGCTTGATCCCCCGTCATGTGTCTAAAGCATCCACTGTCAATATACCATTTATTAATGGTTCTTGATGCTCTTAGACATACCTACAAATCAAGAAGAATTCGGCTTTAGGTACCAACTTTTTCTTGGGTCCTTTGTGGTTAGTTCGAGCCTGAGAAACGTAAGTTCCCTTAGGTACCCACTGATAATTTCCTATAGGCCTATCTCTTCTATCATTTTTATGAAAGCAAGACGAGGTACTATGACCCTTGCGATTACAGTAATTACAATGCGCATATGGATTAGATGTATGGACAGTTTTCTGAAAATATTTTAAATAGGACTTTTCACCTGTTTTCTTCCTGCCCTTTCTTTTATCAAAAATAGGATTATATCCTATACCTGAACGATCATTTGTAAATCTTTGAGCTTTCAAAATCACACTGAGCATCTCACTACCGTTAGTGAATTTTTCAAGTGTTTTCGTTAGGTATAAATTTCTTTTCTCTAAATCCTGACAATCTTCACAAACAACATTTGTGCACGAAAGATTTTTGACTTGCTGTTCAAGAGTAATATTCCTTCTTTTCAAATCTATATATTTTTCAGCAAGTATTTCGTATTCAGATTGTATAACATTATATTCATCAAATAACTCATCATAAGAAGGCTGTGAATCATTTACCTCGTCATTATTATTGTCGGGTTTTTCTTCTTCTGCAACCAGACAAACATTAGCCGTCTCTTCCTCTTCCTCACTTTCTTCTTATGAAGAACCATCTCCCCAGATGGAAGACACATAAGCCTTCTTTTTGAATTGGTTGAATTTCTTATTCTTCTCTTTCTCATTGTCTTTCAATTGAGGACATTCAGACTTGTAGTGACCTGGTTTTTCGCATTCATAACAGATGATTTGATCTTTATCCTTGTATTCGCGTCTGTTGTTTGAGCTTCCTCCTTTCTGGAACTTGTTTCTTAAGCCTTGATCCCTTTTATAAAATCTTCGGACCATCATTCCCAATTCTTCATCAGCATCATCATCCACATCATCTTCTTTAACTTCTTTCTCCTTCTCAGCATTAAGCGCAATGCCTTTACTCTTGTTGCTGTTGATTTCTTCTAGGCCCTTTCTGAATTTCAACTTGCTTTCATATTCGGATAGACTTCCGAACAGAGCAACCACTGAAGTCATCGATTCACCTCGTGCCTCTTCTATTGTTGTAACCTTTTCCTCCCATTCTTTAGTCAGTACATTCAGAATCTTTATGACTTGAGATCGTTGTTCATATGTTTTACCCAGAGCTGCCAATTGATTGGTCAAGTGTGTATAACGAAGTTGGAATTCAGCAATGGTTTCCCCAGACTTCATCCGAAGTAAATCATACTCGGTAGTTAAAGTATTGATTCGATTTTCTTTGATGCCGGAGGTTCCTTCATATGCAATCTCTAACGCCTTCCACATTTCTTTTGCTGTAGATAAGTTGCAAATTCGAAAGTACTCCTTCTGGCTAAGAGCACTTTGAAGCATTAGAACGGCCTTGCTGTTGAGTGTGATTTTTCTTCAATCATTATCATCGAATTCCTATTCTTCCTTTGGGACCGCAAATCTGCCTTCAGTACGTGTAGGAACGTAATCTTCATTTTCTATTACTTGCCAGAGACCATACTCAGTTGCCAACACGAACGCTTTGAATTTTGCTTTCCAGAACGAGTAATGCTCGTCGTTGAACCCCGGTGGTCGGTTGATTGAAGCGCCATCAGGTAATATTCCTTCCATGATCATTTTCTCGGGATGTTAAGCCCAACTGAGAAACCTATGCTATGATACCAAATGAAAGTGGAATATCACCTAGAGGGGGGTGAATAGGTGATTTCAAATTCTTTTTCGATGACACACACAAAGACAAAATTTAAACAGAGATAGTAAATGAACACAGAGCGATTTATACTGGTTCGACCAAACACTTCGACCTACGTTCAGTCCCCAAGCACACCTTGGGATTCCCACTAATCCTTTTCAAAATGTGATTACAACACGAGGATGATCCTATCACTATTGGACTCACTCCTCCTTACTGGTTGCAAAACGTACACCCACTCTTAAGGTTCCACAACCTGAAGTTAAATTATAATCAAACAAATGTTTAAGTGACAGAAACTCCTTACTGGGTAGATAAACGATAATCACTGAAGTGCTAGAATATCCGAAGATATAAATTTGATAGTTGAAACAATAAATGCAAATTGACTCAAATTGAATGCGCAAGATATTTCGGTGGTTGGCGAGATTGAATGCGATGGCCTTTTATAGTGAATGCCATTTATGCCGTTGAGAGACTTCAAGAAAGAACCGTTGTGACTCTCTGTTTTTCCATTAGACACAGGAGCAGAGTAACGAGGTATATTTGAACGTTGCTTCATTAAATGCTCTTCGGCGGTGACGACCTTGTGCAGAGAGATAATCAGAAGCAAGCTGGAATAAGTGATCCTCGAAAGAATGATTTCGTCTGCTGCGATTGCTTATTCCTATTGTTGCTCTGTTTCTCTGACTTGTATGTAATGCACTGCCACGTTGGATTGCTTTTCGATTGAATTTAAATGTAACCTGGTTAATCAGTTTAAAACTCAACCAAAGAATGATTAGATATTATATAAATGAGTTTGAAGATGATTTATAAACATTTGAATATAACCCACGAATTTCCAGAAGCGATTCAAGCAGTATATATTCATCGTAAGTTTTTCCAGAAAGGCATTCTCGAGAATTGTTCTAAGCATTCTCAAGAGTCAACTTAAGAACTAAAGAGGAGAAGACAATCCTGAAGGAGTTCTCGAGAGTTAACCATATCATTCTCGAGAATCCTATGGTCGGGACCTTATATCGTGAAGATTCAAAGAAGCCATTCTCGAGAATTGGATCATCATACTCTAGAATCAGGCGCTAATCAATTTCCGTAGAAGCAAAGTATTCTTGAGAATTGTTCCTGCATTCTCAAGAATTGCTTCCATTCTCGAGAATCAAATAGGCATTCTCGAGAATCTTGTAATAGGAAGTATTTGACCATCATGTTTTATTCACTTAGCATTCTCGAGTATCAAGAGTGAGTTCTCGAGTATTGCTTCCATTCTCAAGAGTCAAGTTAACATACTCGAGAATTATGGGCTAGAAAGAAATTAATCATCTATTGAGCATTCTCGAGAATCACTGCTATTCTCGAGAACCACCTTGCTACTCTAGAGAATTATGAAAGGCAATTTGAATCAATATGTATTTACTTAGCATTCTCGAGTACTTCTTGCCAATGCTCGAGCATTACTGCCATTCTCGAGAATCTAATACTTATTCTTGAGAATCAATTGTTTGAGAAGCAACTTTAATCTTTCATTGAATGTTTCTCGAGAGCCCATAAGCCATACTCGAGAGACACTCCCATTCTCGAGAATTGAAACATATTCTCGAGAATTATACTTATAACTTGAATTCCTTTACTGAATAAGCTTTAGACATTCACGAGAGCCACAAACATATTCTCGAGAATCCATATGCATTCTTGAGAATCAGAAGCCTATTCTCGAGAGAGGTTTGTTTGTTAGTTTTCTATTTTGAAATCTTTAAATCTTTTAAACCTTTTGTTATCATCAAAACACTTGGGATCTAACAACTACAATTGAGTGGGTCTGATCCCATAATTAATATTCACGCCACCTAGTGGCGTGAATGTTGTTCACGCCACTAACACTTTTTGTGTCAGTGACATGAACCCCATTTACGCCACTAGTGGCATGAACTATCCTTACGTCACCAACTGCATTACTATGATAAAATATTTCCAATATGATTTAATTAGGTAAGTTTTTTGAAAAAAAAAAATTATTTTGGTGCTTTTCCCTTTCTCCACCCCTCGTCAATTTTGCCATCGTGCTTTGTATCGATTATACTTTCTTAATCTCAATCTTGTGCCTGCCATTCCCGAGCTTTTTGGTTGTTTTAGGTGAAGATGATGATTTGAGCCAAAAAGGTGAAGATGATGATGAAGTTATTACAAGTGGCAATGTCTTTTGATGGAGAAATTAAAAGCCAGCTTCAGATAACGGAATTAGCTGTAGGATAGTATGACTTTTGCACCTATTTTGTAACCACATGTGTATTTTTACACCTAAAAAAAGCACTTGGTGTTGAGCGCTCCTCGGGGTAAAGCACATGTGTATTTTTGTACCTTTACCCAAAGAAGATTATGGATTTTCACATTAGGTACACCCTTGCTGAGTAAGCATGATCTTTCTTTGATTTGCTAGCTTCTATGGTTTATTTGAAAAGTTAGAAACAAAATGACTTTTGACCATAGACAGCCGAACCCATGTATTGTTATTGAACTAGCTAAGAAAAATAATTTTAATTTTTGGGTTAACCATGGTTTAGGAACTATGGATCATTTTTTGTCGAGGGGTTGTGATAGTCCTTGCTTTAAATGGTCCCCCTGCATTAGATAGCTTTAAAATTAACTGTGATCGAGCATTTTCACCTTATGATCTGAGAAAGGTGTTGCTATTGGGGTAATTTGTCGTTATTTTGCTGGCATTTTTAGATGGAAATTTGTGGATAAAGTTACATCTATTTCTGCCTTTACGACTGAAGTCTTAGCTCTAAAAAGGGCCCTGCTTCTTGTTGTATACCTAGGTCATGATAAAGTGATCTTTGAAATGGATTGCCTCTCTTTGCTTTCGTGTGTTGAGGCTAAGTCACTGGATTTGTACGATTGGAGGTGTAGAAGTATTATCCAAGATGTTATTTGTCTTCTTTCTTCTAAGGTTAGGTTCTCCTTTTCTTTTACCCCGAGAGGGGGCAACCATATTGCAGATCTTCTTGCAACTGATGCTTATAAAGGGGTGTGTTCTATTGGATGGATTTCGTGACTAACACCTGCTTTGTTATCTCTTCTAACTTTGGAGGAAACATGTGCCAATAATCCTTCGCATACCAGTTCTTCATTAGATTGTGGCTAGTCTAAGTGATTCTAGTTTTCTTGTTCTTCTTTTTGTTTGTTTAAGTTGTATTTGTTTTGTTCCTATTGTAGCTGTTTGGTTTCTATTATGTTTGTTGTTTGTTACTCAGGTTGTTGTTTCTTCTGTCTTTATAATCATCACTTCTATAAAGTTTATTAATAGAATCTCCTTTCATACAAAAAAAAGGATTATGGATAACATCATCAATAAAATAAAAAGATAATGGATTAAGGGGAAGGCGGTTATTTTATTTCACATGTGTCTTCTGTCTTTTTATTGTGTATTCCAGTGTACTATAAATGTTTATTTATATAATCAATGAGGACCCAGCTGTAGCATTGGTGCCAGATCATTTTTGGACTCTACCTCAGATTTTTATCTGAATAGTGAATAAACATATTTTTAATATAGATCTGTCGGGCACGAAAACAAACAAATCTTGACGAAACATGAAGCCACCTAGATGTCCAGACTTGAACGATAGAGTTATGTGCTTCGCTGCTCTCACTTCTGATGCTAGTGCGAGAAATCGTGTTTAATAGGTAATGGAGTTATGGGTAGAGAAATTCATGTTGTTATTTATTGCCAGTAGGTAGAGTCGGGAAATCGGGTCGAGTCCGTCGGGCCGAGCGAATTTAAGCCCTGGCCTTGCAAGACTCGGGCATAAAAAATAGGCCAGAAATTTGAAATTGGCTCTGGAGAGCCGGCTCTGCAGGGCCTCGGACGTAATCGGGCCGGCCCATTAGGCTCGTTTAACTATAGCTTTTTTTTAAAAAAAAAAAATTAATTACCTAAACTTCCACCTAATGAATGTGTTTATTTGTAATTACTTAGATTTTTTTTTAGTTTAAATTATAACCTTTTTTTATGTTTATTATTATTCTGTATTAAAACACATAATTAGTTATTATAAATTTTAAAGAAGGAACGTTTTCATATTAAATAAACACATACTTTGGTATTACGATATTATATAAGTAATAAATTATAAATATATTTTGTGTAGAATAAGTATAATTATTTTTACCTGTCAGTAAAATCATGCATGAACCAAAGGAATCTGCAGACATACACAAAATTACGAGAGGGAAAGACATTTTGTCGTGGACATACATAAAGCAATTCCTTTGTTTAATATTTTTTGAAAAAAAAAGGAAAAAAAAAACATATTCTTTGTGTTTATTTGTTTTTTATTACGAATTAATGAATGTGTTTATTTTTTGAATGATTTATATTGTTTAGATATTAATGTTGACAACATTTATTTGGTTGATTAGAACTTTAATGGTTGCAATTTACTAATTATATTTTTTAGAAAAAATCAAAAAAAAAAATTAAAATTTAGAATAGTAATTTTCAGGCACTGTAGGGCCGACCTTGGCCCTGACCTTAGTACTATCGGGCTGGGCTTTGAAAAATAGATGTTTTCCTTACTCCAGGCCCTGTCGGGTCGGGTCGGCCCTGATTCCTAGCTCTACCAGTAGAATATATTGTTATTAATTAAGTCTAGAGATGTGTTTTGAAATTCATATATTTAATTATTTACATCAAGTGTTATTTTTTAAAGTATATTTTTAATTCTTAAATCTAAACACTGTTAATATTGCTAACAGAAAATGCCGACGAAGCGAAATTAAAATGGTGAGTATCCAGTTCAAAAGCATTTTGATTGATTACCACAAATGTGCCATCCAGAAGCTGCCCCTATTAGACGTCAACTCCAATTATTCTTTCATATCAGCATTATGGTTTTACAATTGAAATTTGCAGGGTTCTTTCAATGCCCTAGTAATGAAAAAGAACGAGTATAATTAACCTTTGTACACACTGCCAAAATTGCCTTTTCCAATCTTGTTTGAGGAATTGAAATTTCAAATGGCAGATTTTAATTATCTATCCTCCTCCTTTTGTAAATCTTTTTTCAGTCCGTTGGGTGAATCTTTTTCCCATCCGATTGCGTAAATATTTTTAATGGCAATTGGTTCTACATATTTTAATTAAATTTTATTTTATATTTTTTTAATTTACTTATTTCAAATTATAAATTAATATGTCTTCATTTAAATGCTGAATCATTATCTTAAAATTGCTCCGTCAATATTTATCATTAGTGATGTTAACGGTGTTAAAGTTTTAGAATTTAAAATACACTTTTCAAACATAAAAGATTAAAAAGAAACTTGATGTAAATTTAAAGGATCAAACACATACTTTACTCTTTTGAAGTTAACAAATCTAATATAACTATTTTACAAGTTTTTATTAATTATTTATAATAAAAATTTTGCGATAAAATTGTAGGCATTGCTGGAGCTCCGGCTGTGATTGGGGATGGCGGTGGGCAAATGGCAAAGATGGTTTTGAGAAAAGAAAAGAGATGGTACTGAAAAATAAGGAACAATGTAGTAAGAATGTAAAATACTCAACATTCAGAAAGTTCAAAATTGGGTTAATGGACCAACTAGGGATTTGTTGAATTCAACAAAATGATTTGAGATTTCCCTATTTCTTGTGGCTTTAAATAGGTTTTTTCATGTTTATTTTTATATGGTTTTATTATAAATGATGACAGAGATATATGCTACCTTTAGTTCTTAATTTAATACTCCTTCCGGTCCTAATTATACGAACTATTTAACCGATTTCGAGGGGATTAAGGAGAGAAGTTAAATTAGTTAATTTTGCTCATTTTCGTAAAATGTCCTTATATAAATTTAAAATGACATAAGTAAAAGTGAATTACAACCCCGTCACATATCTCTCCGACCAATTTTACTTTCCACATACTTTCTAATTGAAATAATGGTCTTGCTATATAAACATATATGTGTATATATATGTGTATACATATAGATTTATCTACATACATAGACACACACACACATATATATATATAGACACACACCCATATATCTACACACATACATATATATATCTACATACACACATATATACATACATAGACACACACACACCCATATATCTACACACACACATACATACATACATACATACATATATACACACACACACACAGATATATATATGTTTGTGTGTGTGTTGTGCGCGCGCGCGCGCGAACACACACACACACATATATATAAGTACTCCTAATAATAAGTATAAATAGAGGTATTATAGGAAAAAATTGACAAAAGTTAAAACTTGCTCTTATAATTAGGACCAAAACCAACTCCAAAATGTGCTCCTATAATTAGAACCGGGGGGAGTATCTAATTGGAAAGTTTATTATAGATCTAATCGTATAATCAATTTTTTTTATTTATCAATATTTTCAAAATTTACTTTTATTTATACTTCCTCGACAATAATCAAAGAGAACAAAGAATATGATAATCAAAATATATAATTAGGGTGTTTTAGGAAAAAATATGTCATATTAATTAACTTAATTTTTTTTAATCCAATCAAATTAAGAAAATATGTTTTACATTAAAGGTTGGAGCCTAGAGGGAGTGATGGATTAGGATATAAGGATATTATTGTCATTGTGATATTCGTTCATTTCCTTTCCTTCATATTTTCTCTCATTTATTCATCCAAACAAAAAAAGAAATATGATGACATTATTTCTCCAATTTTATCTTATTTTTTCTTCCTATTTTTTGTCCTTCTAATTTTTCTCTCCATCCACACTAAGCTTAAATGTACCCCAAATACTCACAAAATATTTTTGGCTTATTTGATATTGGTTCTTGCTTGCATGATATTCCTCGTGAACTTTATTCATTATTTTGTTAAGCTGAGTTTTAAGAGATAATTAATCTGTGAATTATTATAGTTTTAATAAATTTTTAATTAGGTCCCTATAAATTTTTTTCTTTATTAGGTCCTCATACTTTCACTTATTTTTTATCAGGTCCTTACAATTTTTTTAAATTTTTTGTATGAGGTCCTTCTTGTTTTTTAATGAGGTCCTTGTGGTTTTTTTATTATTTATTCATAAATTATAATAATATTCTTCTATAAATATAAAATATAATATTATTCTATAGATACTACTATTCCATACATAATAAATTTCTGTGATAATTTTATTTTAGCATTATTTTTAGGAATTATTTTAATATTCTTCATAATTTTTAATTAAAAATTTACTTATATTATTTATTTTCTAAGTCTAATTTTTATAACTATAAAATCAGAACTATAGTTTTAAAATAGAATAAATTGGTAATTAACTAATTAAGATTACTAATAAATTATATTAACTATATTTTGTACTATATAATTATTAATTTAAATGTATTATTATTAAATTATATTTTAATATTATTCACTTATTTAGTTTTCAAATAATTAATAAATTAAAATCCAAAAAACCTATGCAAGGACCTGATTAAAGATCCGGTTGAAACAATAAGGACCTAATAAAAATTTAAAAAAAAAAAAAAAAAAAAAAAAACTCCAAGGACCTGATTAAAAACAGGTGAAAGTATAAGGACTTGAAAAAAGAAATGAAAAAATCATTGGGAGATAATTAAAAATTGGTTGAAACTATAACAACATGTAGATTAATTATCCCTCATCTTATTTGCGTTTTTAAGTATTGTGTTGTTTTATCCAACATCACCTTTGTGAGATGACATTTCATTCTCTTCTACTTTTTCTTATTATTCAATCTTCACTGTTCCTGCAAAAGGCAAATTATCCGCATGATCATATAGGAAATGTGAAAGAACCCAACATCATGAATTAATTTCACTTTTTATGTAAAAATATTTAAACACTATCACTTTTGTGATTGTAATGGTTCACATTTCTCTCTATTTTGAAATCAACGTTTCTTCCCTTCCCACTTCTGAAGACTGTTGAATAATTTTTAACATTGAAAAGCTTTTTTGAAAAGGAAAACTATTTTCTCTTTTTTGATTTTTAATTGTAAGTCAATTTATTGAGAAAATTTTGACCCCTGATCACCATCCAAAAATAATTACAGCATGTGATGTAGACTGTAGGGGACGACGTATATCATGTAGACTATGAACTTGACTCAACTTAGAATCTTATTGTTTTTTTACTATAATTGTCCTTCACTAATTCACTATTAATGGTTGTCTATTGAATCTAATGGAGAGATTGCGTTATAAGTCTTGTGAGGAATTTGATTTTAGCCGCAGCCCGATCTGGATTCAGATCCACAATGTTCCTTTGGAAGCAATATGCCTAGAGAGTGCTATTTCGATAAGGAGACATGTTGGTGAGGTGATAATAGCGGAGGATCCACAGTACAACGGCAAGTCTTTCCACAATTTTTGACAAGTTAGAGTAATGCTAGATCTAAAGAAGTCACTAGCTTATGGATTCTAGTTACCTCGTCCAGACGGCGGGAGAGTGTGGATATTGACAGTTAGAGTAATACTACTCTTATGGGCTCTAATTTCATCTTCAAAACTGGTAATGGTAAGAGGAAGAAGATGGTGGCTGGCCATTAATAGCCACCAAGTCCTCATGAAACTCTTATCTTGGAACTGTCAAGGTCTAGGGAGAGCCTTGGCAGTTCGAAATTTGAAGGATTTGGTGAGGAAGCATCATCTTTCACTAATCTTCTTAATGGAGACCAAGTTAGGTTCTGCAAGAATTATGAATATTAGGAGAAAATGTGGATTCATTAATGATTTGTATGTTGAACCAAGCGGGTTATCTGGAGGTTTGGCATTATGGTGGTAGGATGGCATTTTAGTGACTATTTTATACAAATCAAAGAACCTTGTCCATACGATAGTTGAATCAACAAGCTTGAAAACTCCCAGATTTGTCTCATTTATGTATGAGCCACCCAAGGAAGGGGAAAGACGAGCGGTTTGGGACCTGGTGTGTAATCTGATAGTTGGTGCTGATGATAACTGGTTACTGATAGGTAATTTCAACGATCTCTTAATGCAAGTTGAGAAGGAAGGAGGTAACCCACACTCTATGAGGAAAATTATTAATTTTCAGCGGCTGCTGGCTGATTTGCGGCTATTGGCTGATTGTAACCTTTTGGATTTAGAGTTCAAGGGCTCTAGGTTCACTTGGTGCAACAAAAGAGTTGGTGCTATAACTACAAAAAATTTGACTTTTGGTGGCGGCAAAATTCGCCACTAAAAGTCGGAAAGTCGCCACTGAAAGTGTTTCAGTGGCGACAAAAAGTCGCCACCTATACCGTTGTCGCAAATACTTTTGGCGTCGCCGCCAAAAGTAGACTTTTAGTGGCGATTTTTTGTCGCCACTGAAAGAAGGGTTTAGTGACGACAATTGTCGCCACTGATAACCTTTTTGGCGGCGACAATTTTGTCGCCGCGGATACTGACTATTAGTGGCGACAGAAATTGTCGCCGCTAATATTATTTTCAACGACGACAAAATGTCGCCACCAATACCCCTTTCCGTGGCAACCAATTGTCGTCGCTGGAAATACTATTAGCAGCGACAGTTAGTCTTTTCAGCGGCGACATTTGTCGCCGCCAAAAGTAATTTTTTTTTAAATTTCTTAAATGTAATTTGATAAAATTAAAAATTGTGCCACAATTAAAACCTGTTCTGCATTGATTAAGATCATAAAAAACTTGAAACTAACAATATATTAACTAACAATGATACTAACATAAATGTTCAAAATTAACATGAAATATTTAAATTCTCTATAAACAAAGTCTAAAGGTTGTTCATTGGAAGGAAACATCAAACATAAAACTATGAAGAAGGATTAGCTGGTGAATCACACTGATTTGTTTAGAACGGACCAATCAATCATGAGTCTGACATGCCAGGCCGCACCTTGTTGATTCAAGTGGGTAATTACAAAGTTTCAACCAAGATTAACAAAGAATATAAAGGGAAGAAACTTTTTTTGATCCTAATCCCTTCAGTCCAATGAAGACTCGAAGTTTTTGCTTTCTCAGTCTCCTGTACAAATTTTTTGATAGTACCTAAACTCTCCATCTAGGATTACCAAAGAGGTCACAATCAACCCCATTTGGTATGGCTCCAAGCATACAGCACTACTAACAAATTGGAGATTTATGATGCCATTGAAGAGACGAAACATGACTATCCCAATCATCATCATTGTCAAAAGTCTTCGCTCCACTTTCTTTAATTTTTCAATGTTGTCACCTTTTAAGTTCTAGTGAAAATGGTAAAGAACCACAATTCTGATCGGCAATTTGGTATGGTTCCAACTTCAAGCCGGGCTGTTTGTACCAACTCATCTGCTTACCAGAAATTGGCAAGAATGCATGCCAAAAAAATCATTATATCAGCTGCAAGCGAATAATGGAAAAGAAGCTCAGAGGCAGTGTTTAGGACTCATTTTGAGTGTTTTCAGCACCAGCAGTACGAGCTGCTTGAAATTGAAGGGCATAACGTCTATGCAGCTCTCGAAGCCTTTCCAGCAATTCCTGCAATGTTGGCCGGCAGGCTGGATCACTGGTGGGAATGAAAAAAGATACAAGTCAGCAAAAGATATTTGCAGTGCAATGAGTTCCCGCAGAAATGTTTGCATACAACTAGGTGAGTCACATAATCTATGCACTAGTAAAATAGAGCCAAATCAAAAGACACCATACAACACTACAGTCATTCAATAGTGCTATAGTGCATAATAGAGTATGTCCCTTGTCCAATGCCCTATTTATATGACAGTTATAATAGGGGTATGACTGATAACCACTGATGTAAATTAGAGAGTTGGCATGCTAATTTTCTTGTGTATCAATTCGTTATTTTTTATTTCATTCCACAAGGAGAAAAATCTTGATACCTTATGCACCCACGATGTATAATTTTCACCTTTTCTTTTAAGGTTTTCATAACTAGAGACCAAATATGTAACAAAAGAAAAATATGATTCCTTTCAAAGTTCATGTTAAGCCAAAGAGTCAAGCAAAATAATACCAGTTACAGAGTAAATCATTCATAAGTCAGTATATCATATAGATAAACGTGCCATGCATGCATATGTGTGCTGCTAACAACTTTCAGGTGACCAACATTAATTTTTGATCTTGCTACTAACAGCACACAAACATCATTTTTTCCACCCTTCAAAATTATAAGAACAAATAGTTGCGCAAGGTTGTCTCTCTATTTGTTGCCATTATTTAATGAATAATTTATCTTAAAAAGGTGAACTTGTCCTCACTCTAAGCATCAATACCATCAAATATGTGATCGTTGTTAAATGAATCCATACTAAAGTTGAAAGAGCAAAAATTCAGACTGCCAAAAAGAAGTATCCGATATCTTAGTTCTGTTATGTAATTCAACAAAACATTGAGAAGTCAACTGATGGAACTGCTAATTAGTCATAAAACAGATTACTAAAATGAATTTTGGGCTACCTCAAGTATTTTAGGTAAAGAGTGAAAAATAGGTCATAACTATGGAACCATCAATATATGTGTATAACACCAGCTCAAGCAAAAGCTCTTTGGATTTCACTCTTGTGATAAAATTTAATCAGAGAAGCATGAATGATAAGGCTCAAATGGGTAAGGATATTGAGAAATGCTAAAGATATTAAGAAGAAACTTGAAACATAAATATTTAATGAATATCTCAAACAGATGATCTTGTGAGATTTGTTTAGGCACGCCGGCCAAGAGCAGGACGAGTCATTTCAATTGATCATTTGCTTTGCAAGTGGCATAAGATTTATGCCTGTGCATATTGAGTTGCAGAAAAAGATATAAAATCGTATGACAGAATGTACAGAATACACACCTATGCCAGCAGCTCTCAATTATAGCAACCCACTTGGGATCAACATCGTTTGGAATTTCTAGCCGCTGGTTCATGAACCCAACAGCTCCAATCACCTGCAAGTATCCTAGAGAAAATATTTGTAACATCTCGTTTTCACAAGCAGTATAATTTTTTTTTTTTTATCAAACATCATTTCAAAATGATCAGAGTAGTGCACCGGAGCGATTGAGTAACTGATATATATATTAAAATACCCATGGTAGCATGTCTTGCTGTTTACACAGCGGTACAAGGGTGTTTCAAAACTAATACAGAAAGAAGTCTTCAGCCGCGACTCCTAGGCGTGCTGCTTGTCCTTCTCCTCGATCCTTGGTCCACCCGACCCTGAAGCTAAGTTAAGAGCTGGAGTCCATGCATCGAACCCCAAGTAACGGTTAACCTCATGTTTATATACACCATATATGTACGACAGACATTTATAGAATTTTGGCAACACTTACTATGGTCAGACATAGGGTATACATAATCAGATATGTATGGCAATGACAATACAGTCGGATGACAGACAATCATACAGTCGGATGATAGACAATAGTACAGTCGGATGTACGGAGAATAGTACAGTCGGATGTACAGACAATAGTACAATCAAAGTACAGAGCAATAGTACAATCGGAGTACAGGCATGACAGACAATTGGTATGACAGACAATATACACATATGCATACAATAAACATCAGAGTTAAGGTTACCAGTACGCGAACGTACCTTCGTTGACGGTATTCTGGCACGTTTTACGGAAACGGTCGCTTTGACAAAAACAATAAACGTCCCGTCGGACAACAGTAACGACAAAGAAATCGAGTTTCGACGTCCTATAAGAGTAATATCACTTTTATTAGTGATTTGGTACTATATTCGGCATTTTGGGTAAAAATTACCATTTTGCCCCTATACCCCTAATTGGCGGAATTTCGCCAGCACTTCGTTACTCTTACAAATTTTCTTCCCGAAATTTTGCCAGAACTTCGACGCCATTTTGATTTTCGAAAATAAAGACTAAAATAGCCCTCCCATATGATATCTAATCATTTTTGAAAGATTGAATACTACTCTAATATTACTACTCTAACCATTGAAAGAACTACGAAAGCCAAAAGCTCGGTACCGAAAAACTTACCCAGAGCTTCGCTACAAATTTCCCCAGCTTCCTCTCCTCCTTGCTGCCCCTCTATTTCGGCCAAGATCTCTCAAGAAAATGGTGTGAAGAACTCAAGGGATGCTTGGCTATTTATAGAAGATTTTGAGGACATAAAGGTCTTTCTTCCATTTGATTTAAACCATTGGATTTCTCTTGGATTGAATGGCAAAATCTCATCCCTCCATGCTCTTGGTCGACATAGCAGCCCTAGGTTGCACCAAAATTGCATCATCTTGATGATGTAATTAACTTGTTAAGGAAGGTTTCAGATCGATAAACCTCGATCGGTACCCGATTCGCGTAATTTCGGAAAAATCTCAAAATTATGGATTTACAACTTTGAAGACCTTCTCTTCCTCATCAATAATATCTATTTAAACTTGAATTTTGACTTTAGACAGGGTTCCAACCGTCCATTGAAGTTTCTCGAAAACGTGTCCGAACGCGTCCGGCTTTGAACGCATTTCGAAATCACCAATCTCTTGGAAATAATTCACGATTCCAAATATGTCCATATAAATTCAAACTCATTCCTAGATATTGAGTTAGAATTTATTTTCTTCATTTCAAAAATATGCCTATATGCATTTTTCCCTATTTTGTTTTATTAGGAAAATGCACAAACGGCCTCGGAATTAACTTCCGGAAGAGTTTAACGGAAGATAAAAACCCACTGATCAATATTCTATCCTGACTTTGGAAATCCCATTCCTAGATCTCTAGATAGGATCCGTTTCCTAAATATTAAGTTACTATTCATCATAATAAATTATATAATAAACTAATGCAACTTGTGCAAAATATCATGATATTTTTAAGCTTATTCTTATCCCATTTCCTTGTGTAATTCGTCTGCCCCTTATTATCATATAATATATATTTATTTTTTATTTACTTAATTATTTAATTATTTATTTATTTAATTTTTCCAAAAATTCCACAAAAATCCCTAATTGGTCCATTCTTGTATTTAGGCTAAAAAATACATAAACTCAACTATTTTTCTCAAAAATTTCCATTTAATTAGTAATTATATTTTTACTAATTTTAAACCTTTCTCCACTAATTTTTGAGCATTACATAATTATTTCATAATTTCATTTTCTTATGCCTAAGTAATTAGCCAATAGTTACCTAATTACTTTCTTATCAACAGTTGATAATTTTCTTAATTATAACACCTCATTACCTCATAACTTTTATACTGACACATTTGTTTCCATGTGTTCTGTATTATCTTAGCATTTACGGGGGTATTACGGTCATTTCCTTATTTTTGAGTATTCTTCTACAATTTCTCCAAGTTTACAACTTAATAAATTACCTAAATTAGGGACAATATCCTTCCCTATTTCAAATAGATATTTACTTGCCCCTTTTATAGCTTTCACAGGGTATTTATAACCCATAATGTGTTTAGGGACCTATTTGCAAATTTTCAAACGTCTTTAGGGACCTATTTGCAAATTATCTAATTTCCAGAGAAATTATCCTAACAACAAGGTAACCTCAATACAAGGTGTTTGAGACCTCATATTCACCTATTTTCAATAGGTACATTTCCCAATTTTTGATATTTACCCTAAGTGTGATTTGAGGGTATTACAATATTGTTCATATTTGGACCCACCATAGTATGACAGTTACGAAAAATGAAGTTAACAAATTAATAGAATGAAATATCAAAGTGAATCGGGAAACACATTTATTAATAATAAAAAATGCAGGCAGCCAAGGCCCGTTAATTAAAATTCTTTATTCAGTAAGCACGAGAGTGACAAAATAACAAAACATTTCAAAGATCCACATATCTTAAAGGGCTAGAATAACTGATTTAAGTGGTTTTTCCACCGATAGGAAACAAACTCTTTCAGTAGTTTTCAGTTCAACAATCTTACATGTCACCGTATTATTTACTTTGTTATAGGAAATTCAAGGTTCACATATTCTTGAAAACTATACCTGCATTGAGTTGAGAGTCTCCCAAGGGATCTTCTCAGTTGTAAGTTCCCACAATTTCACTCCAAAGCTGTATACATCAGACCTGATGTCCCCAAGAAGCAGAAAATATTAGTATTCAAAATCCAGAAGTTCAGCGGGGGGAAGAGAGAATACTTAAGGGTACAGATCAAACATACTTCTCATCAGAGGGCTCATTACGAAGAACTTCTGGTGCCATCCATTGAGGCTGCAAAGCAGAAAATGCTAAAATCAGCAACTTTTTTGTTTGTGTGGAACAAAAATGAATTCAAATGAAAAGATCTTGTGGTCAACACAAGATATGTGAACCTACCGTGCCCTTTCCTGTCTTTGTTGTAAGATATGTTTCATGCTTTAGGCGTGAAAGGCCAAAATCACCAACCTGTTCAGCTAGTACATGGTTAAGATATTGTCCACCTAAACAGAATGTAATGCTAGAAATCTTCAAGCAAATCAAAAGAGAGTGAACAACCTAACAAATGGAGAATAAATAGAAAAATTACAAAAGCTGACCATCACTGTCCAGTTCCTGTCAACTAGAAGATTTGAAGACTTCAAATCTCGATGAATAATAGGTGGACTGCAGTGATGAAGATAGTTTACACCCCGTGCCTACAGAAAGGATAAAAATAGATCATATCTTTGATTAAAGCAATAAAATGTCCAAAATGAATTTGTAATATAAAGAGAGAAATAGGAAAAAATGAGCATGCAACTCTATCAACAAAACTTGAATGAGATATTTCCTCCATAATATTACCAAAAAGTTACTTACAATATCTAAAGCCATATGAGCACGCCGCCTCCAGTCAAGTTTGGGTGTTTTTCTCTGGAGTAAGCGAAACAAGCTTCCACTGAGATGAATTACAGATGGATGGAAGAATAATTAGCCCAACTTGATATTTTGTAACTATATGATTAAAGAAAAGTTTCTGAACAAACCGTGGGAGAAACTCTGTCACAATGCAGAGACGTTGAGGTGAAGTCACTTCCCCCATGAACAGAAGGACATTTCCTGTGAAAGCTGAGTATTCTTTATTTGGACTATGTGCAGGTTTCAAACATATTTGTGAATACCTGCATGTATCTATCTATATTAACTTCAAATCAATCGACAACAATTCAGAAAAAGTTCTGTTTGATTTTTTGCTGCAATTCCAACATAGTTTAATGTACGCGTCCCTAACAAAAGTCCCATACAAAGTTTCAATTTAACTAGCTAAGATATACTTTTACTATTTTATTGTTTACATCAATTCGCTATTTCCTTGTTTACTTCCCAAACAAAACCCTCCTTTATTGTTGAGACATACTCTTAACATTCGACTACAAGCTCCAAAAATTCAGCAGCCTATATATTCTATCAAAACAGAAACAAAATTGTATATCCATAAACTTTCTACACTCTATGAACAAATGAATAAAATGAAAACTCTCGGTTTTCAAGTGTAAACTGGCAAATACTCAACCAACATAGTTCCATGAAAGCTAAAAGCAAAGATGTGCGTAAATGAATTAGAAAAGATGTAAGCATAAAGTAAAGAAACATCGCATTACTTTTTACCACAATTTTGCTTGCGAGCGGATAGTAAAGGGACTCAATTTTTGAAATTTATACAAGGCATCTAACAGAAATTTAAAGGGACAATCCAGACTTCTCATCCTCTTCAAGATCCCCTAACGTAGATAAAGTAAAGAACCCAAATGGATTTGAGCACAAAATCATACCTCCGTTGAGCTTCTAGGTTCATCCGCTTCTGGGTCGTGCCGATGGACGGCTGAGGTGAGTGGCGATGGACGTCCGAGCTTCTGGATCTCCGGCACTTCCCTGTCTCTGTCTGGCTATCTCGATCGGCGTCTCGCTAGGTCACGAAAGACTGAAAGCAAGGAGCAGAGTGAGACCACGGGCCTGTAGGGGAAGGAATAGAAGGGAAAAAAATGGAGGGAAATGAGAAAAAAAAATGGCGCAAGTCTCCCATCCGCTGCACTTTTTTTTTTTTTTTCAATTTTTCATCTCTCCATCTTCCAATCCAGTTAAGCCACGTACCCCTCCCCTCACTCTTTTTTTCTCCACTCCTTATGCACTTAACAGTTTATGTAATAAGGACCTGAAACACAAATTTTTTAGGATCTTAAAAAAATATTTTAGGATACTGACTAGTATTAAAAAAAATACTTTAGAATATTGAATGGTACTAAAAAAATATCTTATGATCTTGAAAAATTATTTGAGCATCTTGAAAAAATATCATACAGTATATTTTTAATATCAGTCCGTATCCTAAAATATCATTTTAATACCATTTAGTACCTTAAAATATTTTTTCAAGATCTTAAAATAATTTTTCAATTTAAATATCAGTCCGTATCCTAAAATATCATTTTAATACCATTTAGTACCTTAAAATATTTTTTCAAGATCTTAAAATAATTTTTCAAGATCATGATGTATTTTATCAGTATCATTCAGTATCCTCAAATATTTTTTTTAGTACTAGTCAATACCCTAAAATATTTTCTCAAGATCATTAAGTACTTTTTCATTAACAGTTAGTATTCTAAAGTATTTTTTTAGTACTAGTTTTAGTACCTTGAAATATTTTTTTCAATATCTTAAAATAATTTTTCAAGATCATGATGTATTTTATCAATACCAGTCAGTATCTTCAATTGGTTAGGATGATTTGATTCCCCTCATCCTTCCCGTGTTCGAACCGTGAGCTATGCAACTTTTTGTTTTTTTATGCAATTGCTAACAATTAGCATTAACTAAAAAGTACAAAAAAAGTTAAGAGAGCAGAGTCGAACCCACAATTCTAAGCTGAAACTTAAGATACATTACCTACTAGGCTGGAAGCATCTATTAAAGAGATTTTGACAACAAATAAAATAAATAAAATAAGTATAAAACAACCATGATAATGTAAATTTTATTTAGTGGTAAACACATAAATGAACTTAATTTAGTTATATCTTTCTCACATACATTAATTAATTACTATTACCTCCTTTATATTATTTTTCAAAGTTAGCAGAAAAAAATTATGTTCATTTTCACTCTCTCTAATACAAGAATTCATTATATAATATAATCAAATCATTTAAGTATACTACTAAAAAAATAAGTAAACTTACATAAGTTTAATAGTAATATAATTATATTATCTTAAACAAATAATTCTATTGTTACGAAATAAAAATCATGGTTTATCACATACTAAATAATATATTTAAATTGTTACGAAAATAATCTATTTACATTTGTATTTTATAATTTTTATATTTCTTTGACTAACTTCAGGATGTAAGCATAATAAAAAATATAATCTCAATAACTTGTATATTAGATAAGGGTCTATACATAAAACATACCAGAGAAGTATTAAGGAGAGCATTAAATGTGATTATGATTTAGCTCATATGATTATGCATAATTACAATAATCAAATCCGGTGCAATAATTAGCTCATGTGATTTTGGATATGATCAATTATTTGATTATTTGAATTAGAGTATTTGATCATATATCGCATAACTACATAGGTATATTACAAACATGTAGGATAAAACAAGAAATTCTTTGTATTTTTGCGTAATACTTTAACATGCATATTTTCTTTTATAAACTTCTTTTTTATGTACACTTTGATTTCAAAAATAGTTAAAAGGAAAAGAAAAATGTGCTGAAATATTATCAATTTATAATAGTTAACAACACTAAACCACTTTATTGATTGGAAAATTGATGGATTTGATGATGGTGGCGATGAGCTAGGGTTCGGCCATGGAGAAAAATGTGAAAGAAGGGGAAGAGGCGATTCAAGAGAAAATTGTAATGAGGATATAAAGCACTAAATTCAGTAAATGTTATAGTCCCCAAATAATCATCACAAATATATTATAAACAAATTTAAAATAGAAATATACCGCCCATAATTAAACATCTAGGCCCATTTAAATTGCAAAAATTGAAACTAAAAGTACATATTTTGTAAAGGAAAATTTGAGATTGGAATTAAGAAGCATTTTGATTTAAACATTCATGGAGATGAGATGAGAGGATCAAGAGCTTGATGATCGTCTTGGTTGAATTTTTTGGTAGGTTTAGGACTTCTGTACATTGCATATACATGTAATAAGAGGTATTATTATGAATGTCTAAATTTAATTAAATTCAACGTAATTTCTATCATTTTTACCCCTTATATTATTATGTAAATATTAATAGAAAAAATAGGGAAAATTAAAATAAAGGACCTACATAAAATAGTATTTTATTAGAATGACTCTAATTTCCCTCAATTCCTCCTCTCTCTTTCCCATCATTACTATTGAAGAAGAAGAAGAAGGATGTCGATAAGATTTCATCTGACGACATGGTTGAATTGAGCGGACACCACGAAGTTGAATGCCACTAAAGGAACATTGGACTACGGGTGATGGAAATCAAATGAAGGTAGAGAGGAGAGAGAGGTGAAGGGAGATTTCAGCATAATATTTGGCACGGATGGAAACCAAAAAAAATGGCGCTGGACTGGATAGGAGTGGCGTTGGAACTGCATTTAGGGATTTAGGATTTACATATTTATAAATGTAAATAAAATAAATTTGAAATAATGCACAAGTACGATCAATTGGTTAAGATATTTTGATTCCAATCAAGCGTTCGAACCATGTGTGCATTATGAAACTTTTTTTTTTTACAATTAAAAAAAAAAAACTAAAATTTTAAATTAGACTTTTTGCAGCGACAAAAATTCGCCACCAAAAAACCCTTTTGGCAGCGACAACTAACTGTTGCCACTGAAAGTATTGCAATTTAAAAAAAACGAAAAATTTTAAATTAGACTTTTGGCGACGACAAAAGGTTGCCACCAAAACATCCTTTTGGCAGCGATAAATATCTGTCGCTACTAAAAGTTTTGCAATTTAAAAAAAAAAATTTAAAGTAGACTTTTGGCGGCGACATAAGGTCGCCACCAAAACACCTTTTTTGGCGGCAATAAAGAAGTCTCGCCACCGAAAGTATTAGAATTTTAAAAAAAAAAACCTAAAAATTTAAATTAGACTTTTGGTGGCGAAAAAATAGTCGCCACCAAAACACCATTTTGGCGGCGACAGATAAATGTCGCCACTGAATGTATTACAATTTTTAAAAAAAACGAAAATTTTAAAGTAAACTTTTGGCGGCGACAAAAAGTCGCCACCAAAAAACTCTTTTGGCAACGACAACTAACTGTCGCCACTGAAAGTATTGCAATTTAAAAAAACAAAAATTTTAAATTAGACTTTTGGCGGCGACAAATAGTTGTCGCCACTGAATGTATTACAATTTTTTAAAAAAAACAAAAATTTTAAATTAGACTTTTGGCGGCGACAAAAGGTCGCCACCAAAACACCCTTTTGGCGGCGACACATAGATGTCGCCACTGAAAGTAGTACAATTTAAAAAAAAAAAACTACAATTTTAAATTAGAATTTTGGCGGCGACAAAAGTCGCCACCAAAAAGCCCTTTTGGCAGCGACAACTAATCGTCGCCACCGAAAGTCATACTTTCGGCGGCGACGCTAAAGTCACCGACAAAGTCAGACTTTCGGCGGCGACATTAAAAGTCGCCGCCGAAAGTCCGACTTTGGCGGCGACTTTTAATGTCGCCGCCGAAAGTCGCCACTAAAAGTCCTTTTTTTTGTAGTGATATTGTGAGAGAAAGGTTGAACTGTGCGCTTGGGAATATCATGTTTAGAGAGACCTTTGATCACGCCATAGTATTTCACATTGATCCCATTGGCTCGAACCACCATGACCTTTTGATAGACTGTTGTTTCCATGAAGAAAAGTCCCTGAGGGTCTTCAAATTTGAAGCCATCTGGACACAACATGAGGATTTTCAGAGAGTTGTGGGGGAAGGGTGGAATGAAGGTGGTGAGATTTTAGAGGACAGATTGAAGGACCTGGTTAAAAGGCTTACAGTTTGCAAGAAGAAGTTGCTGATGTGGAGCAAAAACACGTTCCCAAACTTTAGGAAGATCATTGATCAATTAAGGCTAAAGTTGGCCAGTTGCATTGAAAGGGAGCTATCTCGGGGCAAATTAAATGAGGTTGAGAGTCTGACAAGGCAGATTGAGGAGGAGTGGGCTAATGAGGAATCATATTGGTGGCAAAGATCTTGAATATCCTGCTTAATTGTGGCGATAAAAATACAAATTTTTTTCATAACAGTGTGATACAGAGAAGGCAAAGAAATAAGGTCCTAAGGCTGAAGAATGACAATGGTGTTTGGTTCGAGGAAAGGGAGCATATTAATAGAGCTTTTGGAGAATTTTATCAGCAACTTATGTGGATGAAGTTGTTACGGTTGAGGATAAATTAAGGTTAATGAAGACTATCACCAACCAGGAAATTGAAGAGGTTGTTTTTCAGATTGGGGCCAACAAAGCCCTTGGTCCAGATGGGTATTTTGGTTTATTTTATTAGACAACGTGGAGGGAAATTGGGAAGGAGGTTTGTGGCATGGTTCAAGATTTCTTTGAAGGTAAATCAATGCTGAATCTGATCAACGTTACTAACATTGTTCTTATCCCTAAAGTGGAAAAGCTAGAGAGTGTGCATAATTTTAGACCAATTGGTCTTTGCAATATTTCGTACAAGATTATTGCAAAAGTCATGACCAACAGGATGAGAGGACTGATGAGTAGGATCATTTCCCCAAATTAGAGAGCCTTCATTGCTGGGCGCATGATCCAAGACAATATCATAATTACGCATGAGGCATTTCACTACTTGCGGCATAAGAAGAAGGGTAAGAAATGGGAGTTGGCTTTGAAAATTGACATGAATAAAGCATATGATAGTATGGAATGGGACTTTCTTGAGGTTGCTATGCTAAAAATGGGATTCTGTATAGAATGGGTGGCTTGGATTATGGATTGTATCTCATCTATTGCATTTAATCTTCAAGTGGATGGTCGTAATATGGATGAATTTAGTTTTGGAAAGGGAATGAGATAAGATGACCCCTTATCTCCTTACATGTTTATCATAGCAACAAAGGTGTTATCTCTTATGTTGAAAAAACATATTGATTGTAAGGATTTGAAGGGAGTGAAGCTAGCTCAAAAATCACCAACCTTATCTCATTGTTTTTTGTTGATGATGCAACTCTATCTGCTAATGCTAAGGAAATCAACTGTAAAGTACTCAAAAGGATACTTGAGGTGTATTGTGAGGCCTTGGGTTGGTTAGTGAATCTGGAGAAATCGAGCATCTTTTTCTCCTCTAATACCCCCATGAGAATCAAGGAGGAAGTGTCTAACTACTTGGGAATACCATATTCAGAACAAGTTGGGAAATATCTTGGTTTGCCAGTGGTTTGGGGACAGTCTAAATCAGCAGCCTTGGCTTTTGTGAGAGACAAAGTTCGTTTGAAGCTTCAAGGTTGGAAGTAGAAACTTCTTACATTTGCTGGAAAAGAAACCTTGTTCAAGGCAGTAGCTAATGTTGTCCCTACATACCCCATGACTTGCTTCCTTTTCCCTAAGAAGTCATACATGGAGATTGATAGTTTAATCTCTAACTTTTGGTGGGGGCAGAAAGGTGATTCAGGATCAATGCATTGGAAGATCTGGAAGTATCTATCTAAAAGGAAGTGGGATGGAGAAATGAGATTTCGTGACCTCCTTTGCTTTAACAAAGCTTTACTAGTTAAAACGGCATGGAGATTGTTGTAGCAACCTAATGACTTGTGGTGCCAAATCCTAAAAGGAATTTATTTCCCCCAAGGGAGCTTTCTCGGTGCAAAAAAGGGTAGGCATGCCTTATGGGGCTGGACGAGTCTGCTGAAGGGGTAGGATTTGTTGCTCAAGGAAGTTTGTTGGAAAGTGGGCAATGGTAAATCCATTGGTGTGTGGTTTGATCCTTGGATCCAAGGTTTAAAGGGTTTTAAACTACAACATAGTGTTGTGCCAGAGGAAGATAACAAATTGAGGGTAGCTGATCTCATAAGTAATGGCTGTTGGGATTTGAGTGCCTTTGAATCAAGGATGAACAGGGAGGAGAAGGAACTGATTCTGAAAATCCTGATTGCTCCTACTGATTGTGCTGACTATGTAGTATGAATGGCTAACATGGATGGATGCTATATGGTCAAGTCCGAGTATTCAATGGCAAAGGATTGTGTGGATGATTATAACCCCAATGATCCAGGTACGTCCAACTCTGCCCCCAATACTTTGTGGAAAAATATATGGAGGGTGGCGATTCCCCCAAAAAGACAACATTTTCTTTGGCGTGTAGGAGTAGGGGCTGTAGCAACTAGGGAGGCTCTCTTTAAGAGAAAGTGTGTCGAGAACCCCCCTGCCCTATCTGTTTTGTTGAAACTGAGACCATTGAACATCTCTTATTTTTGTGTCTGTGCACCAAGTTATGTTGGTTTGGCAGTCCACTGGGAATTAGATTCAGTAAATGGTCTCTGAAACGCTGTGAGGATTGTCTATATGACATGCTGTGTGGGGAGAATATGTTAGAGAACTATGGAAAATCACTATTTGTCATAACAAGCTAGTGGATTTGGAAGAAGAGATGCAATTGGGTGTTCAATGGGGAACGTCTAGATGCTAGTTTGATGATGAGGATGGTTAATATGCAGGTGGAAGAATTTTGGAGGGCAAAAGATAAGGGGATGAGTGATTCTAAAATAATATATGCCGAAGGGATAGTCAGAGATCCAGCTGTGAATCCGAGTATAGATCACTGGCCAACACAACTTCGGAATTGAGCTGGATCAGATCTCTATTACTGAACTCGGCTTACGAATGAGACGTATACCAACTATATGGTGTGATAATACTACTGCAGCAGCCCTTGCTTCCAATCCTGTGCACCATGCGAGAACCAAACACATTGAGATTGACATACACTTTGTGAGAGATCAGGTACTGTCCAAGAAACTTCAAGTTCAATATGTTATGACTGAATTCCAGCTTGCTGATTGTCTTACCAAACCATTGAGTCATGCACGTTTCTGGTTTCTCAGAGACAAGCTTGGTATTACTGTTTCTCCAATGAAACAACTTCAACAAAGTCAGACTCTTACAAGAACACCTCGGTAGGGAAGGGAGAAGAAGAGAGTTAGAAGTAAAGGAGAGAGTTAGAAGTAAATTAATTATGTATGCTGTGCGTTTTGTATATTCACTGTGCATTGCTGTAGTGAGTAGTCTGATTCTTATTATTGTATTCTAGAATAATCTACAGGGACACATGTCACAATGTAATTGGTTAATGTTTCTATAAATAGAAATGTACAGGCTCTAGATGAATTATTCAGAGCTATTCATTATCTCATTTTTCTTGTCTTGGTATCAGAGCATTATGCCTCTTCTTGTCCTTCACAAAACAACTTTCAACAAATACATCATGATTATCGCTAGTAAGCTTAAAACCACTGATCAGTTTCTTAGCCATTCTAGGCGCCACAAGGACTTCATTCAGATTCAAAGTCTTAAAACCAGCAGAATTATCACAGATGATTTTGGCATTACCAGTACTAGTGACATTCACAGAGTTGCCATTGCCAACAGAAATAGTTTATACCTGAGTTAATGTCAGGTCCCATATTATCAGGAGTGTTGGTCACATGGTGGGTGGCTCCGGTGTCAAGATACCACGCTGGATCAACGGTAGTGTCAGAGGTGGCTATGTAAGCTGATGCATTGTCCTGTTTCCGAGGGCTTTTAAAATTTCTATTGAATCGACGATAGCAATCAGGGACCTCATGTCCTGGCTTGTCACACAAATGACACCAGACTTTGTCATTCTTGTGAGATGGACTGTGATTCGAACTTCCTCTTCCACCAGAGCCACCTCGGTTGCCTCGTCCTCTGCCTCTTCTACCCCCACGGCCACGCCCAGAAGGGGCACGATTCATATCTCGGTTCTGATTTGGAGGATGTGGAGATTGAAAAGTAAGGTGAGCAAAGGCATTAGAGAGGTTGGTGGTGGAGGAACTATTGAGTTGTTCCAGTCGAGACTCAAATGTCAATAGCTTCGATTGAAGCTCTGCCCAAGTGAGAGTGTCCTTCTCCGTAAGGATCACAACAATGGGGGTATATTCGGTGTCTAAGCCAGCCAACGTTTGAGTCACAAGATCAGTCAGAGACAAGGGACAACCAGCTAGGGTGAGATTGTCGGACAAGGACTTCATCTTGGCTAGGTAGTCTCGCATCTTCAGAGACCCTTTCTTGAGCTGATGAAATTTACTTTTTAGAAAAGTGATTCGTGACTTTGTATTGGCTCCAACGAACTCAGTCACTGCCTTCCAAAGAGCAGAGGATGTTTTGCAAGAAGTCATCTGAGAAGCTATGGGCACTGTCATCGTACCGAATAACCACCCAAGGAGAATTTGATCGGTAGCCAGCCAATCTTCATAGAGGGGGTTCGGACACACCTGCTCATTCGAGTCAAAGACATATTTCGACGGGACTGCCTTTGTACCGAGAACATGGCCGTCGAGTCGGTGGCCTCGAATAATAGGCATGATGGTTGATTCCCAGGTTAGGAAATTGTCGCCGTCCAGCTTGACGGGACTGCCTTGGTTAAGAGGCTCCGTAGTGTTCTCTTGGATTGGGGTTTTACAAATTCTAAGAGTGATGTCTCTCTATTTATCTATTCAGATAAGTTTCAGATTTTGATGATATTAATTTATGTTGATGACATAATTGTCACTGGAAGTAATTCTTATAGTTTGAGATGCTTCACTACAAGACTACATCGTATTTTTTCTTTGAAAGACCTTCGTTCACTTCACTACTTTCTTGGTATTGAAGCTCATCGAGACACTTCTGGTATCTATCTGTCACAAGGTAAGTATATCTGTGACTTATTAGACAGATTTCATATGACAACTGCTTCTCCTTGTAATACACCAATGACTGCTAATAAATCCTTATCTGTACATTCTGGTGAACTTCTCTCTAACCCCTCGGAATACCGTAGTGCTGTTGGGGCTTTGCAGTACCTGTGTAATACACGGCCCGATATTAGTTTCAGTGTTGGCAAGTTGAGCCAATTCCTCTCACAACCAACTACTGAGCACTGGAAGGCAGTAAAGAGAGTTCTAAGATATCTCAGAGGGACAATACATTACGGTTTACATATTAAACCGTCCAACATTCTTGATTTGGCTGCATATTCTGATGCTGATTGGGCTTCATGTCCTGATGATAGGAGGTCAGTTGGCATCTATTGTGTTTTCCTTGGAAATTCCCTTGTCACTTGGTCTTCTAAGAAACAACCAGTTGTTTCTAGATCCAGTTGTGAATCCGAGTATAGATCACTGGCCAACACAACTTCGGAATTGAGCTGGATCAGATCTCTATTACTGAACTCGGCTTACGAATGAGACGTATACCAACTATATGGTGTGATAATACTAGTGCAGCAGCCCTTGCTTCCAATCCTGTGCACCATGCGAGAACCAAACACATTGAGATTGACATACACTTTGTGAGAGATCAGGTACTGTCCAAGAAACTTCAAGTTCAATATGTTATGACTGAATTCCAGCTTGCTGATTGTCTTACCAAACCATTGAGTCATGCACGTTTCGGTTTCTCGTAGACAAGCTTGGTATTACTGTTTCTCCAATGAAACAACTTCAACAAAGTCAGACTCTTACAAGAACACCTCGGTAGGGAAGGGAGAAGAAGAGAGTTAGAAGTAAAGGAGAGAGTTAGAAGTAAATTAATTATGTATGTTTGTGCGTTTTGTATATTCACCGTGCATTCTTTGTAGTGAGTAGTCTGATTCTTATTATTGTATTCTAGAATAATCTACAGGGACACATGTCACAATGTAATTGGTTAATGTTTCTATAAATAGAAATGTACAGGCTCTAGATGAATTATTCAGAGCTATTCATTATCCCATTATTCTTGTCTGTCAGGAATAAGGATTGGACAACATCATGTCCTGGATCGATTAAGATCAATGCTGATGGTGCTTACCAGAGGGCTAATGAAAGGGCAGGGATAGGTGTTATTTGCAAGAATAGTAGCAGTGAGTTTGTTGGGGGTTTGGGGAAGGCAGTAACATGCATCGTCTCCATTTATGGTTGAGTGTATAGCCCTAAGAGAAGCCTTACGGCTCAAAGGTAAATTCCTTGGTCTCTAGGTTACTTTTGAAACTAATAGTGAATCGCTATACAAGTTGTTAATGAATAAAAGTCCCAAAGGCTGTGAATGGCGTTGTAGGGAGCTGATACAGGAAATTCTTGCCTTGCTTGAATCATTAGATAGGGTTTCAGTATCCCTTGTGTCTAGGCAAGGTAATAAAAGCTGCGGATAGACTAGCAGTTGATGCAGTAAAGAAGATGCACTAGTATGATTGGCTAGATTTTCCTACATCTTCTTGAAGCAACATTATTCTACTTGATGCTGAGGGTCGCCAAAGTTAACTGTAATAACTCCTTTGGAGATAGAGATAGAGAAGGAATAGGCTAACTGATATAGTTGGTTCACTGTGTTAGTGGTTTTGTATGGTTTTATTGTTTTCTTGGTAAGAAGTGTGTTAGGTTGTATTCTAGGTTTTTTGTTTTTTAGAGTTTAATTTGGCTTTGACTATTAGTGTTTGTATTTCTTGATTTTCAGTGGTAATAAAATTGACTTTTTCGGGCCAAAAAAAGAAGAAGAAAAGAATCAAGAGTCCACACAACGAAGATAGAATTTTTTTTTTTGATGGTTCAATTATTTACTAATGATTGTCAAAAAATGGATAAATATGATATAACCAATTATCTTGCTAATCTCAAATATAACTATGTAAGTGGTCATAACTTGGCTCACCAATATTTAATCAAGAGTTTCCTTGTAATTATTAGTATAATCACCTTATCAAAGTTGAGTATTTTTGTTAAAATTTTATAAGAAATGTTCAAGTTTTTTATTCAAAAAATTTTACGCTTCTCACCATTTGTAGACTTTGGCAGAAAAGATGGTAGATGAAAAGAAAAATAAGAGGAACGAAAAGAAATTAAAAAAGAAGAAGCAACACATGTATTTTTATGAGGGTATAATAGTTACTTAATTATTTTTTATGTCCATTACTGACAATTTTCTAAGAATACATAAAAGTTTTATATTTTCGATACATCTTTAATTATAAGATGCATATTTTACTAGACTCACATCCAGTTAATATTAAAGAACATAATCCAGATTCATGTATGCGCAGAAATAGCTGTTAGCATTGAGCACAGGAGGGCAGAGACTTGTCAATAAAATAAAGCAATGAAAAGAAGATATGTGATAATTATTCAAAAAACTTTATAGTGTCAAAGACTATAACATAACAACCAAGAAAGTCTAGAGTTTTGCAAGCATGTCCTTGTGGCTGCATGACAAAGTATAAAAGATAACGGGAATAATGGGTGAAAAGGATGAGCATGAAGTGAAGTGGGGCATTATATTATTTATCTTTTTTTTTCCCCAACAAGTCTCATATTCATATAATCAATAGATCATTTATTTAACAAATATATCATTAAGTTACCGGATTTATATTATTAAGTATCAAAGTTGATATCCATTAAGCTCTTTTTATAAAAATAAAAATTAAATTCATTTCATTTCTTTCAAGATATAATAGATTTTTTAGATTTTTTTTAAATTTTATTAACATTAAATGAATTTTTTAACTCACATAAATTTCTTCTAAAATAAAAATGAATCATATAAATTTTTTTAACATATATAATAAATTATAAAACACCTTGAGTTTTATTTAAATCATATAATTATATTTTTAATTAAAAATTTTGTTTATTTTAGCAAATTATAATTTTGACAAAATTGAAGGATGAGTAATTTTTGTCCATAGATATCTATACAAGTAGTTTTGAATAATGACAATTGAGAAAAAAATTATTTAATTTAGTGAAATTTAGAATTTTGTGCTGGGCACTCCTGAGTAAAACTTTTTTGTGCTGGGCGCTCCTGGAGTAACAGTTCGTTGGCCAATCTGCACCTTAGATAACGGACGTTATCTTTTTCTAACGGCGTTGTGCTGATTGCACATTTTTAAAAGTTTTTTGTGCTGACTGCACATTTTTAGAAGTTTTTTTGGTATTTTGGTCCACTTAAAAGTTATTTGTGCTAGGCGCTCCTGAGATAAAAGTTTGTTAGCCAATTTGCTCCTTAACCCTTATAATTTGAAGAAATTGAGGCTTCTAGGACCACTTATCCTCCCTATATTTCTTGAGAATTCTTACTTCCTTTTCAATTAGCTTTAATGAAGAAGCAAGGGTTTGTCTAAGATTCATAATTATTGGAAAAGCTTTCTCAAGTCAAAATCAACATCTATTATCAAATAACTCATTCAATCTCTTGCAACAAGCTAATGAAAATAGTCATTAAGACTCAATCTTACAATAATAATATTAGGTTAGTAAATAGATCTCTCTTCTATTAACAAAATATCCGTTCAAGCATGAACTTCAAGTATAGTATGATTTTATCTAAGTTCTTAAATAAGATAATCTCTCTCAAGCATCATCGCATTCAACAAAACAACCAAGTGGTACTCAAACACTTAGAGGCACTCAACATAGAATAAAATAATATTATAATACTTCATTATATGTTAAAAGAAAAGAATAACATAGTCTCAATCCATATATAGGTTCAAAGTAATTCTAGAACATAACTGAAATGTTTAGTTACTTATATCCAAATGTGCAGAAAAGCTAAGTATAATATCTGAATACATCATGAATTAAGAGGGAAAGAGAAGAAAAGTAGTAAAACTAAGGTTGGAACTCCAAAATCTCTCTTTGACCAATCACTCCCATAGCTCCAAAATTCTTCAAGAACTCCTTTCCAATGTGTCTCCTTTCACACCTCAACTTCCCATAGAGCAGGATATCTCTTTGCGACATGTTTTCCTAGGTTTAATAACCTTTTGCTATGTTATTTTCCAGGATGCAAAGTTTCATTTTTTTGTTCTTGCTTGCCTCGTGGGGTTTGTCACTCGCCGAGGCAAGTGGCATAGGGGCTTCAATTTCCTTTAGGTTCCTTTCTCGCTTTGGTGAGTTTGCCACTCGCACCAGAGAATAAGATCTTCTTTAGGGGCTCTTCTCGCTTTGGCGAGTTTGTCACTCATTGGAGCAAGCGGCACATAGAACTCTTCCCTCATTCAAGCTTCACTCGCTTCAGTGTAATACCTTGAAAATCTCACTTATGATAAGCATCATATTGAGTAAATAATACCTATTGGAAACAGGTGAATATATGGTCTCAAAGACCTTGTGGAGAATTTATCTTATTTTTGGGGTAGTTTCTCTTGAAAATAGAATAATTTTCATTTAGGTCCCTAAAACATTTGAAAGTTTGCAAATAGGTCCCTAAACGCATTTACGGGTTATAAAATACCCTGTGAAAATTATAAAGAGGCAAGTAAATATTTATTTGAAATAGGGAAGAATATTGTCCCTAATTTAGGTAATTTATTAAATTATTACCTTGGAAAATAAAGGGGGGAAAGTTAAAAAGTATTATAATGACCAAAATGCCCCCGTGAATTTTGATATAATACATGAGGCATAAAACACTAATGTCAGTGCAAAAGTTGTGAGGTAATGAGTTATTCTAATTAAGAAAATTATCAACAATCAGTGAGAGATTAAAAAGATAATTATTAGCTAATTATCTAAGCACGATTAAGAGAAAATCCAAGGATAATTATGTAAAACCCTATAATTAGTGGTTTATGGCTAAAATTAGCATAAAATATATTTTCTAATTAATTAGAAAATATGAAGAAAAATTGGTGAGAATAGGTATTTTTAAGCCTAAAAACAAGTATGAACCAATATGAAATTTTGTGGAAAAATTATGAAAAATAATTATTAAATAATTAAAAAAATATATTATTAATTAATTAATTAATTAAAAACGAAAATTAAAAAAAAAAGGACCAGCTATTTGACCGAAATTTGGATCCAAAATTTGGATAAGAATTTGTGAAGAATATTCTATGGAATATTCTATGGAATATGGAATATTCTGTAAAAAGCAAATAGGTTAAATAACCACGGATAGAGATTAAATCCTATCTAGAAAACCATGAATAAGGTTTCTAAGGTCAGAGTATTTTATAGACAAGTGAATTTTTATCTCGGAGTGGGCTGTCTCCGAAGTCATTTTCGAAACCGACGGAACAATAAGGGAATAAGACGAAAAGGACAAAGGAGCAGTTGAGGAAATGAAAACCTATAGAAAATAAATCATAACTCAATATCCAGGGATGAGTTGGTAATCAACTGGACAAATGATGAATCAGTGGATTTTTGTCCCAAAGTTGATGATTCTGGATTTTTGAGATTTTACAAGATTACGCGATTAGAACACCGAACAGGGACTTTATCGGTATAAAACTTCTTGAGGAAGTAAGTGACATCACCTTGATGATGTCACTTGGTTGAAAGATGATGTAAGGAGGTGGATTGTGTGGAGGAGAAGAAGCCACTTCACAACCCTAGAATGTGTGGCCAGAAATTGAAGTTGGAAGTTGGAAGATTACCGTTATGCCCTTGCGTTTTTGCCTATAAATAGGCATGCACCCTTCTTCATATTTTCACACCAAAAACCACTAAGGCATTTCAAAAAAGAGAGAAGGAAGAGAGAAGGAGGAGTCCGGGGAAATTTGAAGCGAAGCTCTGGGTAAGTTTTTCGGTACCGAGTCTTAAGTTCTAGTTTTTGATTCGGTAGTTAGAGTATAAATGTTAGTTTGATCTTTAATCTTCCAAGTATGATTAGATATCATGTTTAGGGGTAATTGAGGCACTAATTTCGAAAATATTGTTGGGGTTAAAGATATGTCAAAATTCTGGAAGATTAGAGTCAAAATAACGAAGTTCTGGTGAAATTTCGCCGATTAGGGGGTCAGGGGTAAAATGGTCATTATGACTAAAAATGTCCATCGTAATGATAGATCCTTAACAAATACATTGTTATATTGATAGGATATCCCTGATTACGTTCTGACCCGCTGTCGTACCGCTGTCAAACGTACCGTTTTCTGTATTCCGACAGAAATACCGTATTTCATCAATGAAGGTACGTTCGCGTACTGTAACACTAACTCTGACATTTATGGTATGCATATATGTGGTATGTGTGTTGTATAGATGTTATAATGTTGAAATTCATATAGTGGTTAGAAGATATGTCTGTATGCTGGGGGCAATATGTTTGTATGCTGGGGGCAATCTGTCTGTATGCTGGGGGCAATATGTCTGCATGCTGGGGGCAATACATATGCATGGGTTGTGATAGAGTGATTGTATGTGCTGATGATATTGTGGATGTCTGTTGTTTGTATGTATATACATAAACATGAGGTTAACCGTTACCTGAGATCCGGTGCGCTGGGTCTCAGCCCTTAACATAGCGTCAAGTTCCGGGGGATCGAGGACCGAGGTTAGAGGCAAGCAGACCGCATAGAAGATCCAGCTGAAGACTTCCCTTTTGATGTTTCGGAAGAAGCCTTCATTTGGTTGTTGTACTTCACTTTTGAAATACTCGGTTACTGTACCGCTGTTGTAATTAGCCAGTGGGCATTTTGAATATATATATCAGTTACACTCTTGCTCCGATGCTCTACTATGATGAAAAAAAATTTATACTGCTTTTGAAAAACGGGATGTTACATTCAGCAAGTTTGTGGTTCATTGAGGCGAGAAATACACTTATTTCTTCCAAGTTTGGTTGACTCACTACTACAAAAAGGAGATATTACTTCCCCTAAAAGATGTCCTTATTATAAAAAAGAAAGTAAAAAATGAAGGTAGTGACATTCTTGTAATTATTTGCTTGAACTTTGAGACTTAGGCGTCCTAAAACAAGTTCTCTTTGCTTCTTTACCCTATCTTAGTTTCTAGGGTTCTTTCATAGATTCTTTATTGGTCTTTATCCTCATATAAAAACAGAGAAAATTTATAAGTTCTTGATCCCTTTTAATTGAAGCACAAAACATATAGTTGAATACATGAATTTCTTTTATTTTGACTTGTCACTTTGATATTCACATTTTCTTCTATAAACATTTTTCTATGCACAATTTGGATCCAAAAATAGATAAAAAGAGAAGAAAATGTGTTGAAATATTTTCAATTTCTTGGAGTTAATAATTATATATAATTCCTTTTATGTATGTATGTATGTATGTATATGTAGTCTAAAGAATTTTCATAGTTTTTGAATAATGAGATTTGCATAGACCCACCATATTAATACTAACAAGTATTGATGCTAATAGAAGAAGTTTTGGTTGCTTAAATTAAAGCCTAGTGTTCAAGTTCATGAATGTAGAAAACATGTAACACTTTACTTCTACAAAGTCTTTTTTGGAATTAAAAGTCAAATGTATATAAACAAAACGATTACATCAGGCAATAATATGTCAAATAGTTACATGTAAGCCTAAAAAGTGTAGCAGTTCCTAAAGAAGATTTCATGCCACAAAGATTACAAGAAAATAGTAGTGAATCATACGAAGTAAATCATATTCAGTCATGAGGGTATTTACATGATTCTCCTTGATTCCAGTTGTTCCTTCATGAGCAATTTCCAGAGCATCCCACATATCTTTTGCTGATGTCAAAGTGCATATGCGAAAATACTCACTTTGACTTAAAGCACTTTGTAGCATAAGGATGGCTTTGCTGTTGAGAGTGACCTGTCTTCTGTCATTCTCATCATACTCTTCTTTAAGCTTTGGAGTTCTGGCACCATCTTCAATTATGGATGGTTGATAGTCTCCTCTCTCGAACACCCTCCAGAGACCATATTCAGTAGCTAAAACAAAGACTCTGAACTTAGCCTTCCAGAAGGAATAATGTTCGCCACTGAAACCGGGAGGTCTGTTGATCGAAGCTCCATCAGGTAGAATACCTTCCATATTGATCCTTCTCGAGATATTAAGCTCTTAGGAGAAGACCTTGCTCTGATACCAAATGAAAGCGGAGCTGAATCACCAAGAGGGGGTAAATTGGGGATTCTAAAAACTTTTTCGGATTGCTCTGTTTTCGTGTGGTAAAACAGAGATGAACAGAGTATAGAGAAGAGAAGTAAGACACAAAATATTTATACTAGTTCGGTCTAACCTCTTGACCTACGTCCAGTCCCCAGACTCTCTGGGATTTCTCACTATCACAATTGATTACACACTCTGCAACTCAAGAATAATTCTCTCACTAGAACTTACTCCCCCTTACAAGTTGTAATCAATAACCCAATCTCCAAGTCCCCTTGACTTGAGATTCTTTACAATGAATGATTTACAATCAATAAACTCTCTCTAAGAGTGGATAAGATAATCACTGAAGTACAAATGTATCAAAAGATACTTCTCACAAGAAAACTCAAAGAGTAGTTGAAACTTTAATGATTTTTGTTTTCTCACAGATTGGTTGTTGAGAAGAATTGAATGCATCTCTATTTATAGAAAGAGATCATTAAATGACCATTGTAATTCCTAATGTAACCGTTGGAGACATTAGAGGTTGATTAGTTGAAGGTTTGGTCTTCTTCTCTCTCTACTCTTTGGTTAATCCAGCTGCACAGAGGTTCAGGCTTGACTTCTTGACTTTTAATCTGTTGGAAGAGTAGCTATTGGATGTGGAAAGGAAACATTAATTCCTTCAAAACCTGTGGAGAATGATTGTCCAAAAGAATTCAAGTTTTCTGCACTTTGCATTTAATGTGCTGCACCACTTTATGCTTTATGTTAATTCTCCATTTAATACTGTCTAAATCATCTGAAACTCACTAACAAACTGATTAAACATAGTTAGGAATAGTAATGAGTGATGATATAAAGTATTGGGATCAAACACAAAGATTTCGCAAATTCGTTCAACTTGAAATTCAAACTCATCGATGTAAACTCGAGTTTGTTCTTCAAAACTGGAGCTTTCATTTTTCATTAAAAGCTTAAACTCGAGTTTCCAAAACTTAACTCGAGTTTTCTCATTCCAGAGAAGAATATCGCGATTTGGACTTTGAAGCAAGTTTTGTGAACAGTGCAAAACTCGAGTCATTAAGTGACTAACTCAAGTTTTGGACTTCTGATGAGAAATCATGTTTTAGTCCAAAATCTCAAAACTGGAGTTTCCATTCCAAAACTGGAGTTTCCAAAATGTTCAATTTTAGCAGAGCTCTCTCCTTGGCCTAAACTCGAGTTTCCAAACCGAAACTCGAGTTTCCATAAATCTTTGAAAGATGGAAACTTCTTTGCTTACTTTGAGTTCTTCTCTGTAAGACCGAAACTCGAGTTTCCAAAACCAAACTCGAGTTTCCTCATTTATGAGAAAACATTGAAAAACCTTGTTAAGTCAAAACTGGAGTTTTACAATAAAAAACTGGAGTTTTCACAAGATCAGAATTGAGCGTTGTTCTGTGTATGCTATAAACTCGAGTTTCCAAAACTAAACTCGAGTTTCCAACAAAGCTTGGAAACTTAGAGAACTCTCTGTGTAGCCTAAACTCGAGTTTCCAAATGGAAACTGGAGTTTTGGTATCTTTGAAAAATTGATAGCTCTCTGTCTTGCCAAAACTCGAGTTTGTTAAATCAAACTCGAGTTTGCTTTGTCTGTGAAATCCTTAGATGCTCTCTGTATGGCCAAAACTCGAGTTTTCATATCGAAACTCGAGTTTTCCTTTCTTTGTAAAAACTTGAGCTCTTCTCTGTCAAGTCCAAACTCGAGTTTGCCTTTGACAGTAAGTTTTTCAACTTAACAAAGACAAACTTCCATCTGTGTTTACAATTGTCTGTTATCATCAAAACCAATAGAGAACTAACACGAATTCATGAAGGTTATTTCGAAAGAACAGTTCATGAACAATTTTTTATTATATTTCATAACGATTTTTTTCTATTAACCATGAGAGATATTATTTTTTTAACTACATTTAAAACGATAAAACATAAAAAAAAAAAAACATAATAGTGGCAAGTAGCCTGATGAACTGATGAGATCGTCAGGCTACTTGTCACTAGAGGAGTGGCCAAGATCATGGCCAATCCCATACTCATCAAGTATGAGATTGACCTTCTTGTTCATACTCAAGAGGTATAAAGAAAGCCTCCTTACGACATGGTTAGTGTGTTTTGCATGCCGCGACATTACCTCAAGTTGTAGAAGAATAGGATGTAAAGGCAGAGGAAGAGGAAGAGGAGCCAGCGGTGGCTGAGGTTGGGGAGGAGAAGCAAGAGGTGGAGGATGGGGAAGAGGAGAAGCAAGAGGTGGAGGAGGGGAAGAGGAGAAGGAGGAGGTAGAGGATGACGCCGAGAGCTTTTTGACAATTCCTCTTCACGGCATTTCATCTTTACGATTGAGAGAACAAAGAGGAGGACAATGAAGAAAACATAGGAAAAACAAATAAAAATAGGGATTTTAAATAGACATCTGGAACTCTGGAAGGGACAAAAAAATCATTGCACATATTGGAAGTTGAACAGGACGTAATGAAAGGATACCTGGTTTTCTTAACGATCTTTAGGTAACGAGGGGGCACCCAAAGTCAACGCAGGAAAGAGGAAAGTTTTAAAAAGCTTTAATTAATGTTTATTAAGTTAGAACTGTTAAGTATGTTGGTGTTTTGTAACCACAGTACAAGAATACTTTGGGGTTATTAATTAATAACTGTTAAGTATGAAGTTTTTTTATAACTTATTTTTTTAATATTTTAAAAATACAATAATGGTGTTTAGTCATCACCACCATTGTTGTCGTCATCCTCCTCCTCCTCATTCTCATCATTGGAGGAAGGAGAAGAAGAGTCTGACTGCAAGTTATATTCAACCTCATTGTGATGAAGTATGAGGTTCAACTTCTTGTTTAGCTTGTTGGCGTATGCTGCGAGATGACTTGTGTAGCGGTCAAGGCCTGCTAACAACTACATCATAGCCTCCATTTCTAGAGGAGGTGGAAGAGGAGGAGGAGGAGGAGGTGGAGGTGGTGGTGGTGGAGGGGGAGGCGGCAGAGGAGCTCCCTGGGATATGAACATGATAGAGAGAAGGAGGAGGGCGATAAAGAACAGTAGTAAGAATCATAAGGAATAAATGAGTTTAAATAGAAGTCTAACGGATGTAACAATGAGTTATGACTTGTGAAGGTCTGACGATATTACGAAGGGTGATGATGTATGGACTGGTACTTGGGGAAGACAGAGCGTTTGAAAATGTTACATGACGATTATTTCTGAAAACCATTATGTTTTGTCTTTGTTGATATAAGAGGTTGGAAGTTGAATCATTATGTAAGCACTACATGGTGATTGTTTCAAAAGAACTGTTATTTTTATTACTAGACAAATGACGGTTATTAACTACAATCGTTATTTTTGTGTTTCCGCGAATTCTGCCTCTTAATACATGACGGTGCACATAACTTCCGCCTCAACATTCATGATGTTTATAAGTTGTAACCACTATGTACACTACAAGAAAAAGTCATTACAAAAAAGTCATTTTCCGTTGCAAAAATCGTTTAGCGACGAAATTCGTCTGTCACAAAAAATAGTGTCACAATTGCGACGGAAAACATGAATTCCGTCGCAAATTTCAAAATTTGCGATGGAAAATAAATTACGTCGTAATCCATCACAAATTTCGAAATTTTGGGACGGAATTTATTTTCCCTCGCAAAATTCATTTTTTTAAAAAAATATAAAAATTGCATAAAACAATATAAAAAATTTCAAAAAAAAAAAGTTGTATATCATAAAAATATATAGTAACAATCATAAAGAGTTTACATAGGTTGATTACAATCATTGGGTTTAAATATATCCTAAATAATTTTCAATCATAAATCCTTCCTAATGTCCTAAAATACTAAATATCCTTTATAATATACCATTATTTATCTCCTTTCACCATTCGAGAGACGCCAGCATCCAATAAGGTGTTCCTGACTTGCAAATTTTCAGGTATTAAAGTTATTCTCATTAATTAATTATCATCAAGAAAATAAAATAATAAATTACATTATTATAGCTGCCTTAACACTCACTTTCAATTTTCCCTCGTAGCCTCCTATTGCCAACAAGAAAGGATCATCCTTTGAGAAAGAAATAGAGAAGACAGGTCCCTAACAAAACCGAGAGAGAATGTTTTTAGTCATAAAGCACCATTATTAATTTAAATAATGCATCCATATCCTGATCCATACATATCAAACACTCTGCACATAACATACAACACAACACTTGGATTGCACTAAAATAGCCATTTCTTGCTCAAGTTATTTAAACCAAGTAACTTACTGTCTTAGGATCATAGAATGCTACATGAGATGGTTGTTGTTTTGACAAATCCCAAAGTTTTACCTGCGAAATAAAATAAGCAGTCACTACAATAAAGTTCAATTATATAAGATACAGATGCAGGATAATAACAAAATGACTTCAGAATTATCGTCTTATCCATGGATGAAATGGCAAGAAGCTGCAAGAAGACATGTTAGGATATGGATGAGAGGGGAGGAGGCTGACGCCAGCGGTGAGACGAGAGGAGGCTGAAAAAAGGAGGAGGACGACGACGAAATCGGAGGGAGAGGAGGCTGGAAGGAGGTTGCACGTCGGTCCGAATGCTAGCTGGATAGAGGGACAAAGAGAGTAGGACGGAGGGAGAGGAAACTAGAAAAAATGGGGAAGGGGAGGAACTTATGCCTGATTTCGGACTTAAGTTTTGCGACAGAATGAAAATCCGTCACAAAACCACCCATTTTGGGGATTTGCGACGGAATTTTTTCCGTCGCAAAATCCATCACAATTTTACTCTTTTCTAGTAGTGGTATTAAGTGTTATAAATGTGCAAATGAGCAGTAATATTTGTTATAATTAAATAATATATATCATTTTGTTATATATCAAAATTAGTTAAATAACTCTTATATTAAAAATGAGATGGAGTACTACATATCCATCAATAATACATTTTACCAAGGTTCACCAAAACTCTGAACAAAACACCAGCATGAAGATGATCCTACCACTACTACAAAAATTGGATATTACTACCCTAAAAAACGTCCTTATTTAGAAATAGGACGTCTAAAGTGAAGGCGGTGGCATTCTTGTAATTATATTTAAGGAAGTTGAGCCTTCAAATGGCCCTAAATAAGAAATCGGGACTCCTTAAATTGATTTTTGGTGTCCTCAAATTTTTCAGACGTCTAAAATTGTTTCGCGCCACAAAAATATGAGAAATATTTGTTTGGCGCCATGGAATTTAATTTTTTTCAATAAAATTCATTTATGGCGACCTACATATATTTCAGACGTCTTTAATGTGTCAATTTCTTCGCGCCCGAATTTTTTGTTTGGCGACAAGGATTTTCTTTTAATAGAAATTAGAAATTTAATAATATTGGCGACTGAATCGAATCAGTCGCCAATATTTTAATAATGGCGACTGAATCGAATCGGGTCGCTTATATTTTAATAATGACGACCGAATCGGGATCGTCGCCAATATTTTAATATTGGCGACTGACCATTCAGTCGCCATTATTAAAATATAGGGGACCTGATTCTGATTCAGGTCGCCATTATTAAAATAATGGCGACCTGATTCTGATTCAGGTCGCCAAAAGTGGAATATAGGCGTCCTGAAATATGATTAAGGTCGCCTATATTCAATTTTTTTAGGTTAATATACTCGCGCCTCTTCATTTTCCCTCACACACTCATACTCCGACAGAGGCCGCGAAATCCTCTCATACTCACTCTCGTTCCGCTCTTCTCCAAGGCCGTCCCTTTCCTTGCCGTACGTCTCCGCCGTCGTTCTCCTTCGTCTCCGCCGCCGTCTCCTTCGCCTCCGCGCGTCTCCTTCGTCTCCGCCGCCGTCTCCTTCGTTTCGCTCTTCTCCAAGTAAGCTTGTTCGTACGTTACTCTTAAATCTACTATTCCGTCTTGTTATTATTAGTGAGAAACCCTTGAATTAAATTTGATAACATTTGGTAATTGTCACTTTGCTCTGGATCGTATTGGTGAGAAATACGTATCAGATTTGCTAGAATGTGTTTGATCAAGGATAGAACATGTTTAAGTAGCTCTGTTTCTGTTTGATGCCTTATTTTTGTAGCAAAAAGTGCTAAAGTTTGTTATATGTCTGTTTCGGTATTAAGTGGGGAAGTCATTGATTATAGGCCCGTGGTTGTATAGCCTCAAGAAATCGAAACTTGGTGGGTATCCAAACCGAGGAGTCTACCAACAAATTTTCAAATTATATACGTGTTTTTCTCCAAAAAGTTCTAAACTTTGTATACCATATCTTTCAATCAATTATTTCCTTCAATTCAATTGCCATATCGAAAAACAATCACACGCTCTGAAATCTGAAAGCAATTAGAGTTGTCTTCTAAACAAATTATTGATGTTTGTCCGAATTATCTCAGTCTTGGGTAATTCAGGAGAGTTTAGGATTAAATTCCTCCTTTGTGTAATTGGTATGGTTGTAATTTAGGCTTTTGCCTTCCTTTAATATCAAAAAAAAACCACATGATTAGCGTCACAACGTGTAGACTGGATTCTAAACTTCTTTGCTATTATTTTTGTTTCAACTTTTAGATTTTCCTCACAATACCACTTCATGAATGAGATTATATTCATTCTAAGCTCTTCTCCAAATTGTTTAGATTAGATCTTAGCTTACTTATGTTCTCATGGATAAGCTAAGCGACATTCTAGATGCCAAATATAGGATATGGTTAAATGATGAAGAAGATAAACTATATCAATATTTACTTCTATTTATTGGCTTGTTTTTCGTATGTTTTCTGGGATGATCTTGTAACATGGGATGTCCTTCAAAACAGAAATCTGAAATTGGTTTAGTTAGTAAGTTTTGTTGTTGAATTAAGCTGAAATTGGTTGTTATTGAAATTTTGGGATTTCTTACTTTTAAGGGGAAATGCTGCCGAAATTTACTTAAAAGAAAACATGTCGTTCTTGAAATTGACATGAACTTGACTGTTGTTGGAAATGTCGTAGGTGGTAATAAAATGGGTCATAGTTGGATGAATGCATTGAGAACTAGTGAAGAATATGAGAATGGGGTGGAAGAGTTTATTGAATTTGCTAGAAGGAATGTGGCCACAAAAATGGGATGTATTATTGTCCATGTGTTAATTGTTTAAATGGGAGTCGAAGGGTTATTGCCGATATAAGGGACCACCTACTTTGTGATGGAATACACCTTCGATACACAACGTGGATATGGCATGGTGAGGAAGTAAGTACCGGTGCGTCCCATGCAAATGAAGTTGAGGTAGATGATGATGATGGAATGGAGAAAATGATTAATGATGTTGAGGCAGAATCTTTTGCACAATCGGGTGAATATGAAAGCGTGCGGAGTGATGCGAGACACCTTTGTTCCCCGGGTGTACTAAGTATACACGGTTGATCGCGACCTTACATTTGGTCAACTTAAAGGCAACTTGTGGGTGGACCGATAGCGCCACGTCGCCGCTTGAATTGTTGTGTGATATGTTGCCAGTTGATAATGTACTTCCAAATCGTATGTATGAGGCCAATAAAATCTTGTCTACGATGGGTATGGAGTATAAAAAGATACACAGTTGCCCTAATGACTGCATATTGTACGAAACGAGTACGAAGGCCTCGGTAATTGTCCGAAGTGTAAAACTTCACGATACAAAGTGAAGAAAGTTAGTGTTTCGGAGAGCGGACAACAAAAAGGCAACCTTTGAAGGCATTGTGGTATCTTCCAATAATTCCACGGTTTAAGCGTCTGTTTACTAGTGAAGCAACGGCGAAGAAGTTGAGATGGCATTCTGATGAGAGAATATCCGATGGAAAAAAATAGATGAAATGTTCCCTCAATTTGGCAGTGAGCCAAGAAACCTTCGGCTGGGGCTTTGTACAGATGGCTTCAATCCGTATCGAACTCTTAGCAGCACCCATAGTGCATGGCCGGTTCTCCTTGTAATATACAACTTACCTCCCTGGCTATGTATGAAACACAAGTATGTGATGCTTTCTATGATGATTTCTGACCAAAACAACCCGGGAACAATATCGATGTGTACTTGGCGCCTTTGGTTGAGGATTTGAAGAAGTTGTGGGAGGAAGGCGTAGATGTGTTTGATGCATATAAGAAGGAGCACTTCAAGTTGCGTGCAATGACTTTTACCACGATAAACGACTTTCCTGCATACGGAAATTTGTCAGGGTACAGTGTGAAGGGGCATAAAGCATGTCCAATATGTGAAGCAGACACAAACTTCCATCAACTAAAGCACGGAAAAAAAACGGTCTACCTCGGCCACAGGAGGTTTCTTCATCGGTTCCACCCATATCGTAAGTTAAGAAAGCGTTTTAACGGCTTACCGGAGCAGAATACGGCTCCAAAGGCGTTAACCTGAGAGGACGTTTATAGTCGGGTGAAACATATCAATGTCATATTGGGTAAGCAGAAAGGAAGGCGAGTGAGAAGAATATATGGAAGAAGAGATCAATTTTCTTTGATCTTCCATATTGGCGTAGTCTTGATGTGAGACACGCCTTGATGTGATGCATGTGGAGAAAACGTTTGTGATAGCATTGTCGGTACTTTTTTGCACATACCTGGGAAGACTAAGGATGAAATTAGTGCGAGACTAGACCTGTTGACATGGGAATAAGAGAAAGGTTACATCCACGAGTAATGGAAGATGGTAAGAGGGCATACATGGAGCCAGCAACTCATACACTATCAAAAGCGGAGAAGAAAATTTTGTGTGGATGTCTATATGACATTAAGGTGCCACAAGGATATTCTTCTAATTTGAGAAAGTGTGTCTCAATGAACGATTTGAAGTTAGTGGGAATGAAGTCCCATGATTATCATGTGTTGATGCAACAACTACTACCAATAGCTATAAGAGGCATTATGAAAGATGAAGTTCGATCCACTATAACAAGATTGATTATTTTCTTCAATGCTATCTGTAACAAAGTCATTGACATTGAAAAGTTGGATGAATTGGAGAATGAGGGTTATATTATTTTGTCCCAACTAGAGATGCATTTCCCTCCTGCCTTTTTGATATCATGGTGCACTTGATAGTGCACTTGGTAAGGGAGGTAAGACTGTGCGGTCCAGTTTACCTAAGGTGGATGTACCCTTTCGATCGATACATGAAGATCTTAAAAGGGTATTCTAAAAACCCTTATCGTAGGAAGCCTCAATAGTTGAGAGATATGTAGTTGAAGAGGCTATGGAGTTCGCAAAGATTATCTATCGGGGCCGATGATACAATCTCGGCATGACGAGGGGATAAGCGAGGGAACTCGAGGAATCAAACCGAAGAATAAGCCTCGTGAAGAGGTGTTGCAAGCACACCCGTACATCTTGAATAATACGGAAGAAGTTCAACCATACATTGATGAACACAGAAGAGTTTGAAGAATATGAATCCAAGGAAGAGTGACATGCGAGATAGCGAATGAGCAAAAGAAGACGTTCATAAAGTAGTTCGGTGAGAAGGTATTGCACGAGACCGAAGTGTCGATACAATCGAGTGGTTAGCCTGGGGGCCTTCTTTTCGTGTCATCACTTGGAGCGGTTACGATGTCAACGGATATTCTTTCTACACAAAAGACCAAGATGACGAAGTCTTTGTGCAAAATAGTGGGGTGATGGTTGAAGCCGAATCCATGCACTTTTCGAGTTCGAAAGACAAAAACCCGGTGGTAGCATCAATGGCCTATTATGGAGTGATCGAAGAAATATGGGAGATCAACTACAAGCAAGTTCAAAGTTGCTTTATTGAAATGTAAGTGGGTTAGCAATAATCTTTGTTGTAATAGATCCTAAATTTGGATTTGTCTCGGTTGATCTTCAAAGACTTGGTCATAGAGATGAGCCATTCATTTTAGCAAGTCGGGCGAAACAAGTGTTTTATGTTACGAGACCATGCAAATAAAAGAATGTCCATTGTACTTCAAAGTAAAAACAAGTATGGTGAAGAATCCTTGAACCTTGACGATACACTCCCTTTCACAACAAATCCACCTACAACACGTGAAGTAGAATTGATAGATGATGAAGAATATGCTGCAAGAAAGGATCATTGTGAAGGAATATGGGACACCATGTAAAGTAAGATCTTCAGTTACAAAATGATGTGTTTAACTACTATGTTCTTTTTGTGGTCGTTTAACATGTTGGTTCATTTTATTAATCTGTTTATTATTTAAAAACCTATCTAACATAAATGATTGGTCTTTGATGAACAGTAATATGTCTAGCTCGGACGAGTCATCGGGAGATAGGGTTGATATGCCCGTTGTGAGAAAAGGAAGAGGTAGCACACACATGGGTGAGCTAATTGCTCGCCGTGACAATCGAAAAAAGAGGCTGCATGTGGAGTTTGATGAAAATATGAATCCGGTGGCGAGAGGAAGACAAGCTTCATTAGCTATTTAGGCTTTCTGGCTCGAAGCAAAGTGCGTATTGTTTACTCAGCTTGGAAGTTCGTTGATGATAAGACGAAGGATTTGATTTGGACACAGATTTTGGTATCTCACTTTCGATATATCTGCATTTGTATCTTTAGTCTTATTACTTGATTTCTGTCATATCTTCTCTTTCACCTTGCAGTAAACATTTGATGTCCCTAACACTAAGGCCATGAGGAAGCATTGGATGGGCAAATTTCGTCTCCGTTGGAAAGATTTTAAGAACAAGCTGACAAAAAAGTATATTCGCGGGCCAAAGAGGGACCAGGATCCATGTAAGACCTATGATTTCATTTCTCCGGAGGACTGGAGGGAGTTTGTGGCGTCCCGGCAGAATCCTAAATTTCTGGTAAAATTTCTGTCATATCTTATCTTTAATTTGAATCTACTTGAATTCGTACGATCAGTTTTGTTTGTTTTCGTGTCACAGAAAACAAGCCAAGCCAATAGAGAGAGGCAAGCGAAAAATAAGTATCCGCATTGCTTGTCTAGAGGTGGCTACAGAAAGGCGGAACGAAAGATGATGGAGGAAGAGCTGCAGCGAATGAAGGAAGCTTCCCAATCCGATCCTTCGCTGCGGTTGCCTCAAAGATCGTAAGTAGTTGAATTAGAAGTATTAAATAGCCTTAGTTGTTTCATACTATATAAGAGTTTAGTTATTATTTATGAAAAATCTTATGGTACAGGATTCACTTGAGCAGCAGAGTAGCCAAGGCTCATTCACGCCGGATACGGCAGGACATTTTGTCGACGACGATTGGGAAGCCTGATTACCCTGATGCTGTTCGAGGGGAGACGAGGGGAGTGAGTGTCACAAAATTTTTCGGATGACGTTCACGTTTGTATGACGCAGAGAGCCAGCAGGAGCTTGAAGCCAGGCGGACCGTCTCACACTCCACAGGAGGTATAGCTTGCACTCTATATTTGGATGAATCACACCGGCGGATTGTTGCCGATGGTCTTGTTTACCCGAACAAGACAAACACCACGGCAAGCAAATTCCGAAAACCAACGTCGGGTGAGCGTGACGAGTGTGCGAGAGGGGAAGAAGAGACAGCCGTCCCGATTGATGATGAGGAGGTTACCACACTAGGCGCTGCCATCACATGGTTCATCCTTTGGCCGGCTCATCTTATTGAGATGTGGACGACACTGCGATGGTAGGAAATACATTGCGATTGAGTGTGAGTTGTTTCCGATTGATTTTCATTGCTCATTCACTCATAATATGTTTTTATGTTTTCATAGGATGAACAAGCTGCGGGCTTATTTCCGTACTTAGCACAACTGCGAGAGATGTACAAGGACATCGGCCTCATAAGCTTGCGAGATGCCTCCGGGCATTGTCGGTGCAGAAAAGACATATCCGATGACATTTGACAAGAAAGATTTGATGGAGTTTTTGACGATGGATTGTTTAGATATACAGTTTCTTCAACTTGCAATCCTGTAAGTTTGTTTAACCCTTTAATTATGTTAGTACTCTTTTTTTTTTAAGATCTTCAATAACATTTATCATTTCATTTCATAGTGTCTGCCGTGAATTATGCGCCGGCACACCGCGAGCGAGTTCGTATGGATACTTATGTCCTGGATGCACGGCTTCGGCTCGCAGACACGTTACCCAGAGGTCAATTTATGTTGGTCTAACAATGGGTGACGGAGGGTCGTCTTGTTATCTAGCGCCAATACATGAAAGGTGCGTACTTTTGTTTTGTCTTATAAGATTTTTGTGAATAAATTGCGGTCTTATCTTAATTTAATATTAATACGTATATATTGTAGTGGTCATTGGACGCTGTGTGTTGTTTGTCCGAGCAAGAACTCCTGTTATTGGTTCGATTCAGTAAATGACAATCCTACCGAGGATATCAAAAACATGTTTGCCAAGTAAGTAAATTTTTTTCTGAATCATCGATTCTTCTTTTAAATGAATGGTTTAACATGTCTGTTAATTTCCATTTTAATGATAGTGGTCTCAAGACGTATAGACAGCTTATCAATGCAAAAGAGCGGGGTGGACCGAAGTGGTTTAAACCGACGGTGAGTAGTTTCAATTCAAGTTATTTCATTGACACGGTAGCTTTAGATATGCCTTTATTCGTTTTTAACAATTTGCCTTTGATTTATAGTGCCATCAACAACCAGGGAGCACCGAGTGCGGATATTACGTTATGAGTTGGATGCAATCCATCGTTAACAGTGGACGTACTCAAGGTTTTCAAAACGTACGTAATCGCTCTGTGATTCTCAAGTTTATTTAATTTTTGTTGTTGTACTTGAGTTGTTAATTATTTCCTTCACTTAATTGGTTTATCTTATACCTTGTTTCCCCAATTTACGGTTTTGGGTATTAAGGATCCGTACTCGCAGGATGAGATCAATTCGGTTCGAGACATGATATCTAAATATCTTCTTCAACACATAGCGCCTAGTTAGTAGTGAGCATGATTAATATGTTATTGTGTTAGTGATTCTTTAATTTGCTACTGTTGTTCATTTGTATCTATTTGGTGTTTTGTCTGTACAAAATATGCAATTTTGGTGTAATATATATTCTGTTTATGTATTGTGTTAGTGTGATTCTTGTGTTGCTTGGTGGTTTCATATTAATCAGGTCTTCTTAAGGGCGACCTGATTTGAAATCAGGTCGCCTTATTTACCTATATAAGGCGACCTGATCCTAAATCAGGTCGCCTTATTAAGACGACCTGATCTTAAATCAGGTCGCCTTAATAAGGCGACCTTATTTAGGATCAGGTCGCCATTTTGGAAATTTTCCTCTACCCCCTCCAAGACGTCCCTCAGAAAAGGGTCGTTAATTGGGTCTTATTTAGGTCGTTGTTTAGCATTTTTGTAGTAGTGTACAACCAAACTTGACCCAAGAAATCCTGGAGAAAGGCTCGAGGAAGATCCTTTCATGTTATTTATCACACACATGACAATTTCATTTTAGCTAGGAACCTAATAATTAATTCAAATTAAAGATGCTCTATGCTGCTACATTACAAGTAATTAAGGCCGCCTACCTTGATCAAGGTCAAGGACCAATCTAACAACTCGGCAAAAGTTGAAGATTGTGAATACGAGGACAATGATTCCGACCAATCAAGATCAATGATTCCGGCAGTGTCAGTGCGGCCATAGTACGATACCATTGATTCTGGTAATGTTTATTCAGAGATTATATTTTGTCTGCATAACATGTTTTGTCTGAGACAACATATTTGTAGAGACCATTCACCAAAGTTGCAACTTCCTTGTGGCTTCCAAGCTCATGCCTAATGACTTCCTTCTCAACCAGCAATTCCACATCGTCTTTGGTGTGAATGAGAGAGTCAATGAAAGAGACATAGTTTCAAATGTAAGGTTGGTTTGGATAATGACACTGCTCAAAGGCTATGAGGTTCTTTAGAACACATTCTGTTGTGTCGTTTACTTTTAATTCTGGGATTTTAAACGAGCTTTGAAGTATGTGAAATTTTGGAAGCAACCCAAGCACAGGAACCAGCTCAAGATTGGAGTTTTCTTATAAATAGATATATAATCTAGTGTTACACATGAGTGTTTTGAGGAGATTAAAATTACATTTGGTATTAAAAGGGCGGCACAATGCACAAGACTCCCAGCAGGCGTAGTTTGGAGAGGGATAGATGTACGTTGTCTTACTTCCTTAATATTCAGATAGGTTGTTTCTAAAATTGAAACCCGTGACCTCCAAGTCACATGAAAACAATCTTACCACTGTGCCAAGGCTCACCCACTTAAAATTACATTAGTTATAATTAAATAATTTATATCATTACCTTAATATATCAAAATTAGTTAAGTAACTGATATATTATAGACATGATAGATTACTAGATATCCATTAAAAATACATTTTACTAAGATTCACCAATACTCTGAACAAAACACCAGCAAGAAGATGACTCTGCAACCAAACTTGACCCAATAAATCCTCGAAAAAGGTTCTAGAGGAAGATCCTTTCGCGTTATTTATCACACACATGACACTGCCATTTTAAGGTTTTTTGCCTCTTTTAAAGATGCTATGCTATATTACAAGTAATTAAGGTTGCTTATTGCGTCCTTCAAGGTCGAGGACCAATCTAACAACTCGACAAAAGTTGAAGATTGTGAATACGAGGACTGCGGTTGCGACCAAAGTAGAACTTGCTCTCCAAGCGTCTCTGAAGTAAACCAACCTCAATGCAGCCATAGTACGATTCCATTGGCTCTGATAATGTGTATTCAGATCAATTATAATGTGTTTATAACATGTCTTGTCGGTCACAACATGTTTGCAGAGACCGTTCACCAAGGTTGCAACTTCCTTGTCGCTTCCAAGTTCATGCATAATCACTTCCTTCTCAACCAGCAATTCCACATCGTCTTTGGTGTGAATGAGAGAGTCAATGAAAGAGACATAGTTGCAAATGTAAGGTTGATCTGGGTAGTGACACTGCTCGAAGGCTATGAGATTCCTTAGAACACATTCTGTTGTGTCCTGTACTTTTAACTGTGGGATTTGTAAACGAGCTTTGAAGCACGAGGATTTTGGGAAACAACCCAAGCATAGAAAGTTGCTCAAGATTTGATGTTTCTGGAACATTATGTCAAGTAAGGCTTTTTTGTCGACTTTCTCAAAGCTCACTCCTGATTCCCTCAACTTTGTCGCAGTCTTGAAGGGACAACCTTTTTTGAAATCATTAAGATTCTTGCAAATGTAGAAAGACCTGATTAAATTAAATCTCAAAATGTGTTAGTCGATGAGCATCATAATATATGTGTGTGTATAATGATTACTCTTGCCCTTGATATAAAACCCACTTTAATGAATAAATTGGACTAAAAAGTCAATCTCAATGGACCAGAAAGAGTATATGTATAATAGTTGTTGTTTAAATTCTGCCATTAAATTTTCTTCACGGCTAATCCAGTGTCATGAATATCAGCAAAACTTATAGGAATGCAACACTTTTTTTGTTATAATTATATAAATATTAAACAATTAGAGAAACTATCCTATATAACGTTATAAATGCAATCATGAATATGATAATGAGGGAATGCAACGCCATAAGTAGCAACCTATTGTAGCTGATCATTCATCAATAATTTGTCCTTGAAACCAGCATAAGTAGTATGCTAATAGACAGTATTAACTGAAAAATATGCGTACTGTAACAACCCGACTTTTCAAAAGCAGTATAATTTTTTTTTAAAACATCTTTTCACATCATCAGAGTAGAGCATTTGAGCGGAAGAATAACTTATATATATATATATTCAAAATGCCCACTGGCTAGTTACGAAATGGTATAGTAACCGAGAGTTTCCAAAAAAAAATAAAAGAACAACATGGGAAAGTCTTGATCGGAACCATGATTCTGCGCTTTCCTCTCTTCTCGGTCCTCGGTCCTTCCGACCCACGACGCTATAGGCCGAGATCCAATTTAACACATTGGATCTCGTAACATTAACCTCATATTCACATATACAGTATATCATCCACAATCATTCATATTAACAGTATAACAGATGTGTCACACGAAGTGCATAAAGATGGGTCACACGTAGTGCATGTAGATGGGTCACACGTAGTGCATGTAGATGGGTCACACGTAGTGCATGTAGACGGGTCACACGTAGTGCATGTAGATGTGTCACACGTAGTGCATGTATTCAAAAGCACATAACAATACTCACAATATATCATCAAACTCTCAACCACAAGTACGCATACGATCAACATCAGCGTTCAGGTTACCAGTACGCGCACGTACATACTTTCGTAAACCGAACAGAATGGCCAGGTAAGTGTCTATCATGGGGGCCTCACCGAGTTCACGGCGACTTAATGGCTTACCCACATAGACTAGCCTTTCCTTCGGCACCAAACTGTTCTAACATATTTGCATTCAATAATCATACCATAACAATACACATAGCACATACTTGCATACCATGAACATCAGATTAGTGTTACAGTACGCGGACGTACATACCCCAACTGTACATAAACATACAGCAAAGCTATCACATACAATACACATATCACATACATGCATACCATAAACACAAGAGTTAAGGTTACCAGTACGCGAACGTACATCCATTAACTGAACAGAATGGCCAGGTAAGTGTCTATCATGGGGGCCTCACCGGGTTAGCAGCGACTCAATGGCTTACCCACATAGACTAGCCTTGCCTTCGGCACCAAACTATTCACACAACATATCATCACATATATGCATACCATAAACACAAGAGTTAAGGTTACCAGTACGCGAACGTACCTTCGTTGACGGTAGACGGCACTTCCGTCGGAAATCGTACTTTTCTACGGAAAAACGTGAAATGGCTCGTCGGGCGTAATGAACTGGCAATGAGATTAGGTTTTCGACGTCCTATAAGAGTAATATCACTTCCATTAGTGATTTGACACAATAAGCGGCATTTTCGGTAAAAATTACCATTTTGCCCTATACCCCTATTTGGCGGAATTTCAGCTAGCTCCATACATAGGCTATTTTCTTCCCAAAATTTTGCCGAACTTCGACGCCATCATGATTTTGAAAATATTGACTAAAATAGTCCTATCATATGATATCTAATCATAAAAATAAAGACTACTCTAGCTTTACTAACTACTGAAAGAACTACGAAAGCTTAAAGCTCTGCAGGAAAACTTACCCAGCGCTTGCCCTTTTTCCCCAGGCTCCTCTCTCTAAAACCTCTCTCTAGAACCAAAATTCTCTTCTTGAAATGGTGTGAGAATTGAAGAGAAGAGGGGCTATTTATAGGAAAATTTGCGAGGGCATTTTGGTCTTTTCTCAACCTTCAACGAGAATATTCCACAGAATATACCACAGAATATTCTTTTGTTCCAAGAATATTATTTTGTCCACAGAATATTCTTTTGGAATATTCTTTTGTCCATAGAATATTCTTTTGGAATATTCTTTAAACCATTTCCCCGATCGGTACCCGATTTGCGTAATTTCGGAGAAATCTCAAAATTCTGGTTAACTAGCTTTGAAGACCTTCTCTTCCATACTAGAAATGTCTATTCCAACTATTTTTCTGACTCTGCCTAGGCCATTTCCGGATTGACGGAAGTTTTCTCAAAAAACGTGTCCGAACGTGTCCGGTTTCGAAACGAAAATCCGGAAGTTCCAGCTTATAGACATAGATGCACTGATTTCAAATATGTCCATAAAAATTCCCAATTCTTTTCCAAATGTCACAACATAACCTTTTCGTCCTCTTGGCTATCTGGCCTTTTCTCATAATTTCCCTATTTCGTCTTATTAGGAAAAAGCACAAGCGGCTTCAGAATTAACTTCCGCAAGAGTTTAACGGAAGATAAAATCCCACTGATTAATATTTTACCTTGACTTTGGGAATCCCATTTCTAGATCTCTAGATAGGATCCGTTTCCTAATTCCCATTTTACTATTCACCCTTTTTCACTTTAATTAATTATATTATTATTATAATAAAACTTATTTATTAAGTTTCCTTTTATTTTTCTTTTTTATTTTTCTTTTTTTTTCTGCCCTTTTTTTTTATTTCGTTTTTTTTTTAAATTAATTATTTAATTAATTATTTAATTAATTAAATAATTATTTTTACATAACTTTTTTACAAGATTTTCCTATTGGTCCATTCTTGCATTTAGGCTTAAAAATATCTAAACTCACTTATTTTTCTCAAAAATCTCCAATCAATTAGTAAATATATTCTTACTAATTTTCAACTATTTTCCACTAATTTTTGAGCTTTACATAATTATTTCATAATTTTTCTAAGTCATTTATGTCCCTTAGGGGCATTTTCGTCATTTTGGCACTTTGGCCCTTAAATTCCCTAATTCAAATTTCGGGGTATTACACGTACCTAATCAGATCAGTGAAATGTTTTGGTGGCTCGCCTTTGGAATCTGAGCTTCCAGTTTTTTCACCAGAAGAAGAGTCGCCTTTTTTATTGGTACCACATTTCATGAATTGTAAAAACCCAGTTGAAGACTTCTTTTCTTCATCGCATTTTTCATTGGGATGATAACAGTCGAAGCAGTCACGGGCAACTTCAATAAACGTGGGATGCTTCTTTTTAGAGTCGGGGACAAAAGTTTTGTACAGCTCTTACAAGATGAAAAAAGGGATCTGGTTTTCAAGCAGAAGCAAGTCTCTCTGGATACTCTTGTTCAGCCATGATTGTTTCACTATAATATCATCTGAATATGTTTGTTTCTCTAAATTCTTACCATTCTCTCTGTCTTCTTCAGATTTTTGGCTTTGAACCCTCAGAAACAGCTCCATGATGAATACGGAATCCAACAGCATCATTTCCACCAGCTTTTCCTTATCAATGTGGTCACAGAGCTTTTCTGCATAACATTGGCGTATGTCTGCTTCTTTTCTTTTAAGGTACTCCTTGAATTCGTCCAGCATCACTTCCACCAGCTTTTCCTTATCAATGTCGTCACGGAGCTTTTCTGGATAATATTGGCGTATGAATGCTTCTTTGCTTTTAAGGTACTCCTTGAATTCGTCCATGTTGTTCTTGACACGACAACGGAAGAGATTAAGGTATCGTAGTTTCTGCTTTTGCATGGGATTAAGCTTTTCTCTGCCATAGTGAAGGGGTCCTATTGAGATCAATTGAGGAGTGTAGGCAGATTCATTCAAACTCCGAAGATTGCATGGGACTTGGTAGATGTTCCATTTCGTTGTGTTCGGATCTTCTGGTTCCTTTTTGATATCGATCCAAATGTGTTTCACTATCTCATAAGCAGGGTTTGATGAACCAGAAATGATTGTGTGATCTTCAGATGCCATTAAATCCCAAGTACCTGTAATTGAAACGACGATAAAAAGTGAGAAAATATGCATACATATTAAAGCAATTCTTGTACGCCAAAATGACTTAACCTTCATTTACGCAATTGAGGTTCTTATGGTTTTAACAAGTTTTTATTTTGGTCCTATACTTTAATGAGTTTTTGTTTCAATTCATGCAAGTGGTCAGCAGTCCACATCAGCCTATTTGATGATGCTAATGCCACATTAGTAAAGTTAACACCGTAAGCTCAAATCCAAATCCAAATCCTCATGAAACTATATTTATAGAGTAACATATTGGATGATGTAAATTATAAAGACAAAAAACAATAAAAGAAAAGTATGGAGAACAACATCAAAACATATAGAACGTGAAGAGGGTTTAAATATTTTTCTTTTAATTTAATTTGAGACATAAGTAATATTTTGCTAAAAATAATCTATAACTTATAATTTTCTCTTGTATAGCTACATTCTATTGTTTAATACTCAATTAATTAAGAAAAAGGCTAGACTCACTTTATCATCCACTATATATAGGCGCACTGGTACTTTACTTTAATTAAAAAATTTATAATATAATTATAAAAAATAATTTAATATGATGTTTCATGACTTTAACAATAATGGATGTGGAAGGGAGAAAATATTAGTTTAATTACATCCGCGATAATTAAATGCTATACACTTTAAAAGTATTAAAGAATTTCTTATTATTAAGATGTAAGGATGGAAGCTATGTTCTTCTTTTAGACAAAGAAAAAGAAAATATTATTTGAATTGCAAAATCTCAAATAAATGATTTCATACTAAAATAAGCTGTTAATTGCTATAATATTGTAGTCAATACATGTATTCTTGTAAGCAACAAGATTGATTTAAGATTTTAAAGTTTAAATAGTATTTTCTTTTCTTTTCCCTAGTTTGATGATGAGGAATCTAAATTTAATACACATAATGTTGAATATGAAATAAAATAAGGATGTAAATAAAAGTACCTTAATATACTTGAAAAAAAGTAATAACAAAATTATATATTTACAATAAAAATATGTGATGAATTAAATGAATACTTTAATCTCTGTTATATTTTACATTATGATGTTCTCTCCCCTTCCCTTCCATTCCACTCTATAATCCTAGCAAACATATCTTAAATAAAAGTTGACAAAAATCACATTTTGGAAATAACTTTTCATTAAGAAAAATCAGTTTGTACAGAAAACTTCTTCGAATTGCGTGTCTTTAGACAATTGTTAGGTTACAGAAGAATTTTACCACAATACCCCTCTAAAGTTTCACCTTTACCAAGATATTTTCAAGTGGCAATCATTTATGTTCTGTCTCATCACTAATAGTCCAATACAAGATTGGGCATTTTCAAACTCAAAGCAAAATTCTTCTATTATACTTATTTTATAAATTATAAAATACTTTTAAAACAGAGAAAATCAATATTTTTAAAATAGAGAAAATCACTGTTAGATCCTAAGGTACATAATTAATCACAAAAAGTCTCGCACCCAATTCTCCTCTAAAGACTTATTGCTGAATTCCTCTCACAAAAAAGTCTCGTCATCAAAATGACTTTTCGTATTGTCAAAATAACTTTCTTAATTGTTAAAATGTCAATATAAAAATCTCATTGTGAAAATGACTTCTTATATTGTCAAAATGACTTTACATATTATCAAAAAAATTTCGAGTTTTCCTCTAGTGTGTAGGATTTTAGAAACCTTGATAATTTTTGGCAACATGAAAAAAACCATTTTTACAACGAGGTTTTCATAAGGACATTTTAACAACTAATAAAACCATTTTGACAACATAAAAAATCATTTTAACAATGAGACTTTCTTGTAAGGGAAATTTTGTAACTTATTCACAATTAATCACAAAAAAGTCCGTAGGGATTTTTTTGCAGGGGGAATTAGGCGAGACTTTTTTGTGATTAATTCTACACCTTGATAGGTGACAATGATTTTCCCAAAAAAAAAAACGCTAAAACAAATGTTGATCCATTTTACGTGAACCTCGTGCCCCTCTTTTCGTTAGGGAAAACACGGGTGGAAAAAAGGCTTTTAAGACCGGACAAAACAGGTACATTAGGACCGGACCCGCGACCAGTCTTGTTCCAGGCGGTATTAAAAGTCGACCTTTAAGACCAGACTTTTACACGGTCTTAAAGAGTTTCTTTAAGACCGGACATTTTAAACATCCGGTCTTAAAAGTGTTTCAAAATAATAAATAAAAAAAAGAAAAAACTCAAATGAAACAATCGGTCCCAAATCACCAGATCTGGCCCAACATTTTGAATGTCCCTCCGTCATCAACGACGGAGAACAAAGAGAAGATTGGAAGCAACAACAACAACAAGAAAAACAAAAAAGATGATTACAAAGTCCAGAAATAAACAAAAATAACAAGAAACAGAAATCATTCACCATGAAAATCGAATTTGAAGTCCGATCTACAAAAATCACAAGCTTAAAGCAACCAAATCGAGCAGATCCTGTTGTCGGTGCTAGCAAAGCTTCAAGCAACCAAAATCGAAGTCCGATCTCGAGCAGGAGCGGCCAATGTAGGAAATAAACAGACTTAAGCAAGAAGATATATGGGTTTGATTTCAAACCGGATCTATGCGAAGGCGGCGTGGAAGGACCCATAGATCGAAGAGGAAGGAGCCGCCGTCGCCCGTAATCCTCAAAGTAGTACGCTTTCGTTGTTGCTGAGGATTGGAGTCGACGCCATCGCAAAACCCTCGAAGCATCTCACTGCCAACGTTGCCAAGGATTTGATTGTGCGACTCTTATGATGACTTACGAAGATTGCGAGTAGGTTAGAGGAAGAGGATGACATTCTTGCTGAGGATTTGCCCGTGAGGCTCTTGGGACACTCGTTGAATCTATAACTAAGAAAATGTTATATCACCAGGAAGACAAAGCAAACTCACGGACTTAACAGGTTTAGCGAATGTAGTTATACTTTTAAGACCGGTTGTTTCAAAAAATCGGTCTTAAAAGTGTAAAAAAAAAAAAATTTGACCGGTGGCAATTTCGTAAATATATAGAACATTTTTAAGACCGTCTGTTTGAAACAACCGGTCTTAAAAGTGTTCTATATAATTTTTTTACACTTTTTAAGACCGTCTGCTTGAAACAGCTGGTCTTAAAAATGTTCTATATAATTTTTTTCTTTTTTTTACACTTTTAAGACCGTCTGTTTGAAACAAATTGGTCTTAAAAGTGTTCTATATAATTTTTTTTTACACTTTTAAGACCATATGTTTCAAACAGACGGTCTTAAAAGTACTTTTAAGACCGTCTATTTGAAACAAATTAGGTCTTAAAAGTGTTCTATTTATTTAATTAGTTAGCGTATACGATTATATTGTGCAATTATCTTAATTAAGTTGTTAGAGAGATTTTAGGAATTAAGTTAGCAGATCAAGGTTTTTGAATTTCGTAATTAAATTCCCGATTGTAATCATCTTAATTAAGTTGTTAGAGAGATTTTAGGAATTAAGTTAGCAGATCATGATTTTTTGAATTTCGTAATTAAATTCTTGATTGTAATCATCTTAATTAAGATGTTAGAGAGATTTTAGGAATTAAGTTTGCAGATTATGGTTTTATGAATTTCGTAATTATATTCATGATTGTAATCCCTAAATTATAGGAACTGCCTAGGTTTATTTACTTATTAGCATCTGTATATAATTCCAATTAAGCGAAGGAATAAATCATCGCATTCTCGGACTTGATCAGCGTCTTCTCACAATATTTACAAAATTGCCACCAGTCATACTTTTAGGACCGGATATTTTATAGCCCGGTCTTAAAAGTGTTCTATATATTTACAAAATTGCCACCGGTCATACTTTTAAGACCGGATCTTTTATAGTCCGGTCTTAAAAGTGTTCTATATATTTACGAAAGTGCCACCGGTCATATTTTTAAGACCGGATCTTTTATAATTCGGTCCAAAAAGTTCTTTATATTTACGAAACTGCCATCGGTCATACTTTTAAGACTTGATTCTCTATAATCCGGTCTAAATGAGACGGTCTTAAAGCCCTTTTTTGCACTAGTGAAATAAGCTACGGAAGATTGGTAATTTTTTTAAAAAAATTAAAAAAAAAATTTAAAAAAAAAAAAAAACATATGTAACTTCATAGTTGTTTCTCTTAAGGCCCCTTCTTGACAAGTAGACTCATGTAAGATTAAGCAGTCGGACAAGATTTACTATATACTTGTTTATTTCTTTTACTGTCAACATAAGCTTTATTAATGAAGTTAACCTTGAGCATGTAACTTTCCTACTGGGATTCGTAATGTAACTATATTATTCTCGTTTTAATATTATTTTGATCTTTTCATTAAAAAAAAAAAAAAGGACTTATTTCTTGAGAGATCGAACCTAAATTATCTCATTATATTTATTTACTTTTTTCATATGATAAAAAAATATTTATTTTCTTTTAAAATGACTAGTTGTCCTACTAAATTTATAGAGATGAAAACTATGGATATGTTAATTATGTAAGAAATGGTCAGAATCATACGTGTATCACCTTCAAATACTTTTATATGTAATTTTGTACTTATCTATATAGGTAATTTTAGAATGTTGGACACAATTAGAAAATATTTTATGATATGAAATACACTGAAAAAAATATTTTATGGTGTTAGGACGCCACAAAATACTTTAAGATACATTAGACACATCTAAAAAGATAATTTAAAGTATTTGATACACCTTAACTCAAAATTAAGTAGATAAAAATAATATTAACCTTTTAATTAATAATATATCTAAAAATTTAGTTGTTAATAGAGAGTATAAGAAAAATATAGAGCTCATGTGACCAATTCCATTTGGCACCTGTTTGGGGTTAGCTGTAGATGAGAGTGGTCGATGTGGTCATGAGTGAATAAAAACTCAGTCAGACAAAATGAGAAGCGGCTTTTCTCCTTCTCTCCCCAGCCTTCCTTTTCTATAAAACTGTCTTCACTTTCTATAAAACTGCGTCATTTTGCCGTAAACTATTAAAGTTGGTGACTTTTTTTATTTTTAAAATAATATTTAATATCTTAAAATATTTTTTTAAATATCACCTAATATCCTAAAATATTTTTCTAAAAGCACTTAGGATTCAAAAAATATTTAATCCACTTATTACCCTAAAATATTTTTTAACACCGCCAAATATATAGCATTCAGTAACTTAAAATTTTTTTTACTGTTTCAAAATAATTTTTGGTACAGTATTAGGGTGCTAGATAAACTAAAAAATAGTTTAGTATGTTGAGTCAATAAACCATTTTAGAATGTTGAAGGTAAGATATTGAGTGGTATTAAAAAATATTTTAGGGTGATAAGCGGAGCAAAAATTTTGTAGGATACGGGTACTATTAAAAAAATATTTTCATATACCATGTGATTTCTAACATGGTGAATTATATTTTTCAATAAAAAATACTATCGAGCTTCAATATGCTGCGGTAAAAGGGGCAGTTTTATAGTAAAGGAAGGCAGTAGTACCAGAATAGGAGAGAAGCCGCTTAGCTAACAACATATGCCAAGAAACTTAGGAGTGTTTGGTAACACTCAAATCACAGTTTTAAAAGTTATTTTTCGTAAGCTGAGATAAATTCCTAAATCGTAAAAACTATTGTCAAACACCTAGCTAATCCAAACGCACACGCACACAATTCACGTTTCAGTTTCAACTTTCCAGTTCCAGTGATCTTTAACGAAATAGAAACATGGATCAAGAAGAAGAAAAACAAGAAAATACAAAGCATATGCCTATTCAACCAAAATGAGCATAGATGCAAAAGGAAGAAATCACACAACACTAAAGAGTTTATTTCTTCATAAACGAAGAGAGAAAAAAAGATGAAGAAGAGTACTTGTGAACCTGAAACAGTTTGTGGTCACTTCTCAGAAAATGGCCTCTCTCTCTTTGTTGTGTCTTCAATGAGTAGTCTGAAAATCTGAGATGCAGGAAGTAATTTCTGTGACTGTGTAGGTTGAAATAGAGAGAGGAGAGAAAGAGAATCTTGGTTGGAGAACACTGAAGAGAGCACTATATCATATGGTCCTTGGTTGGTTTATATTATACAGATCCTTCAGGAGGGAGAGATGAACACTAAATTATTTTCAGGTGGGGTTTCAGACATTTCACATCAATAATATATTAAAGAAAAATTTATTTTGCCTAAAAGTCTTGGACCTTTTGATTATAGATAAAATGATTTTTTTAAGAACAAGAATTATGAAAAGAAAATTTTAATTCGACTTAATTGAGTGGGCTACATAGATTGCATACAAATTAATAACAATTTTTTTAAACAAATTGTTCATCAAAAATTCCTTTCAAAAATTTTATTAAGTGTTCTTTAAATTTTCTCCATCATTTTTATAGAATTTCATATTGTTTCCATCTATCATTTTATTGGTGCTTCTAACAATCTTTTTTATTTATATTCGAACTAGATATTTTCTTTTCTTTTTTTGTTATGGATAGCACATTATGTTTGATATGTTAAAAAAAGAAATTTTGTTATAAATTATACTGGTATTTTTTTAGGTCTAATTTCATTTTTATATTAATATTTGATTGAATAATTTGAGTGATGTCAGCTATACCATTTTTGCCAACGTCATACTCATTGTGTGTGGCTGGCATTCATCCTTAGTAGGTAAATACTCCCTCCGATCCTAATTATAAGAGCTATTTACCAGAATTTGAAAAGATTAAGGAGAGAAGTTAAATAGTTTATTATATTTATTTTCCTAAAATACCCTTACTTAAAATTTAATGATAGTTACATGGAGGAACCACATCTCTAACATGTCTCTCTACCCCCATGCGTTTCACTGTCTTGGCATCCTCTGTGTTCTAATCTGTCATTGCCGTTGTTGTGCTCTAGTTTGTTTTTAATACCTAATTCTAATTCTAATTATTAACCAATTAAATCAATATTCATTTCTAATACCTAATTTTTTTTGTTACAAAACCTAACATTTCTAATTAAAATAATTCGCAGAAGTGCACAACTGAATATATAAATTGAAATAAATAATTTTAAAATCATAAATAGACGAGAAATTACTAATGTTTGGGCAGATAATAGGATACATTATTAAATTATTCTTATGTTTAATTATTATTGAGAAAGTATCAATAAGGATATTTTAGGAAGAAATTGACAAAAAATTAAACTTGGTCTTATAATTAGGACCAAGACCAACTCCAAAATGTATTCTTATAATTAGGACTGAAGGGAGTATTAAATTATTATTGTCTTTAATTATTATTGAGAAAGTATAAATAGGGTTATTATAGGAAAAAATTGACAAAAGTTAAAACTTGCTCATATAATTAGGATCAAAACTAACTCCAAAATGTACTCTTATAATTAGGACCGGAGGGAGTAATAAATACTCCATAATAATGATCCAGCCTCACCATTCACCAGCCCCTCGAGAGCTCCTGAGCCGCAAGATGGTGTGCTTTGGGATTATAACCCACGTGATGTGACTTACCATGAGTATATTAATTATATTAAGAACATTAACTAATATATTATTGTCAAAACGTGAATCAGTATTGCACTTGCTCATGCGAGTGATTTGTTATATTAAAGTGGTTATAATTAACCAACATGATTGAGTTCTAATGAAAGAGCTAGTGTCTTATAAAGTGGCTTTAATATTCAAATCCTTGATGAGAAGTGAGTCGTAATTTAGGTGTTCAACTTATTGGATCTAAGAAAAGAGTTAGTCTATTATAAAGTATTGGATTAATATTTGAATCTTTATTTTAAAAAAAAAGTGTCATAATTTAGAAGGTGTATAATTTTTTTGTTGAGCACAATATTCTTTTTTATTGGAAACAACTTTGTAAAAGGTACGGCTGAAATTCTAATTTTAATTTGTCATGTTGTAAAATACTAATTCATTACGCTAGATCTAACCCAATGATAAAAGAGATTTGCATTTGTCTCCAATGCTTAAAGGAAGAGTAATTAGCTTGTCATTTAGCTATCAAAACTATTAGATTAACCTCCCTACATAGATTAGTGTAAAGCAACCTAGGTCAGTCCTCAAAACATTTGCAATTTAACGATCTAATTGAGGTGAAACAGGACAAGTTAATGAGGTCCAATCAGGTAATGAGGAACTAATGATCCTAATAAGAGAAATAACTAGGAAATTTGATATAATTCAAATTGTTACAAAACTTTATCGCCAGAGTTGATTTCTGTCGTATGCCTGTTTGGAAGGATAAAAAACTTAAGTTTTAAGTTTTGACAAAAGTTTGTCAAACACTACAAAATTTTTCAGAAGCGATTTTGCTTCAAAACCTAGGTTTTGTACAAGTTTGTCAAAACTCCAAAATTGTCCAGAAGCTATTTTGCAAATCTAAGTTATGGGAAAAAATATTTTTTTCAGATTTTTCTCTCTCATTTACCATCATCAGTATTTTTTTAGTACTAGTCAATATCCCTAATTATTTTTTTAATACCCTTTAGTATCCTGAAATACTTTTTCAAGATTAGTCATTAACCTGAAATATTTTTTCAACATCATAAAATAAATTTGAGAGATCATGAAGTATTTTTTCAGTATCCTTAAGTGTCTTTTTAATACCCGTCAATGCCCTGAAATACTTCATGATCTTAAAAATTTATTTTAGGATATTAAAAAGATATTTATGGTACTAACGGGTACTAAAAAGATACTTAATACTGACTGGTACTAAAAAAATACTTCTCAAATTTATTTTAGGATCTTCAAAAAATATTTAAGGGTACTGACGAATCTTGAAAAACAAAAAAATTCATGGTACTAACAAGTACTAAAAAGATACATAAGAATATTGAAAAAATATTTCAGGGTAACAACTGATCTTGAAAAAATATTTTATTGTACTGACAGGCACTAAAAAGATACTTAATACTAACTGGTACTAAAAAAAATACTTCTCATGGTCTTACAAATTTATTTTAGGATCTTGAAAAAATATTTCAAGGTACTGACAATCTTGAAAAAACAATTTCATGATACTAACGGGTACTAAAAAGATACTGAAAAAATACTTTATGATCTTGACAAAAAAATTAGGATATTGAAAAAATATTTCAAGATAATGACCAATCTTGAAAAAATCTTTCAGATTATAGAAAGGTACTAAAAAATATCTTAAGGATACTGACTAATACTGAAAAAATACCGATGATCGCAGAGGAGAGAGAAAAAGCTGAAAAATAGCTTTTCATAAAACCTAGGTTTTGATGCAGAATAACTTCTGGAAAAAAATTAGGGGTGTTTGGTAAGGTTATGACAAAACCTAGTGGAAAAAGTAGGGATGTTTGGAAAACTTTTGCTAAAACCTAGGTTTTGATCAGAATAGCTTCTGGACAATTTTGAGGTGTTTGACAAATTTTTGTCAAAATTTAGGTTTTGAAGTTATCCAAACACTATCATTTTTATCTAAAAGCTATTCTCCAAAAGTTATTTTCCAAAACTCATTTTTACCTCGTAAATCCCAAAAGCTATTCTCCAAAAGTTATTTTTACCTTGTAAATTGTAAAAATCATTTTCCAAAAACTACATCCAAACGGGCTTAAATCTTCTCCTTAGGAAAATCATTTTTCTTTTCATTGCTACTCCATTGATTCGGTTAGAGTTTAGTTTCGCTTTCTCTATTTACTAGATCGCCAACTAAAAAATGCAATCAGAATTAGAGGAAAATTATGAATGGTTAAGCTTGAGCATAATGATTCATGTTGTACTTCAGTGTTTCTAAATCTACTCTGTAAGAGAGTTATCTTCTGATCAATAATTATGTAAGAAACTCAAGGTAGAGGGACCTTGAAAATGGGTGTTTCGATTACAACTTTTAAGGGGGAGTGAATCCTAAAGAGAGGATTACTTGAGAGGTACAGAGTGTGTAATCAGTTAAAGGAGTTAGTGAAAAAACCAGAGTGTCTAGGGATTGGACGTAGGTCAAGAGTTTAGACCGAACCAGTATAAATCTCTCATTACAAAAAAAAAAAAAAAAAAAACCTTGGATTACCCATGAAATTACCGACGGAAAAAATTCCATTGGAAATTGCCCATGGAATTCCGTCGGTAACTGAAATTACCGACGAAATTCCGTGGGTAATTAAAATGATTGACGGAAAATTTTCGTCGCAAAAAAAGCCGTGGGTAAATTTTCGGTAATTACCCATGACCTTTTTTGCGACGGAAATTTTCCGTCAGTAATTTTAATTAGCCACGGAATTCCGTCGGTAATGTCAGTTACCGACGGAATTCTGTGGGTAATTCCGTCAGTAATTATTACCCAAGGAATTCCGTGGGTAATTTCCAATGGAATTTTTTCCGTCGGTAATTCCGTAGGTAATCCAAGATTTTTTTGTAGTGGATCTTGTGTCTTTATTCTTCCTTCCACTAGTGTAAAAAAGAGCTTTAAGACCGTCTCATTTAGACCGGATTATAGAGAATTAAGTCTTAAAAGTATGACCGGTGGCAGTTCCGTAAATATAAAGAACTTTTTGGACCGAATTATAAAGGATCCGGTCTTAAAAATATGACCGGTGGCACTTTCGTAAATATATAGAACACTTTTAATACCGGACTATAAATGATCCGGTCTTAAAAGTATGACCGGTGACAATTTCGTAAATATATAGAACACTCTGAAGACCGGACTATAAAATAACCAGTCTTAAAAGTATGACCGGTGGAAATTTCGTAAATATTGTGAGAAGACGCTAATCAGAGATGAGTCCGAGAATGCGATGATTTATTCCTTCGCTTAATTAGAATTATATACAGATGTTAATAAGTAAATAATCTTCTGACCTAGGCAGTTCCTATAATCTAGGGAGTACAATCAGGAATATAATTACAAAATTCAAAAAACCATGATCTTCTAACTTAATTCCTAAATCTCTCTAAGAACTTAATTAAGATGATTACAATCAGGAATATAATTACGAAATTCAAAAAACCACGATCTGCTAACTTAATTCCTAAAATCTCTCTAACAACTTAATTAAGATGATTACAATCAGGAATTTAATTATGAAATTCAAAAAATCATGATCTGCTAACTTAATTCCTAAAATCTCTCTAATAACTTAATTAAGATTATTACAATCAGGAATTTAATTACGAAATTCAACAAATCATGATCTGCTAACTTAATTCCTAAAATCTCTCTAACAACTTAATTAAGATAACTGCACAATATAATCATATGTGCTAACTAATTAAATCTTAACTTCCAACAAATATATAAAACGCTTTTAAGACCGGATTATAAAAGATGCGGTCTTAAAAGTATGACCGATGACAATTTCGTAAATATATAGAAGACTTTTAAGACCGGATTATAAAAGATCCGGTCTTAAAAGTATGACTGATGACAATTTCATAAATATATAGAACACTTTTAAGACCGGATTATAAATGATGCGGTTTTAAAAGTATGGCCGGTGACAATTTCGTAAATATATAGAAGACTTTTAAGACCGGATTATAAAAGATTCGGTCTTAAAAGTATGACCGGTGGCAATTTCGTAAATATATAGAAGACTTTTAAGACCGGATTATAAATGATCCGGTCTTAAAAATATACTTTTAAGACCGACTTTTACAAACAATCGGTCTTAAAAGTGTTAAAGAAAAAAAGTTAAACTCGTTAAGTCTGTGAGCGTGCTTGTCTTCTTGGTGATATAACATTTGCTTAATTATAGATTCAACGAGTGTCCCAAGAGCCTTACGGGTCAAATCCTCAGCAAGAATGACATCCTCTTCCTCTAACCTACTCGCAATCTTCGTAAGTTATCCTAAGAACCACACAATCAAATCCTTGGCAACGTTGGCAGTGAGATGCTTCGAGGGTTTTGCGATGGCATCAACTCCAATCCTCAGCAACGGCGCAAGCGTACTGCTTCGAGGATTCTGGATGACGGTGGCTCCTTCCTCTTCGATCTATGGCTCCTCCCACACCGCCTTCGCACAGATCCAGCTTAAAATCAAACCCAGATCTCTTCTTGCTTAAGTTTGTTTGCTCCTACCTTGACTGCTCCTGCTTAGATCTGGACTTTGATTTTGGTTGCTTGAAGCTTTGCTAACATCAAGAGGATCCTACTCAGATTTGGTTGCTTTAAACTTGTGATTTTTTTGTAGATCTGGACTTCAATTTCACATCTGATTTTATATTGATTCAAATTCGATTTCCATGGTGAATGATTTCTATTTCTTGTTATGTTTTCTTATTTCTGGACTTTGTATTCATCTTTTTTGTTTTTCTTGTTGGTGTTGCTTCCAATCTTCTCTTCTTTTTTGTTTTTCTTGTTGGTGTTGCTTCCAATCTTCTCTTGGTTCTCCGTCGCTGATGACGAAGGGACATTCAAAATGTTTCCAGATCTAGTGATTTGGGACCGGTTGTTTCATTTGAGTTTTTTCTTTTTTATTATTATTTTGAAACACTTTTAAGACCGGATGTTTAAAATATCCGGTCTAAAAGAAACTCTTTAAGACCGGTTCGAGTCCGGTATTAAAAGTGAGACTTTTAATACCGCCTGGAACAAGACCTGACGCGAGTCCGGTCTTACGATGCCTCTTTTGTCCGATCTTAAAAGTATTTTTCCACCCATGTTCACTGCTCTATTTCATTGTTATCGGGTTTATTCGTGAAAAAGTTTTTAAATCACCCAATCCAGCTAACAACCACGGCTCCACCATCTCATTAGCTATATTCTACAACACACTCCAAATCCTGCCTTTTCTTTGCTCACTCGGGCTTGCATAGATTGCTGTAAAACTCATTGCGTCACTCCCCAACTTCACCTTGCAGTGAATAAACTGATCTTCCCTCCTCATGATGTCCACCATTAACCCCTCTAGCTCCCAAAGTAACCAAATACCTCCAAAAAACCCTTCCGCTTCCACTCTCCTTGAGTAGTTAAAGCCCCAACTCCTGATAACCTTATTGGCTTAGCCGCCACTTATTCTAGTTTTTCCACATTAATCATATTAATTAACGGCTCCTATTTACTCATTTTTTTCTCACGCACTCACCCTTCCTCCATAAATAATTGTGTCTTTGAAAAATAAGTTATAATTTTTTTATATATTCAATTTATTATTATTAACCAATTTTAACCAGCTCTTTATATAGATAATTTAATTGCTTGTATATTAAAAAGGCTGGATGGAGTATTATTGATTGATGAACTTGAGTGATGTCAGCCATACAATTTTGAGAAAATTCATTTCAGGGCCATTTTAACGCTGACAATCTCAAAAAAGGCCTCAAGATTCTGACAATCCCAAAAAAGGTTCCAGGATCTTTTCTGGGATTTTCAGAATCTTAGGTGCGTTGTTAACGGGGCTGATATAGTTGTTAACGGGTAAGTCTTTAACAACTAAATCAGTCACGTTAACAACACTTTTGCTAACAACTAAATCAGTACATTTAACAACTATATCAGTACCCTGTTAATAACTATACCAGCCCCGTTAACAACTCACTCAAGATTCTGAAAAACCCAAAAAAAGCCCTGGAACTTTTTTTGGCATTGTCAGAATCTTGAAGCCTTTTTTGAGATTGTAAGTGTTAAAAGGCCCTCAAAATTGATTTCCCTACAATTTTTGCATATGGCATACACATTGTGAGATGCATTTAATCCATTGGATAAGTAGAAAATTGGGTTGGTACTATCATTTATCAATAATAATGATCCTACCTCACAACTACTCACCTTGGTACTATCATTTATCAAGAATAATGATCCTACGTCACAACTACTCACCCCTCCAGAGCACTTGAGTCAAAAGATGGTGTTCCTCGTGACTATAACCCATGTGATGTGATTTACAGTTAGCATATTAATTAAATTAAGAAAAATTAATCTATAAACACACACACACTTCCTATAATCCTTATTATAAGGCACCAACTAACTTTTTTCACAAACTAATAAAAGTAGTTAAAGTCAATAAAGTTGTCTTAAAATCTAAATAATTTTCAATATTACCCCTACTAATTGCACTAAACTCTAATATTATACTCCCTTCAGTCCTAATTATAGGAGCACTTTTGTAGTGTAAATTGCAGTACAAAAGTGCTCATATAATTAGGACTGGATGTAGTATTAATTATTACTCTCACCCACTATCCCTATTAATTATAGGCAGACATGAAAAAAAATAATTAATACTCATTGGGAATAAGAAAGTGCTTTATAAAAAAGACCAAGTAAACTTGTTAGTTGGTGTCTTATAATAAAAATTAGAGGGAGTATATATTATCAAAACGTGAATCTGCCAATGCACTTGTCTCGTCCGAGTGATTTGTTATGTTAAAGTGGTTATAATTACCAACAAGATTTAGTTCTACTCCTTTGGTCTTTCTTTTGAGTAAAATATATTTACCTAATTTGATTAGATTAAAGAAATTTGTTAAATTAATGAATATGAAATATATTTTCTAACACACCTAGTTACCTTTCTTAATTTCCTCATTCCCTCTATTTTTTTATTATTATTAAAGAATTATTAATAGGAGTAAATTAAAAAAAAAGATTGACAAATATGAAAATTTTATCTTATATTTACGACCAAGACCAACTCCCTAAATATGTCTTATATTAAAGATCAGAGGGAGTAACAAAAAGAGAATTTCTTATACTTGGCAAATTAATATGGGCAAAATTGTCACGATCTTATTTATTACTTGAAAGAGGACCCATAAAAAGGACAAATTTTTGGGTAAAAAAAACTTATAAATAGAACCAGAGTGGTACATAGAATTCCACGTGTCATCTCATAATTTGATTTGTCATTTTTCGTTAAAAAGATAACAATCACTAAATGACAAAGGGTTAATAGTTAAAAAAATAAAATATCAAGGGGTTAAATTTAAATTTTAAAATGTAAAGGGGTTACATGCAACTAACCCAAAAATTAGAGAAGTTTTATATAATTTAACCTTAAATTAATTAATAAAGTATTATCAAAACCTGAATTAGCTCACATGATGATTTGTTATATCACAGTGGCTAAAATTAACCGAACGGATTTGATAGAAGCAGTACTCCCTTTAAAATGTAACAAACCAGAATTTAAATTTCTATTAGGAAAGGTGCCATAATTAAAATCAATTCAGATTAATGCGATCTTGATGAATCATGGAGCTACCTAGGTTAATGGGAAGCACAAAAATTACTTTTTTAAAACATATTTCCACAAGCTTCTTGCGTAAGAAAAAATATATTTCTGTAAGTCAAGATAAAACTCCACTTACATATTTATTTCAAATATCATACAATCACTTATAAAATATTAAAACAAACATGCACTTAACGAAAGATGTCATAGTGTGAGAAATAGTGTCAACAATCTAAGGAGGAAACCCCATTCATAGTTTCCAAGCGTCCCATTCACACTTTCTGATTCTTTGAATATATACGGCCGAGCCAATATATAAAAAATATTTGAGTTTTAATGATTTTATCATAATTCAAAAAGTGGTTAATGTAACATCCCGTTTTTTAAAAGTAGTATACAATTTTTTCATCAGAGTAGAGCATCGGAACAAGAGTGTAACTGATATATATATTCAAAATGCCCACTGGCTAATTACAGAAGCGGTACAGTAACCGAGAGTTTTCAAAAGTAAAGGACAATAACGGAAAGTCTTCAGCCGGATCCTTGGACCTGCTACTTTCCTCTCTCCTCGGTCCTTGGTCCTTCCGACCCTGACGCTATGTTAAGAGCTGAGATCCACACCGGATCTCAGGTAACGGTTAACCTCATGTATACATACACACATATGGGTTACAAAACAACATTTACACAACATATAAATCATACCCAACCAATGTACATGTATCGCTCCCAACATGCAAATATATCGCCCCCAGCATTACAGATGTATCGCTCCCAACCTTACAGATATATCGCTCCCAGCATGCATACAGTTATCTTCTAACATAATATGCACCAATCAACATACCACACATACATCACATACACGCATACTATATCCATCAAATTAGTGTTACAGTACGCGAACGTACCTTCGTTGATGGTAATCGGTACTTTTGACGGAAAGCGGTACGTTTGACAACGGTACAACAGCGGTTTGTGATTACAAATATCCTATAAGGATAATATGACATTTTATTAACATTTGACATCATAACAGACATTTTAGACATAAATGACCATTTTGCCCCTGATGCCCCTAATCGGCGGAATTTCGCCAGCGCTTCGCTACTTTGACTCTAATCTTCCAAAATTTTGCCATAACTCTTCCTCCAACATTATTTTCGAAATTAATACCTTAATTACCCCTAAAACATGATATCTAATCATACTTGGAAGATTATAGATCAAAACAACATCTACTCTAGAACTTCAAGAACTACCGAACTAAAACTATGAACCGAAGAACTTACCCGTTGAAGAACTTCACTACAACTTTCCCCAGAGCTCCTCTCTCTATCTTCTCTCTAGGATTTCGAAACTTGCTCAAAGAAATGGTGTGAGGATTTTGCAAAGACTTGCATGCCTATTTATAGAGTTTTTCCATGAATTTCAACCCTTGGATCAACTTTATGAGATCAAATCCTAGCCATTCATTTGGAAACTTAGCAAACAAGTTTCTCTCTCTCTTCTTTGTGTCTTGGCCGACCTCCATGCCCCAAGAGTCAAAGAATGAGTTGTCATTTGGTGCCACCTTGCATAGCTCTAGAAGGTTTTACACCGATAAAGTCCCGGTTCGGTGTTCGAATCGCCTAATCTTGTAAAATCTTAGAAATCCGAAATCACAACCTTGAAGTTCTTTTCTTATTCATTAGAAATGTCTGAGTTAACTAAATTTTTGACCCCTTTCAGGTCTTCCATGGCTCTGCTGAAGATTTACGGAAAAACGCGTCGGTTACGTAAATAACTTCCGGAATTATCAACTTCGGGACAAAAATTCACTGATCCATAATTTGTCCAGTTGATTACCAACTCATCCCCAGATATTGAGTTAGGATTTATTTTCTATAGGTTTTCATTTCCTCAACTGCTCCTTTGTCCTTTTTGTCTTATTCCCTTATTGTTCCGTCGGTTTTGGAAATGACTTCGGAGACAGCCCACTCCGAGATAAAAATTCACTTGTCTATAAAATACTCTGACCTTAGAAACCTTGCTCATGGTTTTCTAGATAGGATTTAATCTCTATCGGTGGTCATTTATCCTATTTGCTTTTTCACCAAAATATCACAAATTATATTAATATAATAATCCAAAGTATCATGATATTTTTTTGACTAATTCTTATCCATTCCTCATCAAAATTTCTGCTGCCACATATATATTTATATATATATTTTTATTTTTTAATTAATTAATATTATATAAAATAATTTTTTAATATAATTTTTTACAAAATTTTCCTATTGGTCCATACTTTGATTTAGGCTCAAAATTACTTAATTTCATATATTTTTGTTAATATTTTCCAATTAATTACCAAATATATTTTATGCTAATTTTAGCCATAAACCACTAATTATAGGGTTGTACATAATTATTCTTGGATTTTCCTTTGTTTAAGCCCAAATAATTAGCCAGTAATTATTTAATTAATTACCCACTAATTTTTGATAATTTTATTAATTATAATAACTCATTTTCTCACAACTTTTGCACTTACATTGGTATTTTATGCTTTACATAAAATATCTATAATCACGGGGTCAAAATGATCCCGGAATACTTTTTAATTTTTCCCTCGCTATTTTCCAAGGAAATAAATCCCAAAAATTTTCTAAATTAGAGACAACATATTCTCTAATTTTTAATAAGTATTTTATTGCATCTAAGGATTTTTCATAATTTCCTTAAGTCATTCTATGCTCCACAAGGGTATTTTGGTCATTTCTGACACATTATTAATTTTTCCTAATTTCCAAGAAATTTTCCTTTAGAAAATAAGATAAATTTAACATTCTTTTTGAAACCACATATTCACCTTTTTCAATAGGTATTATTTCCTAATTTATGATATTTATCATAAATACGATTTTTAGGGTATTACAGTTAATTCTTTATTGATATCGATGTATTACCCCCAAGAAATAAGGTTTAAAATTGAAAAATAATTACTAATAATCTCATATATATGCCACTTTTAATATGAATTAAAGATTTTTTTTTATAAGGCATTCTCTTAATTTGGATGGAAGAGAATATTCCAAATATTCACAAATAGTCACTTTTCATATGCTTATACACCATCCAAAAAAGACCCTCTCCTATAACTTGGATAGAAGAATAATGAGTTTTATTTTTTTTGCTCAGAAAAATAATGAGTTTTATTGACAATTAATATTTTATATAGAATATTATTAGACTCATATCTAAAAAAGTGGGGCATCCATTATATTATTTGTATCGTTGTCTTTAAGTTGAATTGTATAATCAATTCATGTTTTTTTCCAAATGAGAAAGCTCAAAATGATATCTCCACAAATGACGATAATGATCAGGGTGCCAAGAAATTAAGGGTCCTTTTCTTTTTTAACAATATGAATTATATTACTAAAATTATATGTGTGTGTCTATGTAATTAAAATGATATTTAGTAGTCATCATTTAGAAGATTAACAATAACTATTATTTTGAAAATAATAATGGTCACATATTTAAAGAAAAACATTAAAGAATAAAAGCTGTCAAATATATAAAATGATGGTTAATTTAACTACCTTAACATTTTTTTACATCATTTTAAAATATTCATATGTAATTTTACATTATTTTTTATTGATATCTTTGTTAAATAGTTGACGTTGGTTGACTTAATGACTGCAACATTTTTAAACAAGAGTAAATACCCTTTTTGGTCCCTGGAAAAACACATTTGACCCTTTTTCGTCCCTGAGTAAAAGAAATGTCATTTTGGTCCTTTTTAGGGACTAAAAAGGACCTTTTTGGGAATTTCTGAGGATTAAAATGTGCAAAAAAGATTATCAAAAGGACTAAAAGGGACCTTATTTTTCCATTTTAGGGACTAAAAGTGACTTATTTTTTTTCAGGGACCAAAAAAGGCATCCGTGTTTTTTCCAGGGACCAAAAAGGGTATTTACTCTTTAAACAATTTAAATGAGTAGATTTACATTTTAACCCTGGTTAAAATCATGTGATTCATTAGAGTTTGGCTAAACATTTTTTATGCAACTTTTATTTAGTGGGAGTGAGTGGTGTCTTACAGAGATATTTATGTTTTGTACTAATTTAAGGTCATTTTATATTTTTTTTTCCTGTTTTTCTATTAAATGTATTTTTGTTCACATATCATGCTTTCTGCATTTATTATGATTTTGTTGGGAAAATTAATTTCTTTCTTGTACACAATGAATCATGAAAATGAGATTTTGTGCCATTTAAAAAAAATACTTCTCAATTGAAATTGTGATTACTCTTTGGATGGAGAGAGAGGCGTCGGAGCAGGAGGGCTCTCCTCTGAGAGCAGAGGATAACCTACGATCAACTAAGAAGGTACGTATACGGCCGGAAGAAGGGAGGAGTGAGACGGAATCTCAGCATGAGACATCCGACATTCAGATGTCTGAGAAGGTACCTGCTGGGGGTATCTCATACCGGAATAAACTACTGAACGTGGGACACGTTAAGGAAGACAACAGGAAACAGGCGGAGGTTGTAATCTCAGACACTGACTTCAAAGTTGCTCAGGAAGGTGAGGTTCCTTGCATAGAGTTCTCGAATGCAATTCGGGATTTACTAGCAAAAGGTATGGAACGATGTCTGGTCATTAAATTGCTGGGACGCTCTATCAATTATCACGATCTAGCATCAAGAACGCAGGCTTTGTGGAAATTGCGTGGATCATATCAGCTTGAGGATATGGAGAGGAGTTTCTATTTTGCCACGTTTGATCTGGAGGAAGACTATATGAAGGTACTCACAGGAGGACCATGGATGATTTATGGTGCCTACCTTACAGTGCAACCATGGTCCTTGGAGTTCGATGCCAAAACGTCTTCAATCTCCAAAGTCGTTGCCTGGGTAAGAATTCCGGGACTGTCATTCCGCTACTACCATAAAAGCACACTCAGAGCAATTGGCTCCCTCTTGGGGGATGTCGTGAAAATTGATTATATGACGGAGTCGCGTGGGCAGGGGAAGTATGCGAGGATTGCTGTTCTTATTGGTTTATTGAATCCTCTCATTCCCGTGATCAAGGTGGATGGCAAGTTTTATGGTATAGAGTATGAAGGACTACCGCACATCTGTTTCACTTGTGGGAAATACGGTCATTCTAGAGACAGTGCCCAACCATGACACCTATCGATAAGCCAGAGGTTAGCCAAGGGAAAGAACCTTCACAGGGGCATTCTTCTGAGAGGTCCATGGTATGGAAGTTGCAAACAGCGCCACCGGCGACGGGGTTGACGTGAACTCTTCCCGGTACGGTGCTTGGATGCAGGCAAGACGTCCCAGGAAAGGAAATAAGAAACATTGGGGGAAAGAAGCGGACAAGGGGGGATTTGGTTTTAATGGGGGATCACGGTTTAATGCTCTTTATGAAAGTGAGGATTTGGTGGCTCCATCTACGCAAGAGAATCACAAAATTCCGGAGGCAGTTGCGGCTATTAGTAAGGTGTCCCTTCTAATGCTTTTTCCAATCAAGGCACGATGGGTTATAAGAAGCAACTAAATGGAGCCAGTGAAAACATAAGACGCAACCCTATTGGGACTAAGAGTGGCTCGGCCCAACAGAAATTAGAATATAGGCCCAAGACGTTGGTTGTTGGAAAGGCCTCCCAGATGCAAGATAAAGCTGCTAAAGCTTCGCAACGCCAAAATGAAGGAATGGAAGCAGCGGGGTTTAGTGGGGTGGAATCAGTTGTAAGTCCCAACACAGTGGGAGTGGTGGTAAAATACAAGGAGCCTGGTGGAAGTGTAGAAATGGTCCCCAACACATTGTCTTCGAACATACAGCCGGTTAGGATCTCTTCTACTTTAGAGGAGGGAAAGCACACAGTAATGATGCTTCAACAGTGTAGGCAAGCCCTTGAGGAGATTAAGCCTCCTGTAAGCAATCGCGGTAAGGATTCAACTATTTCTCTAGCGTCGCCAGGTGATGGAGGTAGGGATAAGGAAAATAGTCCTTCCGGTGACTTGCAGAGGCGTCCAGGAGCGAATGGGGTCAAGCTCAAATCCTCTGGCTTGCGGAACCTTAAAGTCAGGAAAAAAGCCCCAGGCATTCAGATCTCCAAGGATGCTCTAGGAGTGATAAGGGAAGAGTTGGACTCCCTGAAGGACCCGTCTATGCCAAAGAAGTGCATGGGCGACTTGGCTCCATCACAGGAGCAAGTAAAGAATTGATCCCCCCGAGACTATGCAAGATCTTATTCTGGTAGATATTGTGGGCACCGGATGTGTTCGGTATTGCCCTGTAGTTTCTGATTAGTTATATCAGCCCTTGTCAACAAAAATAAAAAATAAAAAATGAGATTTTGTGTTTTAGTTTTATAAAACTATGATATGAATTATTTTGTTCAGAACAAGTTGAACATGTAGGTGCAAAATATATTTTAGTAATTTTTAAAATATTGTTTTTAATAATTCAACATATCCAAAAAATATACTAGGAATATATTTTAGTACATAATGTAATGACAACGCATCATATCAAGTAAAAAGAAAATATGCTACAAAAGGCATTGGAAATAACACTCAAGAAAAAATAATGCACTCATTTTTCTTTATTCCGGATTTTCTTTCACATGGTTTTTCTAATGAGTTTTTAACGAAACAATTTTGATATGTCTCGTCTATTCTTTTTCCTTCACTAGATTTTCGTATCATTGAGTTTATCCTAGTAAGCTTTCATGAGACACAATATTTATTTATAGACATGCAAGGTGATGAAATGTTATAAATATTAGGTTATGTAGATGTCCATATATAACCTCTCCCAACTCTTGGCTTTCTATATCCCACACACCCTAACCTCTTTAATGAATAACTTTTATGAGTTTTTATTCCATGTCTCAAAGGTAACACATTGTGTACTCATGGGCAGTGACGGAGCCACACTGGTGTTTGTGTGTACAAGTGCAGACATAAAAGTTTTAGGATATATATATTTTGAAGGAACTTTTCAAGAAGAAGCACCAGTGGTTTAGTGGTAGATGAATACCCTGTTAAGCTGTCACGGTGCAGTCCCCAGTTCGAATCCCATCTGGTCCATTATGCCTTTACTTATTGCAACTCACGTTAGTGAATCAAGGCCGTCTTTACCGATCAAATAAATAAATCAAGGCCGTCTTTGAAATGCACAGATTGGTAAAAAAACTTACAACAAAATACCCACTATTTTCCATTTTTTATATATTTTAAAAAATTATAAAGTAAATACATTTATCATATATAATTACACTCTTAATTATAAATAAATCCTAAAAGTAAAAATTAGAATATTACAAAATGCACAGATAGGTAAAAAAACTTACAACAAAATACCCACTATTTCCATTTTTTATATATTTTAAAAAATTATAAATTAAATACATTTATCATATATAATTTCACTCTTAATTATAAATAAATCCTAAAAGTAAAAGTTAGAATATTACAAAAGTCGTTGAGCTCATAGGGGTATCAGCTCTGTTGCAGTGATCCAATCTATATTTCTTAAGAAGCTCTCGCAGGTATTTGGTTTGAGAAATAAATATTTCATTCTTCTTTTACTTGATTCAAAGTCCTAAGAAGAAATTTAATTCTCCTATCATAGATATTTCAAACTCACCTTGCATGATCTTAGAGAACTCTTGACACACTTATGTTGAACGTAATATGTTTAATAAGATTGATGATGAAGATATAATGCAATATTTTCAAGGAATGAAGAATCGAAGAATGTTTTTGTAATCATTATATTGCAATAGTTTAGTTGACTCTTGATTATTATTTTTCTATGTTAAATTGAAGTTTTCTTTTCTTTTCTTGTTTATATTATTTTGTTTTTTAATGCATTTAAAACTTTCCTTAAGAAAAAATTCGGGGGCAACGAACTCCCAAATTTCACCACTAATTATACACCCACAAACATTAAATCCTAGCTCCGCCACTGTTCATGGGTGAATTAATTTGTTATTTATTTCATGCAACTCTTGCTTAAGGTCGGAGGCATACAAATATAAGGCTATGTAATGCTCATTCAAAATATCAAAGAAAATACTCAATCCAGTCCTAAATATAATATATAGTTGACTTTTTTAAAGATATAAAAAAAAGGAATTAAATTACTTTTAAAAAATTTATATATATCATTTTTTCCCAAACTATTTTGTACAACTTATAAACTGATATATCATATAAGGATATACAACATTTAATAAGATTAAATGACTTATTTAGTTTCCTCAATCTCTTCAAAAAAAAAAAAAAACCAACTCTATCTTATATTTGAGATAAGAGGGAATAAGAATTACTCAATCTTTCTCTCCAATTCTCTTTTATCTTACTCATCCCTCCCATCTCAAATATCTTATATTGTGATTATGTAGTTATTTTTTCTGTTGGATCTAATAATTTTCTATTAGCACACCCAACATACGCCATGGTTCTTCAAGAGCGATTTCAGTTTTTTAACTTATTGGGGGTGCTTACATTATTCTAAATATAAGATTAAACTATTATAAAAAGTATATATAACTGGCAACTAACATTAACAGAATACTAACCAAATATAAATGGAGAAAATTTAACATTTAAAAACTCTGATATGAACAGTGACAGATCTCTCAAAATAACAATCGTTCATGATTTCTTTCATAAATTGGAATATAACAAGACCAATAACAATTAAACACATCCCCATGCTGAACCAACCAATTGAAATATAGTATTCCTTTCGGTTCTTAATGTAAGATATATTTACTTAATTTGATTATATTAAAGAAGTTAATTTCGTTACTATGACATGTATTTTCTAAAACATCTTAGTTATCTTCCTTAATTCTCTTATTTCCTCTCTCATTTGATTATTGTTGATGGAGCATCAATCAGAGTACCTTAAGAAAATATTGACAAATATAAAAAATATATCTTATATTTATGTTGTGATTATGTAGTTATTTTTTCTGTTGGATCTAAGCTTTCAAATACTTGATTATTATAAATTCTAACGAACAACCACATCACGATGGTAATTATAACAGTAATAGTTTCAAACCAATCCTCCTAGTCAAAAGAGGACAGATCCAACAACCAACTCGGCCCTTTCAACCACTATTTGTTGGAATTAAGGATAAAATCCCATGGGTTATGAATAAGAAGAAGGATGGAAAAGAAGAGGAAAAAGGAAGAAGGAATGTGTGTGTGGATAGAAGTCCCACATTGATTAGTTGGAGAGAAGTTTGAGGGTATATAAGCCTCAACCTTGCTCCTACTAATTGGGCCCTTGGGCCAACCCACTTTTGTGGATGGGTGAGGACTTAGGTGACCCTTGGTCCACCACACGCACCGCCCGATCCGGTTCGCGCGTGTGTGAAATAAAAAAGATAATTATTTTTTGAATTTCTAATTTGACCCCGAACTTTCAATAATTACGTTTTTGCCCTTCCGAGAATTTCCAACCAGCGATTGTGTATTTTGATCCGTTCGGATCGTTCGCTCCGTTCTGGTGTGTCTGTTCGTGCGGCACACCGGGCCACGCAACAGACGCAGTCGCCTGCTCGCCTGCTTCGCGCGTCTGCTTGCACAACGCACTGGCCACGCAATGTAAGAGTCCATCTGATCAAGTTTTTCAGAGTCTATAAATAGGGCGCCCTAGTCACAGACAGAATATTATCTAGTTTTTTCGAAGAGTAAATACCCTTTTTGGTCCCTGGAAAACACACGGATGCCCTTTTTGGTCCCTGAGTAAAGGAAATTCCATTTTGGTCCTTTTTAGGGACTAAAAATGACCTTTTTGGGAATTTATGAGGGATTAAAATGTCCAAAAAAAATGTCCAAAATGACTAAAAGGGACCTTTTTTTTTCATTTTAGGGACTAAAAATGACTTCTTTTTTTTCAGGGACCAAAAAGGGCATCCGTGTGTTTTCCAGGGACCAAAAAGGGTATTTACTCTTTTTCGAAATACACTCATACTGCATATACATTCTGTGCGTTTCGAAAGCAGACTCGTTGGTTTCGCTTGAGCTTCAGACTGACAGAGCCCTCATTCTAAAGACGTATAATCCGCTCTATCCTGGGAGACAATTGCTCAGAAACCTTCCGCATCCGGATTGAGGGAGCAAAATTGTCTTAAGGACACAACGTACGTTGGGCCCGGATTTCTGCATTGTTCATTTACCATAATCGGCAGTCTTGTGAGTTCGTTTTATAGTTTTCCACATTATACAGATTTGGTGTATGCTTTCTGTATGTACTGCTTCTATGATACAGATTCTTATTGTGATATATAAATAATATATGTTTGCTGTATATTCAATTTCTACCTATTCAGTATATTATAAACAACACTATTAACACCATTTCGCTTAGTTTTCTTAAAAATATAACATTGGAACTATCCTCCCATTTTCCTGTCTAATTCCAACAATTTTTTTATAGCAGCTGTGCTGACTTTTGCCAGGTCGGATCACAACAACTAAGAGTTGGTTTAACCATCACAGTAGCTTGATGCGGCCGAACTAAACACCAGATAGCTTCTAGTTTAACAAAGGGTTAATCTTAGATTATCAACATCAATCCATACGTCCCTCCTAGTAGGTTTGGGCTCACTTTTGATGTGGAAAAAGGTCCAATATTTATTAAAGCTTATTGGTGTCTCGCTAATTAAATATGTGTTTGCACATTCGTTAATTGTTCGATTGGATTGAAATTATATCAACATATTTGTAACATCTAATGTGTCAATTTCTCTTGATAGATGGCTGACTTTGTTACCAAGTGTGAGAGGGATCCAGCTTCCCTCCCATTCTTGGACTCTCTCTTACCCAAAACTATTCCGTTTTGGGTGTAAATTGGGAGGGTGTTCCACTTACTTTGTTTTTTTGTTTTTTTTTTTTTGCAAAATAACATTTAAGCCCCTCAAGTATTTTTTTTTTAGTAGCACCTAATATAGAAAAATATTTTTTGTGCACTATGTAGTATAAAATTATTTTTCAAGACCACCTAGTATCTTGCAAGATGCACCTTGAACTTTTTTTTTCATTGACACTCAATATCTTAAATTAAGTTTATTGTATTCAGCACCTAAATTATTTTTCTAGTTGCAATGAGCATCATCTAAAATGTTTTTTTCTAGTGGCAGAGCACCGTAGATTTAGTATATTAAGTGTTGAATGCACTAAAATTTAGTTTAGAATATGGAATGTTATTGGAAAAATACTTCAGGGTGTAGCTTACTAGATACTGGGTTCGGTTAGAAATTATTTTATGATACACAGTGCACAGAAAATTATTTTAGAATATTGGGTTCTACTGAAAAATATACTTCAAAGGCTGGAATGTTATTTTGAAAAAAAAAAAAACGGTGGATCACTCTCAATACGTACACACAAAACGGAGTAGTCTTGGATAAGGGAAAGGCCAAGGACAAGAGCTGCATGGGAGGGAAGATGATAAAAAGAAAGGGAACCATGTTAAAAAGAAATAAAACAAAGCTTCAACATACTTATCATGGTAAAAAGGATTTAGACTCATCTTTAACAAATTATCCATGATAGAAAGCGAGAAACTAATCATTCATGGGTAATAAAACTTAACTATTCCAGTCGCAAGCAAATCATGTTATAAAAGGACACCGCACACTTAACATAGTTATCTAAAGCAATCCCTTGGTTGGCAATCACATACAACTAAAATTAATAACCATTGTGTCACATCCTTCCCTTTTAAATGCAATTTATAATTTATATACTATTTGCGCAGGTCCTTTTTTAGGCCAACTTGAAGTCCTAAATTATATAGCTCAATCCTCCGGCTCGTCAATGCACAAAAACCATGCCTTCAATTATATCTAATACAACTGTGAAAATGAATTTTCATTTAATTTGACCTTACACTTTGAAGAGTACTCCTATAAAATTAAATTTAGGATTAACACGAATTTCTTATAGAGATCTCTTTATCCTTTCTTAGAAGGTAAATTCTTGAACTTTGAATATTGTTGCCATGGCCATTGTGAAAATATTAGAGTCTGACTTTTTTTTTTCTTTTTTTTAATATAATGCTGATCAATGGTTAGTAATATAGTATTGGTGAACTTTTTCGGACAATTTAATTTTCGTTTGTAGTTGACTGAATTATTCATGCCCCCTCCACATGCATGTCCCCTTCTTCTAGTGTACTATCCTCATTCTCTGGTTGCTTGCTGCCATCTGCTCTTTATTCACTGCATGTGTTTGTTTGCCACTTTCTTGAATAAGTGACAATTGGTTGGTATAAGTAGCCAAATGTATTTGCCACTTAGGTTGGTAGCTGAATTAGTTAGTACCACTGTATTATGTTCCAAAAGTCTTTGTGTAGGGTTGGGTTGGGGAAGTATGGAAGGCGATCGTGATAGGAGTTGGATGTACAATCGTCTAACTCAGAAAAGACAACTTACTCGTGTATTCTTAGAGGGTTTGGAATAGTTCATCCAATTTGGTTTGGCGCACACCACTAATTCAAGTACCTCGATTAGTTGTCCGTGTGTGAAATGTAGGTGTTTGCAATTTCATGATCCAAGCACGGTCAAAATCCATTTGTGTAAAAAAGGATTCATGGCGAATTATGAATGTTGGGAATTTCATGGGGAAGTCCGACAGACAGCGAGTGGTTATTACGGAGACAATACTCATCGAGAGAACCTTAATCAATATGAACAATTGGTGATGGATGCCGCGGGACCGTCGATTGGGCAATACTTTGATCCCGTTACTCATTTTGACCCGTCATACATGGGAGAGGAGACCGGTGCACATACTCAACCATCGTACATGGGAGAGGATCCTAATCCAGAAGCCGCTAGGTTCAATAAAATGCTTCAAGATGCGCAACGTCCTTTATGGGAAGGTTGTGAACACATTGAAAATAGTGAATATTCATCGCTATCGGCTACCCTAGCAACACTAAGCTTGAAGACTGATCACCACATGAGTCGAAGAATTACAATGAAATGATGCAGATCATGAGTAAGGTTGCTCCCAATAACAATAATTTACCAAAAGATTTTTACCAAGCAAAGAAAATGTGAAAGAGCTTGGGCTCGGATGTGAAAAATCCATTGCTGCCCTAAAGGATGTATGCTCTATTACAAGGATGATGCTGAGCGGACTACTTGTAAATTTTGTGAACGTGATAGATACAAAGTTGTGAGGAATGGAAGGAAAACAACTCGTCAAGCATTAAGCAAGATGTGGTACTTTCCTCTCGTGCCCAGACTTCAGAGATTGTATGCATCACCACAAACAACTGCCACATGAGATGGCACCGGAGCATCACAGGATGAAAAATTTGTGACGCATCCATCCGATGCCGAAGCTTGGCTTAAATTTGACGAGGTCAATCCTTCGTTTGCAGGCGATCCCCGTAATGTCCGTCTTGGGTTATGTTCAGATGGGTTCGCTCCTTTCAACCAAACGGGCAGACTTATTCTTGTTGGCCTGTGATTGTGACTCCATACAACCTCCCACCTTCCATGTGCATGAGAAGAGAGTTTTTGTTCCTAAACGCATTAATCCCTGGGCCATCCAACCCAAAAAAGAAAATAGATGTATATCTCGTGCCTTTGATAGACGAGTTGAATATGTTGTGGAGTGAAGGGGTTCTTGCGTACGATGTATCATTGAGCCAAAATTTCACCATGCGGGCTGCCTTAATGTGGACGATAAATGATTTCCCTGCATATGGGATGTTGAGTGGCTGGCAAACGTCAGGGAAGCTTGCATGTCCGGTATGTCTCGAACAACAGATCACAAGGTCTGTTGGTTTGACAAGCATCGGCGATTCTTGCCCCCGATCATTCTCTTAGGAGAAACAGAAAAGACTTCAAGCGGAATGTGGTTGAACAGTCAGATCAACCTCGTCGTTTAAGTGGCCAAGAAATATGGGACAGGTCAAGCACATTCAAAGTGTTGAAGAGGGGGCTGGTTCTAGCGAACCTGAGGGATATGGCGTTCAGCATCATTGGAACAAACGCAGCATCTTTTGGGAGCTACCATATTGGAAAGATCAATTGTTAAGACACAACCTCGATGTCATGCACATTGAGAGGAATGTGTTTGCAATAGTCTGTACACCGTAATGGACACCAAGGGTAAGACGAAGGATACAGTTAACGCAAGACGTGACATAGAAGCGATTTGCAGAAGGCCTGCTTTGCATTTGGTGGAGAATGCCACGGGCCGTACTTCAAAACCTAGAGCGCCGTACGCATTGAACAAAGAGCAGGGTTAAAGGTGTGAAACTCCTGGACGGTTATGCATCCAACTTTTCAAGATGTGTCGACATGAATGAGGCAAAATTGTTCGGGATGAAGAGTCATGATTGTCATGTTTTCTTTCGTAGATTGTTGCCGTGGGCTTTCAAAGCACTACCGAATCATATATGGACTATTCGACAGAATTTTCCTTATTCTTTAGAGAAATTTGTGCTTCTAAGCTTAATGTTGATAAGTTACTGGCAATGGAGGAGAGCGTGCCAATAATGCTATGCAAGTTAGAGATAGTGTTTCCTCCTAGCTTCTTTGACTCAATGGAACATTTGCCTATGCACTTGGCCTACGAAGCAAGGGTAGGAGGTCCGCAACAATATAGATGGATGTATCCGTTTGAAAGGTAATATATATATATATATATATATATATATATATCTTTTGTCTGTGATTAAATGAACCACATTGTGGTATAGGTTATAAATGTCCTTTGATTTTCAACTGTAGGTTTTTGCGCACACTTAAGTGCAAGATAAAAAATCCAAGGTACGTTGAAGGATCTATTCTTGAAGCGTTTCTAGTTGAAGAGACCACTAAATTTGGCTCATACTATTATCCACCGAAGTTATATCAAGATGGAGAGGGTACCTCGCAACGATGATGGTGGTGTACCGAGTGGTCGATATCAATATTCAATTACCTGGCCGAGTCGTGGGAAAACATTGTAGCTCAACTCTGGAAGGAATTGATAAGAAAGTAGCAGAGTGGTACATTCTAAACAAGCGTGAAGAGGCCGACCCGTTCTTAAAGTAAGATTTCCTCTTTTGTTCTTATTACGGTAAGTATTAAAGTATTAATTTCATTTTTTTGTTACAGACACTTCTCTAATTGTGTCCGATCAACAAATCCTTTGATGTCGGATTTCGATATTGATCAATTCATGAAGGTTGAGTTTCTTAATTGGTTACAATCCTGCTTCGTGCAAAACAAATCAGCTCCCCAGGATGTTGCGTGGAGTTTGTCTTACGGATCTGCAACAACAATTACCCGAATCAAAAAATATGTAATCAATGGGTATCGGTTTGCAACTTTTGAAGCGAACGGGAATACGGAAAGTTGTAATTACGGTGTATGTTGTCGAGGTGGCCAAGTTGACGGGGTCGAGGGCGACTACTATGGGAAGTTAATTGACATAATTCAACTGGATTACAAGTGGGACAAGTCGGTGACTCTATTTAAATGTGAGTGGTTTGATAACACTCCGCGTGGGACAAAAGTGGACAAATATGGTAATGTTGAGATCCACTGGTCAAGGAGATATACAGATTAGTTATGACCCTTTCATTCTTGCTCAACAGCGTAACAAGTTTATTATACATCATACCCCACATCCCGCCAAGGGTGGATGGGAGTTATCAAAACCAAAGCACGGAATATTATACCTAAGTCGAAAGAGTCAGAAACAAATGATGATTTGACTGAACCATTCCAAGCTGATGTGGAACATGTAGGTGCCGCAACTATTGCCGAGGACGATCTACCAAGCAATCTCTTTAATTCCACCGCGGAGTTAGAGTTGATTCCTATCAATATTGACAGTGACGAATCAGACGATGAGGCGGAAGAAATCTATTCCGATAGTGAATCGGAATTCGACGACTATGAGACGCCAGAGGAAGGTGTGCGGCCGAGGTCGAAGAAGAAGAATCGTCCGAATGATTCGAGTTAGTTTTTTTGTTTATGAAGATTTGTTATACTAGATACTCTCATCCATTTGTCAGTGTTGTATTAAGTAGTTTTCTTATATTTATATATTTTTGATATAATATTTATAAGTGTTCACGAGATGGAGCATTCAGGAGGGCGTTCAGGTAGTGGACGTGGTAGTGGTAGGGCCCGGCCCCGCCCTATCGAGAGGGTAGGCCGACTTCATCTACCCCCTGCGCAGGCGAGAGGGTTCGCCTTTCCCCTAGAGATGCCGCCACTTTATTTTTCATCTTCACCGTCTACTACCGACTCTGTTATGGGCGGTAGAGGTGTGCCTATCTCTCCGGAGCAAGGGGCAGAGCAGGTTGAGTTTACAATTTCTAACTGATTTACATATATATTTTTTTCTGTAAGCATCTATGTTCTAACATTTTCAATACTTCTTCCTTCAGCACACTGCATCGCCTCAGAGTCAGGTTGGGGAAGCTAGTTCCTCCAAAGACACCGGCTGGGAACAACGGATCCCGCAACAGGAAGGCGTGGATCCGTCCTATCGGCACCACCGAGTAAGTCATGTGAAGTTAATAGTAATGTTATAATTTTTTACCTTTAGTTTGAATGATAATAATAATATTTGCATCATTTTCATTGTTTTCAGGTTTGAGCCGCGTAAGACGGTGAAGGGTTTCATTAGGGAACAAATGTTCCGTAATTTCAATCATCCTTGGGCCACTTGGACAGAGATTCCTCAGGATCATCGGGACGCTTGGTTCGATGAGTTCTTGGTAAGTTTTTTGATTTATGGTTATTAATTTGTTCTCATCAAAATGCAAACTTATTAACTACTTTTATACTTTGGAGAACTAATTGTTTATTATCGATTTTCAGAAACAGTTTAGCTGAAGGCGGTGGCAAGCGATGGATTAACGCTAAGTCCCAGCAATTCGCGGTGAGAGATTAATTAGATTTAATATTTGTTTCAAACAGTAACATTTATTTCATTACATATGGCTTATTTGTGATCTATTTTTGTGTTTGTAGGACAACTATCACCAGCTGACGCAGGAGAGAGACTCACAGATTGAGAACGACCCGTCGTCCTCTTATTCCGATAACAACAGTCTCTTCATTCAGCCGCAGGCGGGATTAACAAGAAGGGGAGAGTCTTCGGGATGGGTGCCTCGCCCGTGATGAAGTCGTCTATGAAGCGCATATCCGTTACAAGTGTTCCTGCAGGTAGACGTAATACTTTTGCTATCAATTGCAAACCATTATTCCCTCGTCTATTTAAATGAAGTACAAAAAATAAACTGACTTTGTAATGTTGATTTTGTAGAAGATAAGAGGGTAAAGGTGTTAGAAGAGAAGGTGAAGGAGCAAGAAGAGAAGGTGAAGGAGCAAGAAGAGAAGATGAAGGAGCAAGAAGAGAAGATGAAGGAGCAAGGAGAGATGCTTACTGAGATGCGGACACTTATCCAGTCCCTATTGAAGGAAAAGGGTACTGGAACTCGTGGTGGTGATAACTAAATCAGAATGCTGCTGTTTAGATTTCTTTTTGGTTTATTTTGGCAATATTTTGTTTTTGATTTGTAAACTCTTATGATATATCTATTTATTTCCTAATTTTTTATATTTTTTTCTGCTTATTTATTTATTTTTTAATTAAATCGGATTTTTGCGAGGGACAACTTTTCCCTCGCAAAATTCCTGATTTTTGCGAGGGAACAGTTGTCCCTCGCAAAAATCTGAAAAATTTGCAAGGGAGAAATGATCCCTCGCAAACATTTGGCGTTTGCGAGGGGCAATTAATCCCTCGCAAATTTTTGGTATTTGCGAGGGAACATGATTTCCCGACGTCATGTTCCTCGCAAAATCCAAAAATTTTGCGAGGATCATCTCCCCTCGCAAAAACTGGATTTTGCGAGGGAATATATTTTCCCTTGCGAGGGACAACTTTTCCCTCGCAAAATTCAGATTTTTGCGAGGGAAAATATATTCCCTCGCAAAATCTGGGATTTTGCGAGGGTGAAGATCTGCCGTCGCAAAAATCCATATTTGCGACGGAAAAATGATTTGTTCCGTCGCAAAAATGGTTTGCGAGAGAATTTTGCGACGGACACTTTTCCGTCGCAAATTCCGCCGCAAACCATTTTTGCGACGGAAAATGCATGTTTTGCGACGGAAAAGTTCCGCCGCAAAACATGACTTTTCTAGTAGTGCAATTACCCTTTCTTCTTGCTCTAGCTCTTCCTTCTTAGGGGTGTTTGGCAGACTTTTGACATTGAAACCCTCCAAACAGGCCCTTAGGCTCATAACCTAGCATCGTAAGTTATTAGGGCACTACTACAAAAACTAATTTTAATGACACTAATCAACGTTTGTTTTTTGGGTAGACCCACTATTATATCCATGGTCATGTTCTCCCATTTCCACTTGGGAATCTCTAGTCCTTGTAAGAGTCCTCCTAGTCGTTGATGCTCAATTTTTACCTTCTGGCAAGTCAAACATTTAGCCACATAATAAGTTATTTCTTTCTTCATCCTAGGCCACCAGAATTGCAATTTCAAATCTCAATACATTTTGACTACACCAGGATGAATGGTGTATTTGCTTTTATGAGCCTTATCAAGAATTTTCTATCTCAATTCATCTTTAGGCGGCACATAGATTCGTTTCTTATATCAGATCAAACTGCTCGGTGAGATATCATAATCTGTTGTTTCTCCCCGTTCAATCTTTTCTCGAATGGACTTAGCTAGATCATCTTGTATCTGAGCTTCTCCTATTTCAACACTCAGACTATTCTCCTCTTGCCTAACAAGGAGACTAGTAATGTAGGCTTCATGAGGTGTATTCACATTTGTAAAGATCTGATTTGATAAATTCAAGTCACGGAAATCTTCTAGCAACTTTCGCTCCTTAATCATCATAAATGCAACCTACACCGTTTTTCTACTCAACGCATCTGCGACAACATTGGCTTTACCTGGATGGTATTTGATCTCCAGGCTATAATATTTCAGCAACTCCATCCATCTGCGCTGCGTCATATTAATTTCTTTCTGTTCAAAGAATACTTGAGGCTTTTGTGGTCACATTATAGATCAACAGTAGTACTATACAGATAATGTCGCCATATTTTCAAAGCAAAGACAATAGCTGCAAGCTCCAGATCATGTATAGGATAATTTAACTCATGAGACTTCAACTGACGAGAGGCATACGCTACAATTCTGCCTTGCTGCATCAGGACACATCCCAATCCCTATAAATTAGCATCGATGTAGACTACATAGGTATGGCTCAAATCTGGGATAATTAACACAGATGCTTTCGTCAGTCTCTCCTTCATTATCTGGAAACTCTCCTCACACTGATCATCCCACACAAAAGACTGGTTCTTCGTCAGGAGCTTTGTCAATGGCGACGAAATCCGAGAAAAAATTTGTATGAATTGGCGATAATACCTTGCAAGACCGAGAAAACTGCATATTTTAGTAACAGTCTTTGGTCTTTTCCAGCTCAATACTGCTTCCACTTTACTTGGGTCCACTGTGACACCATTTTTCAGAAACTACGTGGTCCAGAAATTTAACCTCTGACAGCCAAAATTCGCATTTACTGAGTTTAGCATAGAGTTGCTTCACTCTCAGAATATTCATTACAAGTTGTAGATGATCCTCATGTTCCTCCCGACTTTTTGGATAGATCAATATATCATCGATGAACACCACTACGAACTGATCTAGATACGGTCGGAAGATTCTGTTCATGTAATCCATGAAGATAGCAGGAGCATTCGTCAGGATGAACGGCAACACAAGAAATTCATATTGCCCATACTTGGTCCTGAAAGCAATCTTCAGAATATCCTATGCTCGAACTCGTAGCTGATGGTACCCCGAACGTATATCAATCTTTGAGAATATACAGGAACCAGATAATTGATATAGCAAATCATCGATTCTAGGAAGAGGATATTTATTTTTCACAGTCACCATGTTTAGTTCCGGGTAATCAATGTAGAGTCTCAAACTGCCATCTTTCTTCTTCACAAATAAGACTGGGGCTCCCCAAGGCGAAACACTAGGGCGAATAAACCCCTTTTCAAGCAATTCTTCTATTTGCTTCTTTAACTCAGCCATTTCATTCGGTGCCATGCGGTAAGGCGCTTTAGATATCGGTCCAGTACCAGGCGCAATGTCAATGGCAAACTCAACTTCTCTCTCTGGTGGTAACTCGCTGATATCATTATGAAACACATTGGGAAATTCCCTCACCACTAGTATTTCATCCATAGAAGGTTCTGACTTTTCCTATATTGAGAAGAAGACTACATATCCTTGACACCCTTGCTTAATACATTGCTCTGCCTCTGTAGCAGTAAGAAAACCAAGGCTCGCTTTGGCATTGAGATTTTGCTGTTGATCAGGACAAATAACTTTTCTATTGCCAAAGTCTAGTACAACGCTATTAGCCGTCAACCAATTTAATCCCAAAATAACATCAATACCTTGCAACGGCAAACAAATTAGATCCATAGTGGACTCATGCCCATCCACAATTTAATTCCCAATGGAGTAGACAAAATCATATCATAAGGCAATTTGTGAACATTCAAATTTATACATCTAACACAGTCATATGCTATGAAAGAGTGACTGGCACCAGAATCAAATAATGCATGTAATAAGCAACCATGAAAAGAAATCGTACCTTGTAGTAATTTAGGTGATTTCCATGCATCCTCGTGAGCCATAGCAAACACTCGACCCTGACTCTGGGGTCACCTCTTAGCAGTCCGCTGAGGACAGTCACGACTGATGTGCCCTGGCTTGTGGCAAACATAGCAAATGATCCGCCTATCGCAATTCGATCCAGGGTGTGACTTTCCACACTTATTACAGACCCGAGGCTCTACAGGCCTCTTGAAATTTGACTGCCCTGATTGAAAAGGCTTTTTAGAATTGCCACGATTTCTCTTCCATGGTCCTTTTCTTTTCTGTGATGAATTACCGCAAGTAGATTCACTGCAATTCATAGTATTTCTAGAAGCACGTAATTCATTCAGACTTCTTTCAACAATACAACATTCCTCAACAACTTGATTAAGCTCACGGAACTGCCGAGCAACTAGTTTTTATCTGATTTCAAACTTAGATCCACAAATCAACACGTCTGCCAGGCTACCCTCAGCATCTGGATTTCTGTGATAGGTAGAATATCGAGATAGGTGAGTAAACCTCGCATAATAATCCTCAAAAGATTCATTAACTCCCTGCTGATTATTTAAGAATTCAGATTCTTTAGCAACTTGAATTGAGTGAGGGAAATATTGCTCATTGAATCTTTCTCAAAATACCTCCCAAGTGATAGGGATATTACAAGCATGAAGAGTTGTTTCAGTATTTCTCCACCATCTGTCTGCATCGCCCTCTAATTTATAAATAGCCAACAAAGGCCTTTTGTCTACAGGGCATTCTAGAACTTGAAAAGTTTTATCAAGACGCAATAACCAATCCTCCATGCTATCAAATCTGCATCTAAACACCGGAGGTTGATGTTTACAGAATTGTTTAACCCAGTACTAAGGAGTTTTTGCCTCTCTGTTGTTCAATGGCTGTTGTGGTTGCTCATTACTATTGTTGTTGCTATTATTATTATTTGTGCCATCAACAATTTGTTCTTCTTCATGATCGAGCTCTCATTTCATTTATCTCAGCTCACATTTCTTGGATCATATTCCCTTGTTCTCTTATCAGGCCCATCATTTCTCGCATCAAATTATTATCTTGAGGATTAGGTATTTGTGTCTTCAGCTTTCTCCTAGGCCTTCTAGGTCCTTTCCCTCTTGCCATTTTAAAAATTCAGCTTAACAACAGCAAAAGAAAATGTTATTTTCACAAAATAATATTAAATTATAACCATAACCATGAAATGATAAGCAACCATGCTGATAACTCACATAATACGCTATTTCCCAACATATCATTGATTCAAAATATCAAAACATTAACAGTTCATATACTGTTATACATAATCGTACAATCAAACTACTTATTACTAGATTATCCAAAATACATCCCACACTATACTACTGTGCAATAAAATTTCCACAATGCTTCACATGAGAGTGTCAATGAAGAATCTCATCAACCGCAGAAAATCAAGAAGTTACGCATTAGGTTAATTGCAATCGTTGTGTTGATCCTTTGAGCCCAATGACGATTCGAAGGGAAGAAGTACATCATGATATGAATCCAATAATTAAAAAAGTAGTTCAAGTGGTTATCATATGTCTGGTCATAAAGGATCTGTACCCTCCATAAGAAATGAAGGTATTGCTCTCTTTCGCTTACATGCTCCTTCTCGATAAGAGCCATGTCAAATTCTATTTTTATCGCATCTCCTAAAACCGCGTTAGGATACAGGTTATACTTGATAACAGGTCCATGGGCAATAACTCGATATCTATCCTGTCTAAGGTTTTTGGCTCTCCTTCATCGATGGTAGTATCTCCTGTAACGTTTGTCCATCTTCTTCCTATACCGTTAACCTTCATTATATTAATCTCAATTTTATTTATCAGTATCATCCAAACCGTGCTCTGATATCACAATTGTTACACACCTACCGGTCTTGCCCTTTTGGGTGGCGGGTAGTGTGATCCTTTACTTTTATTCAATTTAAAACTATTTATCTTCGGTTAATTTACGCCATTCATCAGAGTATTAGCAGCACAACATTCATCGGTTTGGACAATAATATACTGATAAAATAAAGATACAAAAAGATAAATTTACCCCAGAGGGTTTAATACACAGTCATCCGGATAATGGTGCCCACACAGGCCAATATAATATACTACATTCATTCGAAAACCAAAATAAATATCCAAAAAATAACAGTCACCAACATCCACCACTACACTACTCCAGCTCCAAAGCCTTACCTCTGTCTCCCTGCTCCGATCTAGATGAACTGTTAAAGGGCTTAAAAGGGGCTGGGATTCAAAATTAAATCCTATTCAACTGTTAATCTCATAGAAAATGTATGAACAATGCGTGTAGAAAAACCATATATAAACAAATACCACATAACATTCAATATCAAGGCACACATCCAAATCCGGAACTAGTAGTCCTAATAGCACACATCATAGACTGTTGTGGTCCTAATAGCACACAACACAACAAAGCCCTTATTGCACATAGCATGTTTTGATTCCATAGCGCTTGGAAATAAATGATAGCCAAATGTATGTAACATAACATGGTACACCATACATACACAAGTCACACAGAGTATATGAGTATTAAGGTTACTACCTAGCAGTCGTCTACAGATAAAAATAACTTCCCCAGTGCAAAATATCACAATTAGCCCTAAAATAATAAATACAAATATAATTAAATCCACCTCAAAAAATATTTCCTTTTATAATTTAAAATAAGCCCAATTCATGTGTCCATATTTACTAAATTGCTTTTCTTATTAAGGAATTTAATATGAGCTTATATTCCCTTTATTTTCGTCAATTTTCAGGAATTTCCAACAAACAGTGATCGATCTTCTAAAATTCATAATTAAATCTATAAAAGTCATTTTGGGGTGGTCCAAAATCCCAATTGACCCTTATTATGTCTATTTGCAACTAAAAATACTCATTTGGGCCATACCATGTCAGAAATCTAACGATGGTCCAAAAACACCATTGCTGTCTGAAACATTTCTAGTTTTCAGGGGCTATTTTGAAACATTTATTTATCTTAGCACATAATTCATACAAATACCTATTCCCTATAAAATTAATCCTTGGGATATCTAATTTCTCCATGTAAAATTTCATAATTTTAAAAGTCCATTTACTAGGTAAAAAATCATGAAGAAGGAGACTGACTTCTCAGGAATTTCACAAATCAGCCCCCCAACATTTTTTTACACTTTCATATAGTGTTCCGAAATTTTGATCCAAGTTCATCCTTATACAAAATCTCATTTTATACACTTTAAAACCCTAAAAAACACCAAAATCAACTCATATCCTCAAGAAAAACTAGCTGTACGAAAATTATTATTTAACCAACAAAATACTAACTTTCATTCTAGCTTCATATCTTTCATATACTAAGTTTGATCTACCATTTTAGGCCATGAATCTTAGTTTTAAACCTTTACTTATACTTTTCACTAGCCATTCAAACCCAAGAAGACACACACACACACACACACACACACACACACTCAAGTCCATGGCCATTTGTAACCTCAAATAACCAAAAGAAGACACACACACACACACACACACACATTCAAGTCCATGGCCATTTGTACCCTCAAATAACCAAAAGAAGACATAAGAAGATTCAAAGGGGGCTTACTTGTCTTTGTGCTTTAGTCACCTTGCTTGGCTTCCTTTGACCACTCCAACCTCTTGACCTCCACCTCAAATCACTAAAGAAAGGATGCTCTTTAGTGTCTTAGCCACATTAGAAGAAGTGTAAGAGACTATATTGAAGATCCAAAGCCTTAGGACTTACCTTAGTCTTGATCTTTCTCTTCCTCTTGCTCCTTGTATTCTCTTATGTTCTCTTGTATTTGAGTTTTTTTGTGCTCCTTTCTCACTCTCCTTCTCAATGAATCAACTGCCCAAATGTAAGAGGAATGGGTGTTTTAAAAAGTGCTCCAACCAACTAGGTCCCTAAGATATGCTTAGCTTTATAACTTCTTCTACAAGTCACATATCTTGACTTTTTAAAGTTTCTTTCCTTCCTTCCCTCAATGACGTGACAAATCTAATGGGAGGGCAGATTTTTTTTTTCTTGCCCAAATAATATGTCCAATTCTTCCTTCTTTGCAATTAAAGCCTTGTCCTTTTTGTCATAATTCCTCTAGGTCCCTAGGTTATTATGGGTAGTTGGCATCATCATATTTTTTTCTTCTTCCCTCTTTCTTCCTTCTTCAATCCATGGGGTGGGGGAGGATTTGGGGGGATTTTTGTACTTTACAAATCCAATCCAATGCCTCTTTCATGCTTCATTAATAGTGTACTTTGGATGGGTTGTTGTCATTTTTCCTCTCATTCTTCTTTTTTTCTGTCCAACGAAAATGAGGGAGAGGGAGTGGTTGAGATTTTCTTTTACTCCGATTCCAATGCTTCCTTTGGTACTTGCCTAAAAAAATAGCCATTATTTTCCTATAAGTAGATTATGAAGGTGGAATTCACCTAAAGGGGGGTGAATTGGTAATTATAAAATTCTTTCGCTAATTACTCAAAAACACTTAAACAGAGAAGGAGAGAAGAATAATGAACACAAGAGAATTATACTGGTTCGGTCCAACTTTTGACCTACGTCCAGTCCCTAGAAACTCTTCGGGATTTCACTATCTCAAAACTTGACTACACACTCTGTAAGTCTCGAGTAATCCTCTCACTAGGACTTACTCCTCTTTACAAGTTATAATCAAAGACACATACACAATTACACACTCTGTACTCGAGATGATCCTTTCACTAGGACTCACTCCCCCTTACAAGTTGTAATTGTACACCCACTTAAGGTTCTACAACCTTAAGATTTTACAACACAATAATAAAATAAGTGTTTCGAAACTCCTCACGAGTAGATAAAGATAAACACTGAGCTACAAGATATCCGAAGATATCAATGGAACTGATACAACAGTAGAATACAATAAGAATAGAATGCACATAGTTGTTCTGGTGGTTGTGGTGAATTCAACACTTCAAGTATATATAGTTGATATTATGACCGTTGAGAAGTTTGAAGAAATATCCGTTGAGGCTCTTTAAAATGACCATTAGAGATAAAGCAGAAGGGTCGGAGCTCTTTAAAATGACCATTAGAGATAAAGCAGAAGGGTCGGAATTATCGCCGTCATTATTCTTGTGATTGTGATTATGACCGTTGAGACCCAGCAAAGGAAATGAAATATTCTTGCCCAGAACGTTGCAGAGGTATGTCTGTTGGTTGAGTTTCTCGAATAGGTAAGTTTAATAAATGCCGGATTGCTTTAGTCAACATCCTGTGTTGATCTTCATTCTAATCATCTGTAACTCATTAACAAATTGATTAAATGCAATTAAAAATAGTAATGAGTAATGATTTGAAGAAACAAAATCATAATCAGTTGATTTTAATTTTCTTGAGATGGTGATTTGATACTTAAAAGGATATGAAGTAATGAAATCACAGTCAAGCATAATGCCGAGGTACAATCCTGTCTGAGATAGCTGAAGCCGGCAAGTTAAGCAGCGGAGTTGATCAGGCCTTGAATGATCAGGCTGGGTTGAATCGTTAATTCCAGCCGAGTTGCAATACCGGTATGACGAGATGAATCTCAGCATCTCTGTTGCAACATGCATGAAAAATGTCATAGATAATGATCAGGCCGGGTTGAGTCGTTAATCCCAGCCGAGTTGCAATACCGGTATGACGAGATGAATCTCGGCATCTCTGTTGCAGCATGCATGAAAAATGCCATAGATAACATTTTAAAGATCCCCCGGTTCAAACAATTATGGGGGCATGTATTGGAGTCATCCCGGCATCGCATGATTATTTAGATGACTAGAGGCAAAACATTGTTTTAATCATATTTACGAGTTTGCCACTAACATATTGAAAAGGAATGACTCGAGGCAACATACAAAATGACTAGAGGCAAAGAAGAGATTTTAGCATAATTACAAGTTTACCATTAGATAGTCAAATAGATATGGATTGATACGACACTGCCTTGAGTCAAGGAGGGGAAATGCCTAGAGTCAGTTATTAAGTGACTAGAGGCAAAACAACTTTTTAAGCATTATTACGAGTTTGCCACTAGTGCATTGATGCCTGAAGGTATTTATTAACTAACTTGAGGCAAACTGAAAAATTCAAATCTTATTGAAAAATAAGGATTAAATACATTATAATTGTTATCATCAAAACATAAAAAAACATGAGAACTAACAGATTAGGTGTATTTGATAACTTGTGAACATCTTTTTTTTTTTCAAGAACACAATTTTTAGCTCCCTCCATCCTTTCAAATTTTTGAATTGGGCCTTCCTTCTGGGCTGCAAAAATTATCCTTCCCACTTAGCCCAATAGCCCATAATTCTAGGTTAAGTCCATGACATCTTCTTGGACATTTTTGGAATTCTATATTCTTTTCTCTATTTCTTCCATTATGCATTTTGCCCAAGGGCAAAAAGGGAAAATGAAATCTATTTTGACTTCCATTGTCATTTCTTCCTTAGGGTTGTCCTTAACCATAATCATTTAATTACACATAAACAAATAATTTTACACCTTAATTTTATTCTGATTATTTCATGCAAATAAATATTTGTCATTATCACATGACTTCATGAATATTCATGTATGCACATAACTTCATAGTAATGCACATGAAAAATGGGGATATTACAAGCTCTAATTCAATCAATAAAACAATATATGGAAGGAGGGGTTTTCAGTGCAATCAGAATAAAAACAAGAACTAAAGTCAATCTAAATTATATTAATCACATTAAAAACGATCAACCCAGAATTGAGATTCCAAAGCTTTCATCATCGAACGAAAAATCATTGAACTTATGATTGATTCTGGATAAACTGAAATCTCTACATTTATCCAGAAACTCACTCGACTAAACGATCGCCTTGCATCTATTTAAATGCGTGGTGTGTTCACTGTGTGATCACACAGTGCTCACTGTAACCCGGTTCGAACTATGTCATTGGGATATCAATTTAAGTATTACATCTAACACCCAATCCAAAAGCAAAATCAAATCTGATTAAACAAAACAGAGATGAGTTCATTTACCGATTACAACGTAAGGTCCTCTGGAATTGTGGAATTCTCAATCTATGGGTCAATCACAAAAGTTTAGTTAAGCATAGCTTCAAAGATTAAAAATGCAGAGAAACAAATTTAATGATGAACATGATGAACGCAAAGAAGTGTTCATAGAAAATATGAACTTCTTTATTTGATTTGAAAATCCCAACAAGATGTAATCACCTCAGTGTTTTTTCTATTCTACTGACTTAACCTAATTGAAAATGGACTAGGGCTACAAATCTGGCTCAAAATGGAAATAACTAATAAATGGTCTTTAATTACAAAATTCGGGCCCAAGTAAATAAAATTCCAGAAGTTTGCATATGAATTTGGCTCCAATTTTGACTGTCTTCTTGTCTGATTTTAGCTTTCAAGTCTGTGTATCAATTGTAGCTCTCTGAATCATCTAAAAAATGAGATAAGAATAAGGCTAATGGATACCTAGAGCAAAAGTTATGATGAAAATTTTCAAGTACTATAGATATGGAATTTTATTATAAAAATGAATTAAATCTAATTAAAAGGAAAAAGCCCAATTAAGCATAAAAGCCCATTATTTATGAACTAAAAAATCCTAAATTTATTAATCAAGAGATATAAAAAAGTGTAATAATATTCAATTATCACCCCCGCAAAAACTATCACGTAAAAATGCTAAAGCAACAGCAGGATAAGACAAACGTCTCAGTAGCAAAAAATCCAACTCATCATATACAAACTAATATATGATCGTGAGGTATTGTGAGATAATTACAAATATATGGTATTATGAGAAATTTACAAAGTTCAAGATGTCAATAAAAGGGAAATCTAATCTCTAGTCACCCTTATACTCTCCTTATACCGTTAGCCGAACCCATGGACTGTGTTATCTAACATGGCGCGGCCTCACTACCTTACATCTAATAGAGAATTCACCCACCACTACAAAAAAAAAAACTGTTTTTGCGACGGAAAAAATCCGTCGCAAAAAAGGGGTTTTTCGTCGCAAAATGCGTTTGCGACAGATTTCATACGTACGTCACAATTGCGATGGATTTCGAAATTTTTGCCGCAATTTCACCCGTTTGCGATGGATTTAAATATCCGTCGCAAATAATTTTTTTTTTAATTTTTTTTTAAAATAATTTTTTTTAGAATTTGTGTTTTTAATTTTATTTGATTTTGCGATAAAGTCCAATTCCGTCGCAAATTTCATTATTTTGTTTCAATTCTATTTTGAATTTTATTTTAAAAATAAAAAATATATTAAAAACCAACTGTATACCATATATATATATATATATATATATATATATATATATATATAATAACAATCAAGCATAAAGAGTTTTACATAGAGAGAAAACAAAATATAAATAATAGTGTTGCAAATAACATGTACTAAAAAGTAGTCTAAACAGCAGCATTATAATCATCATCAGCACCACCACCAGCATTGTCATTACCACCACCAGAGTTGTCATCATCACCAGAAGCCGGCTCCTTACCCTTGTTTTTCATTAGGGACATGAGTTGTAGCTGCATCAGCCTTACCATCTCACGTGTCTCATGCAGCTCCTCTGCTTGCGACTGGACCAACGCCTTCATCTTCTTCATCTCATCTGCAAACAAATAGGAACTACGTTTATTTTTTGTACTTTATTCAAATAGACTAGGGAATGAAAATGTAACAATCAATATCAAATGTATTACATTTACCTGCAGAAACACCTTCATAGTCAGATGAGGAGCGCTTAGTTTGCTTAAATCGGCTGGCAAAGACACCGTACCCGAAGATTCTACCTTTGTTGTTAAATCCGTCTGCAGCTTGAATGAATAGACTCTCGTTATCGGACTGAGAGGATGTGGGGTCGCTCGCACTTTGTGAGTCTCTCTCCTCCGCCAGCCTCTTATAGGTGTCCTACAAGCAAAAGAATACATCACAGATAAGCCATGTGAAATGAAATAAATATATACTGATATCTGAAACAAAGAATGTAATATAAATATCTCACCGCTACTTGCTGCGCCTTGGCGTTAATCCAGCACGGCTCACTCCCTTCATGCTCACTCATTGGAATGGAGAGGACAACATATGAAGGTCCTTCCATTTTGGCCCTATTTTTCTGACTTTTCTTATTAAATTTCTCATCGACCGCCCAATTTTGAAATAATTGGTCAGCAGTCTCAGGTTGAATCCAATCTTGTCCGCCTCTACCTTTTCTCAATTTATAAAACTTCTCAGACAACCACCGGCCTGCCTTGTAGTTATAAGCTTTTTTAAGGTCTTGTCGATGTTGAGGCAACATATTAAACTTATCCTGAAAATCAATAACAAACAATCAGTGCTCCAAATTTTAAAAGTACTTAATCATTTTGCATTTGGATAAGAAATTAATAACCATAAAACACATAACTTACCAAGAACTCATTGAACCAAGCTTCTCGATTCGCCTTAAGAATCTCTGTCCAACAGCCGTAAGGCAGATTGAAATTACGAAATATTTGGTTTGAGATGATATTAGACACCTCAATATTTGGTAGAAATCTGAACACAGAGGACATGATGGAAATATTAGCATAGAAACTAAAGGTAAAAAAGCGTAACTTTATTATTGCTAACTTTACGTGACTTACTCGGTGGTGCCAACATGATACATCCAAATCTTTCCTGTTAATGCAGGATCTACCGATCCCCAGATTGGTTCCTTGGAAGAACTACGTCCTTCCTTGACCTGGCTTTGAGGCGACGCAGTGTGCTGAAGGAAGGAATGTCAACTATTGAAGATACTTATACATAGAGGTTTTACAAAACTAAACATATGTAAATCAATTAGAAATGGTAAAGTAAACCTATTCTGCTCCTTGCTGTGGACTATGGGAAGGTCCTGGCCCACCTCTACCACCCATAAAAGAGTCGGTAGTAGACGGTGACGATGACATATAAAGCGACGGTGACGATGACATATAAACTGGCGGTGAAGATGACATCTCAAATAGCGAAACCTCTGAGGAAGCGCTGAGCCCTCTGCCTACAGAGGGACCAGATGGCGTCGCCCTACCCCCTCTGATAGGACGGGGGTGGGCTCGACCACTACTACGTCCACTACCGGAACGTCCTCCTGGATGCTCCATCTCTGAACACTTATAAACATTATGTCAAAATACATATATAAAAAAGATATTTACTAAATATGACAAGAGCGAAGTATATAACTGAGTATGTAGTATAACAGATCGTCATAAACAAAGAACTAACACACATCAACCGGACGATTCTTGTTCTTCGACATCTGCTTGCACGCCTTCCTCTAGAGTCTCATAATCGTCGAACTCAGATTCACTATCAGAGTAAATCACTTTTGCCTCATCGTCTGATTCTTCATCGTCAATTTGGATAGGAATCAACTCTAACTCCGTAGCCGAATTAAACAGATTGCTTGGTACATCGTTGTCAGAAATGTTTAGGAGCAGTACATGTTCCACATCAGCCTAGAACGGTTCAGGCATACCGTCATTTGTTTCTGACTCTTTTGAGTTGGGTATAATATTTCGTACTTTGGTTTTGATAACTCCCTTCCACCCTTGACGGGATGTGGGGTATAAGATATAGTAAATTTGTTCCACCTGTTGAGCAAGGATGAATGGGTCATAACCAACTGTATATCTCCTTGTCCAGTGGATCTCAGCATTGCCATATTTGTCCACTTTTGTCCCACATGGACTGTTATCAAACCACTCACACTTAAACAGAGTCACCACCTTGTCCCAATGGTAATGCAACTGAATTATGTCGATTAACTTCCCGTAGTAGGCTCCCTCGACCCCGTCAACTTGGTCACCTCGACAACATACACCGTAATTGCAACATAGTGTATTTACGTCCGCTTCAACAGTTGAAAACCGATACCCATTGATTACGTATTTGTTGCACCGGGTAACAACTATTGCAGCTCCATAAGATAAACTCCACGCAACTTCATTGCGATCTGATGAATTTTCCGCGAAGTAGGATTGAAACCAATGAGGAAACTTAGAGTTCGTGAATTGCTCAACTTCGGAATCAGACATCGAAGGATTTGTCGATCGGACCCAGTTAGAGAAGTAACTGTAACAAAAAAATGAAGTTAATACTTTATACTTACCGTAACAGTAAAAAGAAAAGAAATCTTACTTTAAGTACTGGGCGGCCTCTTCACAATTGTTTAGAACACACCTTGCGACTGTAATCCAAGCTAAAACCCATATTTTGTACATATACCGGGCATGCAAGCTTCCCCGACGTTTGCCAGCCACTCAACATCCCATATATAGGGAAATCATTTATCGTCCACATTAAGGCAGCCCGCATGGTGAAATTCTGGCTCAATGATACATCATACGTAAGAACAACTTCACTCCACAACATCTTCAACTCGTCTATCAAAGGCTTGAGGTACACATCTATCTTCTTTTTTGGGTTGGATGGCCCAGGGATTAACGCGTTTAGAAACAAAAACTCTCTTCTCATGCACATAGAAGGTGGGAGGTTGTACGGAGTCACAATGACAGGCCAAGAGGAATAATTCCTGCCCGTATTGCTGAAAAGAGCGAACCCATTTGAACATAGACCAAGACGGACATTACGGGGATCCATAGCAAAGAAAGGATTTGCCTCGTCAAATTTACGCCAAGCTTCAGCATCGGATGGATGCGTCACAAAGTTTTCATCCCTGTGATGCTCCCGGTGCCACCTCATATGCGCAGCTGTTTGTTCTGATGCATACAATCTCTGAAGTCTGGGCATGAGAGGAAAGTACCACATCTTGCTTAATGCTTGACACGTCATTTTCCTTGCATTCCTCACAACTTTGTATCTATCATGTCCACAGAATTTGCAATTGGTCAGCTAGTATCATCCTTGTAATACAACATACATCCTCTGGGAAGCAATAGATTTTTTCACATCCAAGACCAAGCTCTTTCACCTTTTTCTTTGCTTGGTAAAAATCCTTCGGAAAATTACTGTCTTTGGGAACAATCTTACTCATGATCTGCATCATTTCGTTGTAATTTCTCTCACTCATATGGGGATCAGTCTTCAAGCTTAGTGTTGCTAGGGTAGCCGATAGCGATGAATATTCACTATTTTCAAAGTGTTTGCAACCTTCCCATAACAGACATTGTGCTTCTTGTAGCATTTTATAGAACCTATTGGCTTTCGGATGAGGATCCTCTCCCATGTATTGTGGTTGAGTATGTGTATCGGTCTCCTCTCCCATGTATGACGGTTCAGCATGAGTAACGGGATCAAAATATTGACCGATCGACGGTCCCACGGCATTCATAACCAACTACTCATATTGATTAAGGTTGTCTCGATGACTACTGTCCCCGTAATAACTACTCGGTGTCTGTCAGACTTCCCCATGACATTCCCAACATTCATAATCCTTCATGAATCCCATTTTACACAAATGGATTTTCACCGTGCCAGGATATTTAAATCTTAAACACCTACATTTGACACACGGACAACCGATCGACATGCTTGAATTAGTTGAATGTGCCAAAGCAAATTCGATGAACTTTTTCAAACCCGCCAAGAATTCTTGAGTTAGTTGTCTTCTATCAGTTAGACGATTGTACATCCAACTTCTATCATGATTGCCTTCCATATTTCCTAGCTAGTTCAGTTACCAACATAATTAACATGTAATTTAATGCCAGAAATCTATATAAGTGGCCAATACAACTGACCACTTATACCAATCAATTGTCACTTAATCAAATGTAATTCAATGCCAGAAATCTATATAAGTATTTTGGAGTTTATAAGATATATGGGCTAAATTAAAGAGATTATTTAACATTCATAATATATAAGACTTAATCAATATTATATAATATGCAAAATCAACTTTATCTTTTGTATTTATAATTACCTATTTATCTAAATAGTATTTATAATTTAGTTTTTTAAATTATCCATCTTTATTTATTGTATAACTTGTTAAAGATAGATTCAAATAAAAAATGTAAATGAGATATTTTTTTCAAAAACTTAATAGTCATTTTTATAAAACAATAACTCAACTAGCTAATTTAACTAATTTTTATAAAACATACAAATTTCGTTATTCCCTAAACTCGCATCTTCTTTGTACTTTATGTTAATTAATTAATTCTCTTATCCCTCAATATCACTTTTTACAAATTATTTTTCTCATTTGAAGGCTATCATATTTATACATTTATATATCTAGTTACCAATTAATACAACATCATAACAATTATTGTAAGCCTCTAACAAAGTAAACATTATTCTAAAAAGTAATATTCCTATCAACATCAAGCACCTTTTAATCTACACACACTAATCAATATCCATAACAGCTACATTTTAATCTACATAAACTAATCAATATCGATACCAACTACTTTTTAATCTACATACACTAATCAATATCAATACCAACTACATTTTAATCTACATACACTAATCAATATCAATACCAACCACATTTTAATCTACATACACTAATCTATATCCATAACAACTACATTTTGCGGACTCAACTACATTTTATCCGTCGCAAATTCCCATAAATTTGCGACGGATATTTTTCCGTCGCAAATTCCATCGCTAAAGGACATTTTTCTAGTAGTGCACTTATATCCTCTATTATATCCCACCACCATCATATGTTATCTATCACTAAAAAATAATGGGGTTAAATCAAGACATGCTCAATCAAATCATCAAGATAAGTCACAACTCTAAATTATTTCATGCTTGTGCATACTCATGCCTAACTTTTCTTTTCATAAGAAAATGTTCCAACATATTAAATTAAAATACATTTATAATCTCCATGATTCAAAAGCACTCACAATCACATACTAGCTTGCATAATAAGTAGAAAGTGATTACTTTTCAAAGCAAAACTACAATGCCGAAACAGAAGTAAACCCCATGCTCAAGTCACCAACACAATTAATCTACACAAATAATTTAACCACATATTAGATAATACGCTAATTGAGAGGTTAGCACCAAACATAGAGGCTATAGCTCCCTCTGCAAATTCAAACTCTCCCTTAACCATGATTTAATCGATCCAACATTAAATTTAGTGTCCCAATAACTCAATCAACCCATCTAAACCAATCATTAGCCTCCAATTACTCAAATCAATAAAAATCCCCAATTTACAACTTAAATAGGGTCCCAACCTCCTTAAAATACTTATTTGCACAAATTAAGCTTAAACAACAATGTAAATAGATTAAGCATCAAATATAACTAATATTAGCATAACTCAATCATCAAACCTCAATTTGAACCATAACATTATTGAAACTCAACAAAAACGTAACTCTAAAATCAAACCCTTGCTCAAATATTCATATAACTTCAAATCCAACAAATCTAAATTGATTAAACTCTTAATCTAGTCCCAATAGTCCATTTAAACCCAAAATGTTATGTCAAACTTTAACCAAATTCAAAATCCCCAAAACCCTCACAAAAAAACTTCAGTAAAAGGTAGAAATCAAGTGTAAATACTTATCTGGTATTTGAAAGATTTAATATACTTCTAAATGGTTGAAAAATGGGCCCTAGTAGAGCTCAAATATTTTCTCCCTCATTTTTCTCTATTTTTTGAGCACCCAACTCCCCCTTTTATAAAGTCTACAATATCACTACCCATGTGGTGATTTGGGGAGTCTGGGTGCTAATGCCCACTATCACAACCACTACTACCTAGGTGGTGATTTGGGGAGGCTAGGAGGTGGTGCTCAATATCAAGGTTACCTCTAGGTGCTGATTTGAGTGCCTAGGTGGTGGAACGACAGCTCTTCATATTTCCTTATGATATTATCTCTTATTCCAATATTTCTCACTCTCAAATATCTAAAACCTTAAATACAATAACTAAGCTTCTCTAAAACCTATTTACTTTGTAAAATCATATCCTAATTTCAGTTAAATCATTAGAATAAAATTGAGATGTTAAACTCTTGAGATATCACAATTTATATTGAAATAAATCATCAATGGCTTCCTCTCAGACAAAAAAAAAAAAAAAAGGCTAGCAATCATTACTGTGAACATGGAGTTTTAATATATTTACTGGTATCTCTAGTTGGAAAAAGAACTGAGTCCAAAACTCATGTCGTCTAACTCTAAGAGGGTTCTTGAGTAACCCTTTAATCTAATCATCAATTCGGACGACAACTTTCAATTTTCTATGGTCATTGTTAAGTTTCTCTTCTCCTAAGTATTCTTGCCGAAGCTGAAATTTTCTTGAGATGTGCTTCAAGTCTTTGTGGTTTCTGCTGTCATTTATTTTCTCTCTTTCAGCTTATCCTTCAATCGGCCTTAATGCACAAGTTGATTTCTGATTTGCTGGTGGGTTTTAAGTGATGATCAGCTTTCTTGGTTCTCGCCGTAGCAGGTATCTCTATCTTCCAATGATAATGCTGATTTGTGGTTCATTCTTGCATGTATGTTAGACAGACTTTTTTTTGGGCCTTTTAATCTTTGATGTTCGTCTCTTTGCTTCTGGTTTGGCCGTCAATTTTACTGCCCAGTGTTTCTTTCTCTGTTCTCTTCTTTGGTGGAATCTACATATTCCTTTGTGGATCACTCGATTTTCTTGTTTAATGAAGCTAGGTTTGGTGGCCATTGAACATACTTCTCTACTTGGAAAAACATGATTTCTGCTTAGAATTTGCATCTGTATGTCATTCTCTTCCTTTCGGTTGTCTTATTGTTGCTTGCAATTGCTGTCAAGCTCGGTGTTCTCTGATGGATCATTGCTATATATTGGACTCATTGTTAGACCAAGGCCAATATAAGTTTCTAGATAATTGCAATTTAGGGTGTTCTCTTGGACAACAAAAGTAAGTCTATTTGGAGCATACAAGCAATAATAGAGGCAGTTAGGCAAAAATGAGAACATTTTATCTCATTTACTTTGAAAGGAAGGAAGATAAAAAATTTATTGTGTATAATGGGCCCTGGGTGCTTGATAATATGTGATTTCACACATCTGAATGAAACCCTAACCAGATTCTTGATGAACTCTACTCCCAAAAAATTCCGATATGGATTCAAATATGGAGTTTTACTTTGGAATATATCAATTTGGAAATAGTAGAATTTTTGGGGAATGTTTTTGGAGTTTGATTCTCATAAGGGAGAAGCCATGAATATATGCTTCTTATGAAAAAGAATTAAAAATGATTTTTCTCTTCTGTTACCGTCAGTAGCATTTGTTCAACTAGATAATGGCTGATGCATCTGGGTGGAAAGTTGATATGAGAGATTTTTCAGCATATGATGGCATTGTGGAAGGGTTGGACATATTGTACATGATTGCAACTTGGCTTCTCATCAAGTGAAATAAGGAACAGATAAACTCAAACAATTAGTCAAGGGATGTGGATGCAGATTTGCCCATGAAACTCACCCACTCTTGTCCATAAGGTTCAACTTTGATTCAAGTACAAGGACAAATACAAGGAAGTCCCTCAAAATATGGAGTCGCAATGGTTTTTTCTTTGTTAAAGACATTAGTCCTTGAAAGCTTTTCTATAACACTACTATTGATGAAGGCATTCTCTTTGAAAGATGTGATGATCGACGGCACGCTAGTAATCAATCTCCTTCTGGGGCTGTTGAATCTCCTTCTGAGGTTGTTGAATCTGAGGACAATAAAGGTAAGGGAAGAAAATTTTTGAATACAACTGAAAAAATATGTGAGTAAGAGGAAAAGGCTAGATGATGCTGAAGATAGTGGAGATAGACGTGTGAAAAATGTAACAATGATAGCTGCTCTTATCATTTGAACTGTCGGGGGAAAACGACAAATAGATGTGGATCTTACAATTGATTTAGTGAGCAAGAAACTTCAAACTCTTCAATCTCCTGTTGATTATCATTAAATTCGTTCTTCAAAGAAACGATTTAGATTCCCTCCAAATTTTGTTGAATCTTCTGAGCAAGTTCAATTCATTAATGAGTTATCATTGCATTCATTTAAAGTAAAGAAGCTTTGAAGAACCAACTAAAGAACTTATCATGTGGGAATGCTAATAATTTCCTTCATCTTCCCAAGAAAGTTTGACTGTCTACCTCTCATTCAATTCAAGAATCTCTGATTTGGTTTGGTCGAATGAATCGTCCTTTACCACCTTTTGTTCCTATTGCAGCCTTCCAACCTATATTGGTAGATGCATTCTGCCTGACTGCCCAGATCTCAAATCTGAACCTGAACCTTCAGCTGATATGGTTAATAATTATATTTAGAGTCAAGTTGGTAGAAAAAGTCAGCTAGATGCCACACTTTATTGTTTTGGCGAACAACAGACTTTGTCAATTCTCTTATCCAACAAAACCTCTGAGGGCTTGGGAAGCTACCCCTTCAAAGCTTCCCGGGGCACCATAAAGTTTCTGAGTTGGAATTGTTGTGGGTTTAGGAAGATCATGGCAGTTCAACGGTGGAGGAGGCTGGTTAATTCACATAGGCCAGATTGCACCTTTCTATCTGAAACTAAGATTAGTGTTGCTACAGCTTGTAACCCTCTTTTGGACTTACATATTGCAATTATGTAGGGACAGATTCTATTAGCAAGGGTTGGGGGGGGGGGGGTACCATTTTGGCTTGGTTTTCTGATATGGTCACAGATTTTTTAGATATATCTCCTTTCTTTTATCATTGCTCAGTTAAGGGAAATGAAATTGCTCCTTTTTATTCTATGTCCTTTGTGTATGGCCCTCCTTGTTCTTCACTAAATACATTTTATGGAATTGGATGATCTCCACATCTCAGAACATTGATGACCCATGGATATTGATCTGAGATTTCAATCAAATTTTTTCCACTAAGGATGAACTTAGTCATTCAGGTTCAACAAGTCAAATCTCGACATTTCAAAAACGTGTCGATAGTTGTAATTTGATAAATGTCATTCAACAAAGTTAATCCTTTACGTGAAGCAATAACATGAATGGTAATGATTTTGTTCTAGAAAATTTGGATATGGCTTTTTGTAATATAAGCTACTCTAATTCTTTTCCATCTACTTATGTGCACGACATTTTGCTTGGAGCTTCATATGATAGCCCTATTCTTTTATCTACCGAAGTGGTTTTTTCACGGGTAAAATCTAAAAGTTTGAGGCCTATTGGTATAACTTCATGGAATGTTCTGAGACTATTTCCTCTTGTCGGCGAAACTCTCATTTTGGCTCTGCTTGTTTTTGTGTCCAATGTAAAGTTGGTAGCACACTTGCTACTCTAATTAATTGGAGTAGAGCTACAATAGGAAACTTATCTCACCACATCAGGGTAGCTGGACAATGTGCTGAAATTTTATCCTCTGGTATTTCTTTGTCAACTCACCCACCTCAAGATTTGAGTCGTGTGCTAAAGGATTCCAAACATTAGCTTGAGTTTTTATATGATTGTGAACTTTGCTATTGGGAACAAAGAGCAAAAATTAACTGGCACGTTCAGGGAGAACGAAATACAAAATACTTCCATACTTTTGTCAATAGGAGAACTGCTCAAATATGATTAAATGCGTGGAATGGCCTTCCCTCATTTTCATAGTGTTTATCACCTTCCAGATGCTAGAATTGCAGAGACTATCCTTCCTGGTTTGGAAAATCTTCCTATACCTTCTCTTGATGTTTCAGATGTTGATACACTGATGTTTCCTATCACTCTATTGGAAGTTCGTGAAGCTGTCTTTTCAATACCAAAAAATAGTTCTCTAGGTCCTGATGGGTACCATGCCGAACTTTTTCAAAGACATTCATCTTTGGTTCAGCAACATATCTTTCATATGGTTTGTTCTTTTTGGGATACTGCACATATTTTTCAGTCTTTCAACAAGACTCATATTACACTCATACCAAAAATGGATAAGCCTCAAAGTTTTAAGGACTCAAGCCCTATAAGTCTATGTAACGTTGCATACAAAATAATTTCCAAGGTTTTGGGTAACCATTTGAAAAAGCCTTTCGAGAAATTAATTGCTCCAAATCAAAGTGCTTTTTTAAAAATAGACTCATATCAGGTAACATTATGTTGGCCTCTGACCTGATGTGTCAAACACATAATGACCATTAAGGAAGGAAGAGATTGACAGCCCTCAAGATAGATTTCTTAAAAGCCTTCAACAAACTTTCGTGGGCATTCGTCAAAGCTTTTATGCAATGAATGCAGTTCCTAGTGAAATGAATCAATTTCATCCAGCAGTGTATTTCAATTGTGCAATATAACATTATTTTCAATGGCCAAATATCACAGGCTATCATTTCCTCCAGAGGTGTAAGGCAAGGTGATCCTCTCTCACCTTATCTTTATATACAATTTGCAAATGTACTTTTTTGTATAATCAATCACTTGGAATCTTTTCGCTGTTGAAAGGGGATTAAAGTTTGTAATTTTGCACAACCTATTACTCATTTGCTTTATGTAGAGGACTCAGTTTCATTCTTTGAGGCTACACAATCTTGTTGTGATTTGGTTAGACAAGTCCTTGATTTATGTTTTGGGTTTGGACAAGAATTGAACCATACTAAATCTTCATTAATTTTTATTCCAACCATTCCTCATGCTATGAAGATTCAGTATCATGCAAGTTGGTGTTTTTGCTAGATTGGGAAAATATTTGGGCACTTGGATTGATCCAAGGAGTAAATCTATCATCTACAACGATGTTCTTTCTATGATTGAAAGTAGAACACATCTTGGAAAGCTCTGCTTCTATCTCTGGCATCTCGTCTCCAATTGATCAAGTTAGTTCTCTCATCTTTAGACATTCATATTATGTCTTGTGTTCCCCTGCCTAAATATATTTGTGATTCTTCTACTCTTGTTGCTTAGATTTTTTCTGGTGAAATTTAGGAGACAAGAAAAAATGCAACTTCTATGAAAAGACTTTCTCTTGTTGCCTATTGATGAAGGAGGCTTAGGCATCAGACCAACTCATATGGTTAATAGAGCTTTAGTGACTAAAGTATGGCGAGTCTCATCTTCTAAACATCCTTCACTTCTTGCCTATACTTTAAAGGTGAAGTATGTTGATCTAACTCAACTCCAGATGATCAAAAAACCATACAATGCATCTTGGATATGGTCAGGAATAGCCAAACATGAGGATATCATTCTCAATCATCTTAAATGGAAAGTGAGAGATGATCTATCTACACCTCTGAACAACCATTTTTGGTGGTCGATGCTATTAGGATCAGTTTCTCCAAGGGCTCCTCAGGTAGGGGCTGATCTCCTACTGCATAATCTTCTGGTTGGAATCCTTTTCAGTGGAATTCTCAATTAGTCTGCACTTTATATCTTTCTAATGTTGCTAATACAATTTTAAGTACCCCACTCTCTTTCTCCAATATTCTTGATCTCTAACTTTTGCTATTAATAAATATGTGAATTACTCTTTTAAGGATGGTTTTTCTTTATGCATGAGACAACATCTAACTAGGGTTAATGATCCGTTTGGAAAATTTTTGTGGTTTATGTCTCTTCTTGTGAAGTACCATATGTTTATATGGAAGCTTCTTCACAAGGCTTTGCCTTCTATTAATATTCTCCGAAGACCCCATCTTGTTTGGTTATCATGAAGAAGAAACGATTGAGCACCTATTCTTCCCTTGTCCTTTCACAAGAGCTCTTTGGTTTGAATGTTTTAATACCCAATTTGATGATCTTAGTTCTCAAGACTTTTTCAATGGCTGAAGAATACTCTCTTTCAATTGCATTCTGACCTTCTTAAGGGAATTATCACTCTCTTAAACATCCTTTGTTTCTGACCTTCTGGCTGTTGTAAGGGAAATTCAAGAGCTGGGATTTTCATCTCTCGCTTTTGCAGAAAATCAGATTGTTCAAAAATTGCCTTCAAATTTGTCCATGACACCTATTATTTTTAATGTCTAAAATGAGGGGTGGACCATAGTTCTTCATAGAATTAAAATGTGACGGGAAAATGGTTGTGTGCTATTCATGGGTTTCATTCCATGGTCATCCTCTCCAATGATTCAAATGGATTCGAGAAAACAAAGGATATGCTTTCTTCAACTATAAATGTTTATGGTCCACCCTTTGTTGGATTGTGAACTCTATCTTCTTCTCCTCAGGTACTTGTACAATCACGATCGTGATCACTACGAAGCAGATTAGTCATCTTGCAACTGTCACAACTGGATTAGGAAACACCATTATGGAGAACATTCTTTATTTCTTACCATTATTTTCTTGGGCTAATAGTGTTGAAGGTATTAACTCTTTTCCTGCATCTTTTTCTGATTTATTTTCTTGTTGCCCATTGTTATTTAAGACTTTGTAACGTTTATCTTATTAATATCATTTACCTTTTTATAAACAAAATATTTCTTCCATTCGAAATATAGAAACTAGGTAAAAAGTTTACCTTAACATCAAATGTGAAATAGAAAACATAATCATAGCCAGCACCTTGGTAGTACAGTGGCATGTATGCCATCTCAATATGGCGCCTACCAGGGTTCGATCCCTGCATCCAGCAAACGTTGCTTGCTAATTCAAAAAAAAAAAAAAACATGCCGGTTAATTGAATGGAACCTGAAGGAGCTGCGTAGATCCCAACATTTCAGCACCAGCAGTACAGATCGTAGCGAGTTTAGCCGCGGGAACTTTTCACGGAAGAGAGAGGCACCATGGAGTGACTCTCAAAGAGACAGTAAAATTCCATTTCAGATAGGGCAGCAGAGCAACCCACGAATGCTGGAATCCCGACCGTGTCCAAATTGCGGGAAGTACCATTCTGGTAGCTGTAGTGGTAGACGGGTTTGCTTCAAATGCCGGAAGACAGGACACATTATTTCGAACTGTCCTGAGAAAACTACGGAAAGACGAGTTTACTACAGATGCCAGAAGCCTGGACACATCAGCATGGACTGTCCTGAGGTAGCTGCGAAGTTAAGGCCACAGAGCTCGGGCTGAATGTACGCAATAACCAGTGCGGGGGACAGAGAACTTACCGTCAACGAAGGTACGTTCGCGTACTGTAACACTAACGCTAATGTTTATTGTATGCGTATATGTGCTAGGTGTATTGTATGCCTGTTGTGGTAGCTGATAGCTCTGTGATATGTTTATGTACTGTTGTTATGCTTGCCGGGTATTGGGATACGCTTGCTAGGTGTGAGATATTTACTAGGTGTGAGATGCTTGCTAGGTGTGACATGTATGCTAGGTGTGACACATCAGCCTGGGGGCTTATGTGTTGCTGGGATATGTTTGTTTGTATGATACATATGGTGTATGATGTATATGTAAACATAAGGTTAACCGTTACCTGGGGTCCGATTGCAATGGACCTCAGCTCTTAACATAGCGACAGGGTCGGGAGGACCGAGGACCGAGGAGAGAGAGAAGCAGCAAGCTTAGAGATCCGGCTGAAGACTTTCTGTTGTTGCTCTTTACTTTTGAAAACTGTCGGTTACTATACCGCTTCTGTAATTAGCCAGTGGGCATTTTGAATATATATATATATATATCAGTTACTCAATCGCTCCGGTGGTCTACTATGATTATTTTTTTAAAAAAAAAAAATTATTGCTTGTGAAAACGGGATGTTACACATGTGGATTCGTGGCATAGAGTGAGTGCAAACGTTGTGAATATTACATTTATTGTCTGCTGGGTGCAATGTATTGTTGTGTTGTTAACATTACATATGTTGTGTGTTGGGTGCTATGTATTGTTGTAACCTTACATCTGCTGTGTGCTATATATGGTTGATGCTGATATGTAATGGATATCTGTCATATATTGTTATATTTGCTATAGTGATTAGCTGTTATCTGAGATTTAATGAGTATTGAATCTTAGTCCTGACTAAAGGTTCTTGAAAGAAGCCGGATCTGAGAATGCAACGTGGAAGGAGCCGTGAAGAGGCACTGATGGACGGAGCCGAGAATAGGCAGCGGTTAGAGTGAATGCCAAAAGAGTTCCATTAGAGCGTAATTTCTGGCATGAATCTGATAAAGTTATTTCAAACCATTTGGTACTTAAACTAAGGAAGGGTTGGTCTATGTGGTTCAGTCATAAGTCACCGTGAAAGACAGGGAGACTTCCACTAGACTTAAACACCGACCTGGTCAATAGGTTTGATCAACTGTGTTGGGTTCCAAGCCATAGGTCTAGGTAGATTAGTATTTGAGTCTGTAATTGTATCATATAAATATTCCTTCAGGAAATTTTTAATATATCATCTTATACCTGAGCATTTTATATCAGTTACTCATTGTCCAAATATAATATATGCTCTTCGTTCCTCATTACTCTGACCTGTAGCACTGTATTCCTAGATACTACGTGTCAACAAACACATATACAATAAGTAGTATGGAATTTGGGGTGTTACAGTGAGTGTGTGTAAATATAAATAGAATTATTTTAGTTAACAATTATAAATTTTAAATAAATTAACTTATACATATACTCGTATAACTTTTTACAAATTATAATTATAAAATTATGAATAATTTTAAAATAACACATTTAATTATTTTTGTTTTAAAAAATGATCCTCTTTTTTACTAAGTTATTTGGTTTTAAAATATAATAAGATGAAAATATATCTTTATCAAATAATTTTATTTTAAATTATGTGAAGTTAATGTTAGTATGATTGTTCAATTGTGATATTTAATTTGATTTTAAACATGACGTATTTTGACATAAGAGTAAGGTTATTTCAGTCAACGAAATATTTCTCCTTTTCTTTCCTCTCAGTTTTCTTTCGTCCATCTAAACACATTTTTTTAATAAATAACTTATTTAATTATATTTTTCTTAATCCTTCCAAATTAGTGACTACAAAAAACTTCGAATTACCCACATAATTACCGACAGAAAAGATTCTGTCGAAAATTACTCACGGAATTCCGTGGGTAATAATTATCGACGAAATTACTCATGAAATTCCATCGGTTACTAAAATTACCTACATAATTCTGTCGGTAATCTTCGATAATTGGAATTACCCACAATTTCAGTTACCGATGGAATTCCGTGGGTAATTCCGTCAGTAATTATTACCTACGAAATTTCGTGGGTAATTTTTGACGGAATTTTTCCGTCAGTAATTCCGTGGGTAATCCGATTTTTTTTTTTTTTGTAGTGAGTTATCTAACTTATACATTCATGATTGGAGAAGTATATGAATTATTAGATTGCTCTAATTCCTTAATGTTTTAAAAAATATGTTTTCATTACGATTTTGAAAAAAAAATATATTCTTGTCATGCTAATAAATAATGAGTGATAAATATCATTTTAATTTTAATTATTGTTCGTCGCTTTCTTATCGCAAGTATAAGGGTCACAAGTAGTATAAAAAGTTATCGTTCCTACGAAAACTATGGCAAATGTGGGTAAATCAATGCAATTATACTCTTAATTAGGCTGGACAAAGTCATTTTAGAATATTTCACTTTTAAAAAAAAAAAATTGGTTACAAAAGAACTTGATTGAAATAAGCAAATTAAACGTCATTTCTAACTTCAAGAAATTGAGGCTTCTAAGACCACTGATCCTCCCTATATTTCATGAGACTTCTACTTCCTTCTCAATTGGCTTTAACGAAGAACCAAGAGTTTGTCTAAGATTCACAATTATAGGAGAAGTTTTTTCAAGTCAAAATCAACATCCATTATCAAAGAACTCATTCAACTCTATTGCAACAAACTAATAAAAATAGTCATTAAGACTCAATCTTACTACAATAATAATACTAAGATGATAAATAGATCTCTCTTATATTAACAACCTATCCATTCAAGCATGTACTTCAAGTATAGTACTCCCTCCGATCCTAATTATAGAACAATATTTAGGGGTTTATCTTAGTCCTAATTATAGGATAAAGTTCTAATTTTTGTTAATTTCTTCTTAAAATACCCCTATTGATACTTTATTAATAATAATTTAATAATGCACACATATATATTCTATAAAATGAGTAATACTTGCAACTCATTAATGCTACATACAACTCAATTCTACTATTTTTATTTTTTAATAAAATAATTTAATATCAATATTTAATATGTAAAATATTAAAATGAAAAAGTGTCATTTATAAATGAAAAACTCGGGCCTAATAATTATTAAGGTTATTTGGAAAAAAGGAAAAGAAAAGAACATAAAGGGCTAAGGAAATACATAAAAATCTCGTTGGCAAAAAAATAAAAATCCCTGCGAGAGAGGAGTTGCTCAGCAAGGTCGTTTTTACTAAACATTAGTTAATTAACCAATCAGTGTCTAAATAAGGGCATTTTGGAAAAATAAGTATAATTAGCTAATTTAACTACTATCTTTAATCTCTCCAAAATTAGGTAAATATGTCATATAATTAGGACTGGAGGGAGTAAGATTTTATCTAAGTTCTTAACCGAACAGAATGGCTAGTTAAGTGTCTACCATAGGGGCCTCACCGAGTTTACGGCGACTGATTGACACACCCACGTAGACTAGCCTTGCCTTCGGCACCAAACTGTCCGTAATAACTTCGTTAAATTCATGCCAGGACTACTGCTCTGATACCAAAAATGTAACATCCCATTTTTCAAAAGCAGTATAAATTTTTTTCAATCAGAGTAGAGCATCGGAGCAAGAGTGTAACTGATATTTATATTCAAAATGCACACTGGCTAATTAAAGAAGCAGTACAGTGACCGAGAGTTTTCAAAAGTAAAGAGTAACAACAGAAAGTCTTCAGTCGGATCCTTAAACCTGCTGCTTTCCTCTCTCCTCGGTCCTCGGTCCTTCCGACCCTGATGCTATGTTAAGAGCTGAGATCCGCACCGGATCTCAGGTAACGGTTAACCTCATGTATACATACAAACATATGGGTTACAAAACAACATTAACACAACATATAAATCATACCCAACCAATGCACATGTATCGCTCCCAGCATGAAGATATATCACTCCCAGCATTACAGATGTATCGCTCCCAGCCTTACAGATGTATCGCTCCCAGCATAAATACAGTTATTTTCTAACATAATATGCATTCGAAAGACGCGATCGGTTACGGAAATCATTTCCGGAATCATCAACTTCGGGACAAAAATCCACTGATTTATAAAACGCCCAGTTGATTACCAACTCATCCCCAGATATTGAGTTAGGATTTATTTTCTATAGGTTTTCATTTCCTCAACTGCTCCTTTGTCCTTTTCGTCTTACTCCCTAATCGTTCCATCGGTTTCAGAAATGACTTCGGAGACAGTCCACTCCGAGATAAAATTACACTCGTCCATAATATACTCTGACCTTAGAGACCTAGTTCATGGTTTTCTAGATAGGATTTAATCTCTATCGGTGGTCATTTATCCTATTTGCTTTTTACAGAATATTCCATAGAATATTCCTTTTTATTAATATAATAATAGAAATATCATGATATTTTTCATTCAATTCTTATCCAAATTTTTGGTCCAATTTTCGGTCAACAATTCTTCCCTTTTTTTATTTTTCGTTTTTTATATAATTATTTAATTAATAATATATATTTTTTAATTATTTAATAATTATTTTTCATAATTTTTCCACAAAGTTTCCTATTGGTCCATACTTGTTTTTAGGCTTAAAAATACCTATTCTCACCAATTTTTCTTCATATTTTCCAATTAATCAGAAAATATATTTTATGCTAATTTTAGCCATAAACCACTAATTATAGGGTTTTACATAATTATCTCTGGATTTTCCTTTGTTTAAGCCCAAATAATTAGCCAGTAATTATTTAATTAATTACCCACAAATTGTTGATAATTTTCTGAATTAGAATAACTCATTTTCTCACAACTTTTGCACTTATATTGATATTTTATGCTTTACATAAAATATCTATAATCACGGGGTCAATAATGATCCCGAAATACTTTTTAATTTTTCCCTCACTATTTTCCAAGGAAATAAATCCCAAAAATTGTCTAAATTAGAGACAACATACTCTCTACTTTTTAATAATTATTTTATTGCCTCTAAGGATTTTTCATAATTTCCTTAAGTCATTTTATGCTCCACAAGGGCATTTTGGTCATTTCAGACACATTATTGATTTTTCCTAATTTCCAAGAAATTTTCCTTTAGAAAATAAGATAAATTCAACATTCTTTTTGAAACCACATATTTACCTATTTTCAATAGGTATTATTTCCTAATTTATGATATTTATCATAAATACGATTTTTAGGGTATTACATTTCTCCCCCCGTTCAATAAAATTTCGTCCTCAAAATTTGCACTCTACCTACTAAACTTCGTACTATCCTGTTTTCGGACTATACGCGTCAAATCTTTACTTTGTCTGCCAGCCGCTCCTCTTGGTGATCGAGAATTCGCTTTGGTTTGACCATAAAGATCTTGTCATTTCGTACTTTGATATATGATGTTCCCCGTGGTTCCCATACACTGCGGTCAACACCACAGATACCAAAATGGATACCAAAAATGTCTCCATGGCTCCCATACACCATGGCAACATAAGATACCTAATACTTAATGACTTAATCGTGGTCGGATTGTAATAACTAAGAAAACATGGAACACATCACGGAGGTGGTTTTACGGAAAACAGACTATACGTTCACCTTTGAAGTTCTCTACTGACACCGGTCACCAAGGATATTCGTAGCAATATCTGATTATCGACTTCGAACCACAGAGCCAGGTTTCGATCCTGGTTTCTTCTTTGTGTCGTTGCCCTCCGCTTGCCTTTCTGCACGGAGTTCCTCGATCATCATTCTTTGTCGTACTTAGTATCTATACTACACATAAACTCTATCGCACTTAGTATTCACACGGAAAACGAACAGACACCCGCAACATTTCCTTCGTCAGATTCTCGTTGAATCTTTCCGCTCAAAAACGAGTACAGAAATATGCATCGGAAGTTTTTCTACATGAGTCAAATATTGCATGTACTTATCTTTGTCAGTCTCAGAATTTCGTCTGGCGTGACCCAGCTTCTCATATAAGCTATGGATCAGAGTGATGCACCCACAGAAAGTGGTACACCGATTCAGGATGGTATACCGGTGCAGACTGGTATACCGAAATAAGGTGGTACACCGACTTTAGGGCTATCTCAGTACTCATTTTCAAAATATGCTCCAAGTTTTTGAAAAGGCGTAGAACCTAACTCCGTTAACCAAATAGAATGGCCAGGTAAGTGTCTACCATAGGGGCCTCACCGAGTTCACGGCGACTGATTGGCACACCCACGTAGACTAGCCTTGCCTTCGGCACCAAACTGTCCGTAATAACTTCGTTAAATTCATGCCAGGACTACTACTCTGATACCAAAAATGTAACATCCCATTTTTCAAAAGCAGTATAAAATTTTTTTCATCAGAGTAGAGCATCGGAGCAAGAGTGTAACTGATATTTATATTCAAAATGCCCACTGGCTAATTACAGAAGCAGTACAGTGACCGAGAGTTTTCAAAAGTAAAGAGTAACAACAGAAAGTCTTCAGCCGGATCCTTGAACTTGCTGCTTTCCTCTCTCCTCGGTCCTCGGTCCTTCCGACCCTGATGCTATGTTAAGAGCTGAGATCCGCACCGGATCTCAGGTAACGGTTAACCTCAAGTATACATACACCCATATGGGTTACAAAACAACATTAACACAACATATAAATCACACCCAACTAATGCACATGTATCGCTCCCAGCATGCAGATATATCGCACCCAGCATTACAGATGTATCGCTCCCAGCATTACAGATGTATCGCTCCCAGCCTTACAGATATATCGCTCCCAGCATGCATACAATTATTTTCAAACATAATATGCATTCCAACAACACACCACATACACACATACCATACTCACATCATGCCATACACACATCACATACACGCATACAATATCCATCAGATTAGTGTTACAGTACGCGAACGTACCTTCGTTGACGGTAAACGGTATTTCAGATATCCTATAAGGATAATATCACATTCTTTTAACATTTGACATCATAACAGGCATTTTAGGCATAAATGACCATTTTGCCCCTGATGCCCCTAATCGGCGGAATTTCGCCAGCGCTTCGCTACTTTGACTCTAATCTTCCAAAATTTTGCCATAACTCCGACCCCTTCATGATTTTCGAAATTAATGACTAAAATACCCCTAACATATGATATCTAATCATACTTGGAAGATTAAAGATCAAACTAGCATTTCTACTCTAACTACCGAAAGAACTACCGAAGCTTAAGAATAAGGACCGAAGAACTTACTCAGAGCTTCGCTACAAATTTCCCCGGACTCCTTCCTCCTCCTTGCTGGTCCAAATTTCGAAATGAGCAAGTGCTCTTGGTGTGAAAATTTGAAGAGAATGGTTGGCCTATTTATAATGAATTCCAGGGGCAAATTTACACTTTTTCTCCTTTAATCTCAACCGTAGGATCTTACTTAGTAAAGAAGTTTCGATCTCATCCATCCATCCCTTTCTCTCTCCTCCATATGACATCATCCCCATGAGGTCACCCATGTGCTTTGATGATGTCATCCATGTGCTTTATGGGTTTCTACCGATAAAGTCCCCTGTTCGGTGTTCTAATCGCGTAATCTTGTAAAATCTCAAAAATCCGGAATCACAACTTTGAAGTTCTTTTCTTACTCATTAGAAATGGCTGGGTTAAATAAACTTTTGACCCCTTTCAGGTCTTCCACGGCCCTGCTGAAGTTTTTCGAAAAACGCGATCGGTTACGGAAATCATTTACGGAATCATCAACTTCGGGACAAAAATCCACTGATTTATAAAACGCCCAGTTGATTACCAACTCATCCCCAGATATTGAGTTAGGATTTATTTTCTATAGGTTTTCATTTCCTCAACTGCTCCTTTGTCCTTTTCGTCTTACTCCCTAATCGTTAGTCGGTTTGAAATGACTTCGGAGACAGTCCACTCCGAGATAAAATTACACTCGTCCATAATATACTCTGACCTTAGAGACCTAGTTCATGGTTTTCTAGATAGGATTTAATCTCTATCGGTGGTCATTTATCCTATTTGCTTTTTATAGAATATTCCATAGAATATTCCTTTTTATTAATATAATAATAGAAATATCATGATATTTTCAATTCAATTCTTATCCAAATTTTTGGTCCAATTTTCGGTCAACAATTCTGCCCTTTTTTTTTCGTTTTTTATTTAATTATTTAATTAATAATATATATTTTTTAATTATTTAATCATTAATTTTCATAATTTTTCCACAAAGTTTCCTATTGGTCCATACTTGTTTTTAGGCTTAAAAATACCTATTCTCACCAATTTTTCTTCATATTTTCCAATTAATCAGAAAATATATTTTATACTAATTTTAGCCATAAACCACTAATTATAGGGTTTTACATAATTATCTCTGGATTTTCCTTTGTTTAAGCCCAAATAATTAGCCAATAATTATTTAATTAATTACCCACAAATTTTTGATAATTTTCTTAATTAGAATAACTCATTTTATCACAACTTTTGCACTTACATTGATATTTTATGCTTTACATAAAATATCTATAATCACGGGGTCAATAATGATCCCGAAATACTTTTTAATTTTTCCCTCACTATTTTCCAAGGAAATAAATCCCAAAAATTGTCTAAATTAGAGACAACATACTCTCTAATTTTTAATAATTATTTTATTGCCTCTAAGGATTTTTCATAATTTCCTTAAGTCATTTTATGCTCCACAAGGGCATTTTGGTCATTTCTGACACATTATTGATTTTTCCTAATTTCCAAGAAATTTTCCTTTAGAAAATAAGATAAATTCAACATTCTTTTTGAAACCACATATTTACCTATTTTCAATAGGTATTATTTCATAATTTATGATATTTATCATAAATACGATTTTTAGGGTATTGCACGCAACATCCACCTCGACATACATGATGTGCATAAGTTGTAACTGTTATGTATTAAGTGTTATAAATGTACAAATCAGTAGTAGTGTTTGTTATAATTAACTAATATATATCATTTCCTTATGTATCAAAATTAGTTAAGTAACTCTTATATTAAAAACTGGATGGAGTATTACATATCCATTAATAATACATTTTACAAAGGTTCACCAAAACTCGGAACAAAATACCAGCAAGAAGATGATCCTACAACCAAACTTGACCTAAGATATCCTCGAAAAATGCTCGAGGAAGATCCTTTCATGTTATTTATCACACACATGACATTGTCATTTTTTCTCGAAACCTAATAATTAGTTCAAAGATGCTATATGCTACTACATTACAAGTAATTAAGGTCCCCTACCTTGATCAAAGTCAAGGACCAATCTAACTACTCGACAAAAGTTGAAGATTGTGAATACGAGGACAATGATTCCGGCCAAAGTAGAACTGGCTCTCCAAGTGTCTCTAAAGTAAACCAACCTCAGTGCAGCCATAGTACGATACCATTGATTCTTGTAATGTTTATTTAGAGATTCTATTTTTTCTGCATAACATGTTTTGTCTGAGACAACATTTTTGCAGAGACCATTCACCAAAGTTGCAACTTCCTTGTGGCTTCCTAGCTCATGCGGGGTGGAAATAGGCTAGGCTAGGCTAGACTAGGCTTTAGCAAATTAGGCCTGGGCCTACGACAAAAATCCAAAACCTGACCTGGGCCTGAGCCTGTGTGTAGGCTTTATTTTTAGGCCTGAGCCTGAGCCTTCAAAAGGCCTGGCAAGGCCTGAAGCCTATTTAAAAGCCTACTTAAAATGTAGGTCTTTACGTAGTCTTAAAGCATATGCATATAAGTTCATATATAATTCATCAAGTCTATTTAAATGCCTACGTTATATCTAAAAAGTTTAAGGATTCATTCTCATATAAAATAAAAGAGTTAGTAAGTGAAAGAAAATAACACCTAGTGGCATCAATTGTTTGAGGAAGTATGAATAAGACAAATCAATCATTTATTGACTAAGAAGATATATTTCTTAAAATCAACCAAGCACGACAAGTGGCATATAAAACTAGATTTTACCTCTTATTTTTTTTGTAGAAAATGAGACAAAATCCACCTATTTGGAACATTTTCATTTAGGCATCACTAAAATAAACTTAATGCAATTTTTATGTTACATCAAATGACGTAAATCAATGGAGGAGGAGTAAGCTAGCATTGCCACCTCAAGTGATAAAAAAGAAGAGAAGTATATGTGATCAATTGATAAATGAAAATGTTAAGCTCATTGATAAATGGAGAAATGTGAAATTTAAGGTTAAGAATAAGTTATTAATTTTATAAATAATCCAAAAATTAATTTATATTAAATTATATATAACTATGCATAATAAAACATTTAAAAAAAACTAAATAGGCCAGGCCTGTAGGCCTGAAGGCTAGGCCTTATGAAAATAGGCCTGACCTATTTACCTAAATAGGCCTGACATTAGGCCTAAGCCTGAGCCTGACCTATTTACTAAATAGGCCAGGCTAGACTTAAAGTAGGCTAGGCCGTAGGCCCTTGATAGGGGGCCTAGCCTATTCCACCAGTCATGCCTAATGACTTCCTTCTCAACCAGCAATTCCACATCGTCTTTGGTGTGAATTAGAGAGTCAATGAAAGAGACATAGTTGCAAATGTAAGGTTTGTCTACCACAAAACAGGGCTACGGCGTCCTATTTTTAGCACATTTGATGTCCTTTTTCCGCGGGACGCCTATTCGGGGGCGTAGTAGGTAAAACTTACGGCGTCTAATTTTAATAATTAGACGCCGTAAGTCCTGACTTACGACGTCTAATTTTAATAATTAGACGTCTTAAGTATGCCACAAATGACCTTTCAAAGTATACTTAAGGTGTCTAATTATCAAAATAGGACGCCATAAGTTAGGACTTACGGCGTCTAATTTTAGAGAATTAGACGCTGTAAGTCTGACTTACGACGTCTAATTTCTAAACTTAGATGCCGTAAGTCCTTTTAAAAAAAAAAAAATCAGCTATTTTGCAAGGAACCAGCTTAGAACTAGGCGAGGATTTAGGCCAAAATATCCTCCCTCAAGAAAGGAAAATAGCAACATGATTACAGATAAACATGCACAACTTGGATTCATATATGAAGTATAAATTAATGCTTGATCTAAACATGAAATAAACAAGATTTGCATATGTACCAGCTGTTGGGCAACAATACTCAATAGTTGAAGTTACTGGGTCCAAATCCTATTAAGAACAAAAAAATAGTTACTTAGTTATTCAGCTTATGGTGAAGATAATATTAGTGGCTAAAAAATAATAAGTACCTAACAATTGCTCCCACCACTACTAAAAATTTTCAAATTTGCAAATACAGTTGATAAGTTCAATCTAACATTTTACTACTAAAATATGACAACAACACACCTTTACCGTCTCTACATGATAATCAATCACTCATAATGCGAAGTCTTTGAAATTTAAAATAAACAAAAATAGACAAAAGTACTACTCAAAATATAAAAATGAATTTATGACATGAGGATAAAGTGAGCAACCAGAAATATATGAATCCTTACAAGCAATCAAAATTAGAATTATGATACCTGTGATTTATGAACCTAGCAACATTCCCATGAGATGCTCCGTCCAAGCAAAGAGCTTCTTTATCATTTACATCTCCTGAATCCCAATCTGCATTAATAGAACTGGGTATGTGTATGTTCCATTTTGGGCACACTGAATGTTCCTCTCATGCAACTCCTTGATAGAACTGGGTATGTGTATGTTCCTCTCATTCAACTAGACATAGCTAATTTATGCAATCAAACATGCGTATGTGTAGATTCTTGGGACAAAATGACTAACCAAGACCTATATCAAATCAAGATCGAAACCTTCTACACACCATATCTTTCCATGGCAACTGTGGCCTCCTGAACCTTGTACCCCATCTTCACTAAGGTCTTCAATTTAACCTTTTTCTCAAAATGTTACACTTCACTAACATAAATTGCTGTGACAAAGAAATCACATAAGCTAGTTCAAACAATGCTGTAATGAGTTTTTCATGAAGAGCAACTTATAACCAACTCAAGAAACAATATTATTGTTCAACTCATAGGTGACAAAGAATTACAGACATAGCAGTACCATGACCACATATCTTCATAAGCATGCAATGTTTATTAACCAAAGAAATAATCCTAAAAAAAAAACTAGGTATGAATCACTAAATGTTCTAAGCATAAAGCCATTGATACCTTTTATGGGGGAAATAAAGATGCTTATACCATCCAACAAAACATTTAGTTTTCTAATAACATGACGATGATCAAAGAAAAGAAACTAGAGTATTAATGGTTAGTATAACATCCCAACTTTTCACAAGCAGTATAAATTTTTTTTCCAAAACATCATTTCAAAATCATCAGAGTAAAGCATCGGAGCGATTGAGTAACTGATATGTATATATAAAGCGCCGTAAGTCTGGCTGGTTACAACAGCGGTACAGAAACCGCGTGGTTCAGAAGTATATAACAAAAGAAAGGCTTCCGCTGGAACAACAAAAAGGAAGTCTTCAGCCGGGGGTCTTCTACTCGGGCTGCTTGCCTCTCTCCTCGGTTCTCGGTCCTCCGGAACCTGACGCTATGTTAAGGGCTGAGATCCGCACCGGATCTCAGGAAACGGTTAACCTCATATTTACATACACAACATATGAACTACAGACAATTATTTCAACAACAGTATATGTGCACTTATCGCCCAAGAGCATGCATACATATATCGCCCAATAGCATGTATACATATATCGCCCAATAGCATGCAGATATATCGCCCATAGCAAACGTAAACATATCAACAGTACATAAACATATTACGAGCTATCAACTACCACATACAATACACCTAGCACATACATGCATACCATAAACATCGATTAGTGTTACAAGACGCGACGTACCTTCGTTGATGTTATACTAGCACGTTTACTAAAACCGTACTTCGACGGAAACGGAAACCAAAGACGTCGGACGGGTTCGACAAGAGGTCAAAACGTATTCAGGATATCCTATCAATATAACAACGTACTTGTTAAGGATCTATCATTACGACGGACATTTTTAGTCAAAATGACCATTTTACCCCGACTTCCTAATTGGCGAAATTCGCCAGCACTTCGTTACTTTGACTCCGATTTTCCAAAATTTCAACATAACTCTTACTCCAACATCATTTTCGAAATATAAATCATATTAATTAATGATTTACATCATAACAGGAATTTTAGGTAAAAATTACCATTTTGCCCCTGATGCCCCTAATCGGCGAAATTTCGCCAGAGCTTCGCTACTTTAACTCTAATCTTCCAAAATTTTGCCAGAACTCTGACCCCATCATGATTTTCAAAATAATGACTAAAATACCCCAATCATATGATATCTAATCATACTTGGAAGATTAAAGACTAATATATTATTTCTACTCTAACTACCGAAAGCTTAAGACTCGGTACCGAAAAACTTACCCAGAGCTTCGCTGCAAAATTCCCCGGACTCCGCCTTCTCTCTAACCTCTCTCTACTTTCGAAATTCTCAAGGGAATTTGGTGTGATATTTGAAGAGAATGGCTTGCCTTTATATAGGCAAAAATAGTGCCAAGTTTGTAATTTTAACTTTCCAACTTTGGTAATTTCCCCCTTGATTTAAACCATGGAAACTTAGGGTTTTGGTGGATGATTTATGACCATACAAAGCTCAAAACGTCCAGCTGCCCATGAGTCACCAACTTGTGTGACAAGTTGTGTATTCTAGAAGCACTTATACCCCGATCGGTACCCGATTCGCGTAATTTCGGAGAAATCTCAAAATTCTGGATTATACAATTCCTAGACAATTCATTCCTCATTATAAATGTCTATTCTAATCTAAATTTTGATTTCATACGTGGTTCCAACGGTCTGCTGAAATTTTACTAAAACGTGTCGGTTTCAAACGAAATTCGGAAGCTACCGCCATGGACAAGAATGCACTGATTCCAAATATGTCCGTAAAAGTCTCAACTCTTCCCGGATGTCGCATCATGACCCCGAGATCCTTAACTTTCCACCGGCTATCCGGCTTTTCTCAGAATTTCCCTATTTCGTCTTATTAGGAAAAAGCACAATCGGCTTCAGAATTAACTTCCGGAAAAGCCTAACGGAAGATAAAAATTCACTGATCAATATTTTACCTTGACTTTGAAATTCCTATTCCTGGTACTCCAGATAGGATCCGTTTCCTACTTATTCCATTACTATTCACCATATTTAATTATATAATATAATATTGCAACTTGTAAATATAATATATCATGATATTTTCTTCAAAATTCTATCCACAATGACTCATATTTTTGGTCAATATTTCTGGTCTTTTTTCCTTAATTTTCGTTTTTAATTATTATTTAATTAATTAATATTATATAAAATAATTATTTAATAATTATTTAATATTTTTTTTTTACAAAATTTCCTATTGGCCCATACTTGTTTTTAGGCTTAAAATTACTCAATTTCATATATTTTCCTTCATACCTTCCAATTAATTAGCAAATATGTTTTTACTAATTCTTGGCCAAAAACCACTAATTTTAGGGTTTTACATAATTATCTTTGAATTTCCTTCGCTTAAGCTTAAGTAATTAGCCAATAATTACCTAATTACTTTCTTATCAATAGTTGATAATTTTCTTAATTAGAATGCCTCATTACCTCATAACTTTGGCCCTGACATCTTTGTTTTCATGTCTCCTGCATTATCTTAGCATTTACGGGGGTATTTCAGTCATTTCAATACTTTTCGAGTCTTCCCCCTTTATTTCTTCAAGGTAGTAATTTAATAACCTACCTAAATTAGGGACAATATCCTTCCCAATTTCAAATAGATTTTTACTTGCTTCTTTTATAGCTTTCACAGGGTATTTATAACCCATAATGTGTTTAGGGACCTATTTGTAAATTTTCAACTGTTTTAGGGACCTATTTGTAAATTATCTAATTTTAAGAGAAATTATCCTAACAACAAGGTAAATTCAACACAAGGTGTTTGAGACCTCATATTCACCTATTTTCAATAGGTATATTTCCCAATTTTTGATATTTACCCTAAGTGTGATTTTTAGGGTATTACAGTTAGGAAGTAGAAATAGTCATTCTGATCCACTACCTATGTCAGCCCTACCAAGTAAATGGCATTAAAAACGAACTTTAGAAACCACGAAATTTACCAAAATTGATAACATGAAGTGATGTAGCCTTGAAAAATTTCTTAGAGTTCAGATCACAAATACTTTTTTTTAAAAAAATACACAATAACCTCTGTATCTTCATCAATTTTGGCCTAAATCAACGTACATCTTGCTGAAATTGAAATTGCAATAAAAAAACCTTTCAATTCACTAATGATTAATTACTTACAATAAACATGTTTTAGTTATCTATTTCTGCATTGTCTAAGCCCCTTCCTCATTCCCAAACCACCCACAAAAAAACTTTGTCCTAGAAGAGGAAAGTCCATAAACAACTTTTATACATCAAAAAATTTTATCCAACTGTTGCTCTAACTGATCAAATTGTTTTGCAACCAACATGCCTTTCCTTTGGGGAAGAGGGTAAAGAATCACAAACAACATTAGAACATTATATAGCAGAGACCAAACAATATCTCCCTTTCATAGCAAGAACAAAACCTTTGTGCAGACGCAACTCCCCAGCAGTTTGCTTCTTAATCGGTGCTCCACCACTTGCATTCTCTGCAAGTTCCCTCTATTTTTCCTTTACTTTAAGTAGTTTAATCATATTCCTACATCAATAATGCAAAATCTAGCATTAACAAATTTCTTAATAGTCTACAATATTGTGCACGAAATACAACATTAAAATCTTTAAGGAAGAACCACAATCAAATTAGAAAATGCATGTAACATCCCATTTTCAAAAGCAGTATATATATATATATATATATATATATATATATATATATATATATTCATCAGAGTAGAGCATTGGAGCGAAAGAGTAACTGATCCATAACAAAACATTAACCATAGTGTAACATAGTATTGATACAGTCATCCTATTGTTCTCAAAAGTAAATGCGGGAAACGATAAAGAGAAATCTCCGTCCGAGAGCCTACTCGTGCTACTTGCCCTCCAACCAAGAGCCTACTTGTGCAGCTTGCCCTTATCTCCAATCATTGGTCCTTCTGACCCTGAAGCTACAGCTGAGATCCAATTTACCCCATTGGATCTCAGGTAACGGTTAACCTTATGCTCAAATAAAACAGTATACGGATGATGATATTCATGACATAACAGCAGTATATCAGTACAAAAGCATAAAGCAGATGCATGATCAATATAATGACAGTACATAAGCGTAAAGCAGTATGTAAGTCCCCTAAAGTGCTTGCACATAAACCAGTGCCACGATGTACGGTCGTGTCCTTAGCGCTAGAAAAACTCAAACGGTATTACTACGTCTATAACCCGTGTGAAACTGTATGTATAATCGGTGACCCTAAACATAGCCTCTATCCGAAACGGTGACCCTAAAGAGAGCCTCTATCCGTGAATGTAGCTATCACATATATGTATATGAGCAGCACAGAGTTAGTGTTACAGTACGCAAACGTACCTTCGTTGTCGGTCGTCGGTACTTCCGGCGGAAAACGGCACGTTTTACGGAAAATCGTACTGTTGACGGAAACAACGGGTTGACAGCAGAATTTCGACGGCACAACGGCAGTACTTGCTCACAGATATCCTATAGGGAGTATATCATGTTTATCAATATTTGACATTACGACAGGCATTTTAGGTAAAAATTACCATTTTGCCCTTATTCCCTTAATTGGCGGAATTTCGCCAGCACTTCGTTACTTTGACTAATTTCTTCCAAAATTTTGCCAGAACTTCGACCCAATCATGATTTTCGAAATTCTAGACTAAAATACCCCTATCATATGATATCTAATCATACTTGAAAGATTAAAGACTAATCTAACATTTCTACTCTAACTACCGAAAGAACTACGAAAGCTTAAGTACCGAAAAACTTACCCAGAGCTTCGCTGCTTTTTCCTCTAGAGCTTCTCTCTCTAAAACCTCTCTCTAACTTCAAAATTCACAAGGGAATTTGGTGTGAGAATTGCAAAGGGGGTGAGGTCCTATTTATAGGAAAAACTGTGACACTATTCATTGCTTTTTCATACCGGATATCGGCCGTCGGATCGCACTTTCGCAAGGTGTCAAGATCCTCACCTGGCCACTTGGCAGCCGTACTTTATCCCCCTTAGGTGGCATGATGAGTCACCATTTTGGCCAATCAGAAGGTGCCACCTTGCACCTTCTAGAAGCCTTCGCCCGCAAAAGTGCCCGATCGGTGTCCGAATCGCGTAATCGCGCAAAATCTCAGAAATTCGGAATCACAAATTTGAAGACCTTTTCTTTCTCATTAGAAATGTCTAATTTAACCTAAATTTTGATTCCATACAGGGTTTCAACGGTCAGTCTGAAGTTTTACTAAAACGTGCTTGGCACGAATCAACTTCCGGAATCGTCAACCTCTGGACAAAAATTCACTGATTCCAAATATGTCCAAGAAATTCTCAACTCATTCCCAGATGTTGAGTTATAATTTATTTTCTTCAAATTTTAAATCTGTGACTATCTGCCTTTTTCACAGATTACCCTATTTCGTCTTATTATCAAAATGCTCCACCGATCTCGGAAATGACTTCTGGAACAGTCTACTTCAAGATAAAAATCCACTCTTCCATAATCTTTACTGACTTTAGAAATCTTATTCATGGTTTTCTAGATAGGATCCAATTCCTATCGGTGTTTATTTACTTTTTTACTTTTTACTTTAATTAATTTTTAAATAAGAGTTTATTATTTACACTCCACATTTATTAATTCTATATTTATTTTTCTTTTTCCCTCAAAGATGTCGGCACACACACACACACAATTTATATATATATTTTTTAATTAATTATTGTATAATTTAATAATTATTTTTACATAATTTTTTAACAAAATTTTCCTATTGGCCCATACTTGTATTTAGGCTCAAAATTACCTAATCTCACCAATTTTTCTTCATATTTTCCCATTAATTAGCAAATATATTTTTGCTAATTTTTAGCCACTAACCACTAATTTTAGGGTTTTACATAATTATCTTTGAATTTTCCCTTGTTTATGCCTAAGTAATTAGCCAATAATTACTTAATTAATTTCTTACCAATAGTTGATAATTTTCTTAATTAGAATAACTCACTACCTCACTACTCTTGCACTGACATTTGTGTTTCATGTCCCATGCATTATATTAGAATTTACGGGGCATTTTGGTCATTTCAATACTTTTTGATTTTTCCTTTCTAATTTTTCCAAGTTCATAATTTATTAAATTACCAAAATTAGAGACAATATACTCTCTAAATTTTAATAATTATTTTACCACCTCTTAGGATTTCTCATAATTTCCCTAAGTCATTTTATGCTCTATAAGGGCATTTTTGTCATTTGGCACTTTGGCACTTAAATTCTCTAATTTCCTACAGAATTCAACTTAGAAACACAGACTAGATTAACACCAGTCTTGAGACCATAAATTTCACCTATCAGAAATAGCCAATTTATTTATCAAAATGTAATATTTCAGATAAATAAATATGCGGGTATTACAGTGCAGACAAAAGATGCCAAATCAAAAGCAGATGAAGCATATTCAGTTCTCAAACCTTACAGAGAACTAGAAAAGACCACACAAGTATTCAACTTACCTAGTTCGGCTCCAAACCAATGTTACGAAAAAATACTCACTTATGCAAACAGAGATATAAAAACAGGATGAATTGATGCAGCAACAATTACTTGGATAATTTCGTTATAGACATGAAAAGAAGGAAGCACTAATCAGGTGTAGAGTGATAATTTGTTTTCAAAATAGTTCCTAGTTCAAGAACCAAAACAAAAACGCAAAATCGCAGAAACAAAACATATCGAGAATCAAACTAAATCGCAACAAAAATGCAAAATCTCAGAAACAAAACAGATCAAGAACCAAAACAAATCGCAACAAAAATGCAAAATCTCAAGTACCACAAAACAGATCGAGTTGTTGGAGTTGAAATCGAAGGAGCCGACGATGCCATCCTCACCGTCTTTCGCAGATCTAAGGAGATGGGAGTGGAAAAGCGGCCACGCGAAGGATATGGCAGATCCACCTCCTTTTTTCGTAGATCTGAGGAGATGGGAGCGGAGGACAGAGGCGGCTAGATTTGTGACTCCACAAATCCGACGAGGAGGAGCGGCAGCGAAGACTAAGAGGATGAAATGAGAACATGGATGAGCAAAAGACTGAGAATGAAAAGTCGATGCACATGATGAGGAAAGAAAAAGGGAAAAGTCATTTCTGCTGCTTTTGGCGTCTAATTCTTAACTTAGACGTCAAAAGTGATTAAAAAGGAGGGGAATTTGGCAATATGGGTGGTAAATTAAAAATATGGCGGTAAAAATGATTGTTTTTGGCGTCTAATTTTTTATTTAGACGCCAAAAGTAATGCTTTTGGTGTCTAAGTTTCTAAGTTAGACGTCAAAAGTCAACTTTTCTCACATATAATTACAAAAATGTCACCGCCTCTATTTTTAACTTCCTTTTTTTAAAAAAAATAGGACGTCTTTTAGGGAAGTAAAAGCCCTTTTTTGTAGTAGTAATTTGGTTTGGATAATGACGCTGCTCAAAGGCTATGAGGTTCCTTAGAACACATTCTAATGTGTCTTCTCCTTTTAATTCTAGGATTTGTAAACGAGCTTTGAAGTATGTGAAATTTGGGAAGCAACTCAAGCACAGGAACCAGCTCAAGATTGGAATTTTCTTGAACTTTATGTCAAGTAAGGGTTTATTGTCGACTTTCTCAAAGTTCATTCCTGATTCCCTCAACTTTGTCGCAGTCTTGAAGGGAAACCCTTTTTTGAAATCATCAAGATTCTTGCAAATGTAGAAAGACCCGATCAAATCAAATCCTCACAAAATGAGTGAGTCAATGAGCATCATATTATATGTGTGTGTATACTGACTCTTGGCCTGATTCTCTTTTAGTTAGCTTTTGTTCCTGTCTTTAATTCAAATTGTATTGGCCCAACTTAAGAAAAAATGTATCCTTTATCTTTAACTTTAGTTAGTTTTAATTTTCTTTTTTTAGTTAGCTTTTGTTCCTATTTTTTATTCAAATTGTATTGATGCAACTTAAGCAAAAATGTAAACTCGTTGCTCAACTGCATTGTTGGCCTCAAGTCCTCATAAAAATAATATTTTACTCACTATTTATTATTTGATACAGTCTCGTACTCTCGTGTGCTTGCTGCAGAGTGTTTGGCTACATATGTTATGCCTATCACTCTCTCTCCTCACTCTACTTACCAAAGCTCTGAAAGTCTTAGCTTTTTAGTAAACCATAAACAAAGTTTTTAGCCATTAAGATAACAGAATCTGGGTTTAAGGGGGTTTTTTTTTTTAAAAAAAAAAAAAAGAGTTTAATTTTTTTTTTTTTGGATACATGATTATAGGGGAGCAAAAAGGCTGGCATGTTTTCTTTTAAACTCGTACAAGTTGGTCCAAACTTGTACCCGTTTATATTAACTTCCCATCAAACTAGCCCATCTTACTCATTACTCAGTCTTAAGCTAACCTTCATTTGGACAAAGGAAAAAAAAGTAGGAAAAATTACGCAAAACTTTCAAAAATAACAAATTATTATTTTTGTAAGTTATCCCCCCCCGGGGCAAAAAAAAAAAAACATCCCGATCCTATTTTCCTCCTAGTACATACAAATGAAGGTTTAGTTAGTTAGCAATTTCCTGGAAATAAATTAGCACCATGAATGCTTTATTTATAAATCACATGGATGATAGCTCAAGTCTTCTGAATTACTACATATATATTAATTAATACATATGGCTAAGATTCACCGAACTCTGAACAAAACACCAGCAAGACCATGATTCTGCAACCAAACTTTACCCAAGAAATCCTCCAAAAAAGGCTCAAGGACGAAGATCCTTTCGCGTTATTTATGACATGACACTATCATTTTAGTCATCACTCCATACTTCAAAGATGCTATTGCTACATTACAAGTAATTAAGGTCTTCTACGTTGATCAAGGTCAAGGACCAATCCAACAACTCGCCAGAAGTTGAAGATTGTGAATATGAGGACAAGGATTCCGACCAAAGTAGAACTTGCTCTCCAAGTGTCCCTAAAGTAAACCAACCTTAGTGCAGCCATAGTATGATACCATTGTGGCATTGCCTCTGGTAATGGCTATTTAGAGAATTAATAATGTTTAATTTGCATAACAAGTCCTGTATGTCGGTCACATGTTTACAGAGACCATTCACCAGAGTTGCAACTTCCTTGTCGCTTCCAAGCTCATGCCTAATGACTTCCTTCTCAACCAGCAATTCTACATCGTCTTTGGTGTGAATGAGAGTCAATGAAAGAGACATAGTTGCAACAGGTTCGTTTGGATAATGACGCTGCTCAAAGGCAATGAGGTTCCTTAGAACACATTCTGTTGTGTCTTCTACTTGTAATTCTGGGATTTGTAAACGAGCTTTGAAGTATGTGGAATTTGGGATGCAACCCAAACGCAGGAACCAGCTCAAGTTTTTAACTTTCTTGAATTTTATGTCAACTAATGGCCTATTGGTGACTTTCTCAAAGCTCACTCCTGATTCCCGCAACTTTGTTGCAGTCTTTAAGGGCACTTTTTTTCCGAATTCCTTAAGATCCTTGTTGTTTAAATTCTTGTAAAATGTAGAAAGACCTGGTCAAATCAAATCCTCACAAAATGTGTTAGACGATGAGCATCATAGTATATGTGTGTGTATACTGACTCTTACCCTTGATATAAGACCCACTTTAATGAATAAATTGGACTAAAAAGTTGATCTTAATTATATTAAGGACAAGAAAGAGTATATGTATGATCCTAATCAGATCAGTGAAATGTTTTGGTGACTCGCCTTTGGAATCTGAGCTTCCCGTTTTTTCACCAGAAGTAGAGTCGCCTGTTTTTACCGGTACCACCGTTAATCTTGATTTGTACAAACCCAGGTGAAGACTTCTTTTCTTCATCGCATTTTTTATTTTGGTAAAAGGCGAAGTAGTCACGGGCAAGTTCAATAAACGTGGCTGAAAGGGCCCCATATCCATTCACTGGTAAAACATATACCAGACGACCTAGGGAGGTGTGCACAACACAGACAAAAGGGGTAGATACTTTTTAAGGTTGTAAGATTGACCCTTTTGTTTTATATCCTTGTTGAAGTAAGTGTAGGAACTTAGCTGTCTATTAGGGTGGCTCATGGGAGACTGAAAAAGCTCCTTTGTTTTGCTATATGGGCCGTTAGGACTTTTGAGGGAAGGGGAGGAATATTATGTGAGTGTATTTTGGGAGAGGAGGAACAGGTTCGGCAGCAACCTGTGACCACTTCTTGGCTGTGGGGAGTTATTTTACTACCTGCAGATTGTTGTAATGCATTTTTATCAGTAATATAAGCTGATTCAGTGGTAGATTTCGGTTCCATTTTTGTTAGTCTCTAACAAATTGGTATCAGAGCAGTCAAGTCCTTGGGAGAATGGGGGATGAAGTTAGAAGTTTGAGGGACTCTGTGACAGGTCTGGCAAAGAAAGTAGAGGAACTTACTGGTCTGTCAAAGCAAGTGGCAGATTTGACAAGCGGGATGAACGTGATGAAGGAGATGTTAATAAGAATGGAACGTGACTCCAGTAAGAAGCATAAAGGCAAGAAGAACACAGGGGAATCAAACTCGGACACTGAAACCGAGAGCCACGGAGAATATGAAAAAGAGGCAACCAAGTTTCGAAAACTAGAATTACCCGTGTTTGAAGGAGACGATCCCATAGGCTGGTTTTGCAGAGTTGAACGTTACTTCCATATCAACGGCGTTCCGGAGGTAGAGAAGCTTGAAGCAGCGGTGGTGTGTCTCGAACACAAGGCTCTTCACTGGTACCAATGGAAGGAGACTAGAGGAGTGATCAAAAACTGGCAAGAATTCAAGCAAAAGGTATTGGAACGGTTTCACACGTTTCAAAGGGGTGGAGAATACAAGCTGCTGTTTGCAAATCGCCAAGAAGGTTCGGTTTTGGAGTATGTGGAAGAATTTGAAAAGCTATCGTTCTCGTTAAATGACGCACCGGAGGATTGTTTAATGGGAGCATTTCTCTATGGTCTGAAAACCGAAGTTCAGGCAGAACTTGAGCTCGCCGACGAAGATGACCTTGAAGGGTTGATTAAAATGGCATTGAGGGTTGACGGCCGAAATCAAATGCTGGAAGCTGACAAAGGGAACCGAACATACAAACCAGGCTTCACTAGTGGGCTGAAGAAATACCCAACCCAGCCCATGTATTCGCGGGTAACCCATTTCGCAGAACCGACCCGGACTGCTTCAATCACCAATCACCCGACTAACACCAACAGACAAGACGCGAAAGCATCAGAACCAAAAACAGGAAGCACAACGACCATGGCGTCTTCTTCGCGCAAGACTGGTTGGAGTCGACGCCTCTCCAACTCGGAGATGGCTCGCCGGAGAGAGTTAGGTCTCTGCTATAAGTGTGGAGAAAAATACACCCCGGGCCACACCTGCCGAGACAAGAACCTTCAGATGTTCCTAATTGATGTGGAAGCAGAGCATGGCGAAAAAAGAGAGGATGAAACAGGGGACATAGCAGAAGACTATTTCAATGCCGAAGATGAAGCAACCAGAATGCGATTGTCGCTGAATTCCCTTGCTGGATTTGAAAGCCACAATACCATGAAAGTAAAGGGGGAGATTGCGGGAGAAGTTGTGATCGTGTTAATCGACAGTGGGGCGACCAATAATTTTATCGCCGAGAATTTTGTGAATCAACCAGGAATCAAAGTAGACGATGTAGATGCGTACACCATCACAGTAGGAGATGGGCATTCAGTTCGAAGAAGGAAGCGATGTCGAGACGTCTGCCTCAAGGTTCAGGGGCTTACCATTGTGCAAAACTTTTATCCCTTTCCGTTAAGAGGCGTCGATGCAGTGCTAGGTGTTGAATGGCTTAGGACTTTAGGGGATGTCAAAGTCAATTGGAGGCAGATGACAATGAAGATAGGAAGAAAAAGCAACCGGATTGTCTTAAATGGGGACCCGACGCTATCTCGGACGCAAGCCTCTCTACAATCAATCATACGCACTGTGAAGAAAAAGGGCAGGGGTTTTTAGTTGAATACAAAGGAGCTTTTTCAGTCTCCCATGAGCCACCCTAATAGACAGCTAAGTTCCTACACTTACTTCAACAAGGATATAAAACAAAAGGGTCAACCTTACAACCTTAAAAAGTATCTACCCCTTTTGTCTGTGTTGTGCACACCTCCCTAGGTCGTCTGGTATATGTTTTACCAGTGAATGGATATGGGGCCCTTTCATCATTGCGGGGATTTTTGGGATTGATCGGGTATTATCGGAGGTTCGTCCAAAGCTATGGGAAGATAGCAAGCCCTCTAACAGATTTACTCAAAAAAGAAGCCTTTCATTGGACTCCGGAGGCGACCAAGGCCTTCGAGGCACTCAAGGTAGCCATGACTACCTTACCGGTGTTAGCAATGCCGGATTTTACAGCCCCATTCGAACTGGAAACCGATGCTTCGGGGACTGGTATTGGCGCTGTTTTAATGCAGCGAGGACGCCCGATCGCGTATTTCAGCCAGAAGTTATCCAAACGAGCTCAACAATGCTCGGTTTATGAGAGGGAATTGATGGCTATTGTGTTAGCTGTTAAAAAATGGAGACACTACTTGTGGGGGCAACACTTTGTCATCAGGACTGATCAGAAAGCGCTAAAGTACCTGCTGGAACAGAGAATTCTGGAAGAAAATCAGCAGAAGTGGGTGTCAAAATTGATGGGATACAAGTTCGAGATTGTATACAAACCAGGGAAGGACAATCGAGCGGCTGATGCTCTATCACGGCAAGAAGAACCCTTGAGTTTAATGGCATTTTCCACGTGGCAGAATGCTGATATGGAGGATTGGGAGCAAGAAATACAAGCTGATCCTAAACTTAAAGAATTAATGCAGCGGATACTTATCGGCGAAGAAGTAGTGGAAGGATATTCTTTATTTAAGGGATGTCTACATTTTAAGGGCAGGCTAGTCCTACCTAAAAATTCAGCAAGGATCCCTTTATTATTGCAGGAGTACCACAATTCTCCAGTTGGTGGACATTCGGGGTATTTAAGGACATATAAGAGGCTCGCTAATGTGGTCTATTGGGAAGGAATGAAGAGAGAAATACAACGCTATGTGGCTGAATGTGCAATCTGCCAGAGGAACAAACATCAATCCTTATCTCCTGCACTATATTAGTGGTGGTAGATCGTCTGACCAAGTATGCACACTTCCTCCCTCTTCACCATCCTTTTAGTGCTAAGGATGTGGCAGAAATATTTGTCAAAGAGATCATCCGGTTACATGGATTCCCAAAGACAATTGTCTCCGATAGAGACCGGGTGTTTGTTAGCCAATTCTGGCGGGAGCTGTTTAAACAAGCGGGTACTAAACTGTGTTTGAGCTCAGCCTACCATCCGGAGACCGACGGACAAACGGAAGTGTTGAACAAAACATTGGAGACATATCTACGGTGTTTTACCAGCGAGCAACCGAACCAATGGGCTCAATGGCTGCCATGGGCGGAGTATTGGTACAACACTACTCATCAAGGGTCAGCGGATATGACTCCCTTTAGAGCGGTATATGGACGGGATCCACCCACTTTTCTCAAGCTTACAAGTGAACCTTCGGTTATCGAGGAAGTAAATGAGCAGCTAAGATCCAGGAACGCAATTATTGCCACCTTGAAAGAAAATTTGCTCAAAGCTCAAGAAGAGATGAGGCGACATGCAAACAAACATCGCAGGGATATACATTTTGAAGTAGGGGATCAGGTGTACGTCAAAATTCGACCCTACCGATTGCGCACACTAGCTAAGCGGATGAATGAAAAGCTTAGTCCCCGTTTCTACGGTCCTTTTCCCATTATGGAGAAGGTGGGAACGGTGGCATACCGTCTTGAGCTGCCTCCCACAGCCCGGGTTCATCCAGTTTTCCACAGTTCGGTCTTAAAGAAGTCGGTGCAATCAGGCCTAGTGACTCCCACAATCCCTCCAACTCTTTCTGCCCAATTGGAACTTCAAGTACAGCCTGAAGAAGTTTGCAAGATTAGGCGGCTTATGAACGGAAAATTCGAAGTGCTCATTAAATGGAAGGATATGCCGGATTATGAGAATTCTTGGGAAGACATGGAGGCACTTGCTGCACAGTTTCCAGATTTCCACCTTGAGGACAAGGTGCATCTTTTAGGGGAGGGTAATGAAAGGGCCCCATATCCATTCACTGGTAAAACATATACCAGACGACCTAGGGAGGTGTGCACAACACAGACAAAAGGGGTAGATACTTTTTAAGGTTGTAAGGTTGACCCTTTTGTTTTATATCCTTGTTGAAGTAAGTGTAGGAACTTAGCTGTCTATTAGGGTGGCTCATGGGAGACCGAAAAAGCTCCTTTGTTTTGCTATATGGGCGTTAGGACTTTTGAGGGAAGGGGAGGAATATTTTGTGAGTGTATTTTGGGAGAGGAGGAACAGTTCTAAGAAGAACTCGTGACCACTTCTTGGCTGTGGGGAGTTATTTTACTACCTGCAGATTGTTGTAATGCATTTTTATCAGTAATATAAGTTGATTCAGTGGTAGATTTCGGTTCCATTTTTGTTAGTCTCTAACAGTGGCATGCTTCTTTCTAGAGTTAGGAACAAAAGTACCGTACAGCTCTTCCAAGATGAGCAAAGGGAGCTGGTTTTCAAGCAGAAGCAAGTCTCTCTGGATATTCTTGTTCAGCCATGATTGTTTCACTATAATATCATCTGGATATGTTTGTTTCTCTGCATTTTGAATCCTGAGAAACAGCTCCATGATGAACACGTAATCCAACAGCATCATCTCCACCAACTCTTCCCTTTTGAACTTGTCACAGAGATTTTCTGCATAACGTTTGCGTATGTTTTTCTCTTCATCTTCAAGGAACTCCTTGAATTTGCCCATGTCTTTAGTTTTTTTCTTGACAAGACGCCAAAAGAGCACAAGATACCGTTGTTTCTATTCTTGCATTGGTTCAAGGTTTGGTTGGCCATGGTGAATGGGACCTATTGAGACCAATTGAGGAGTGTAGGCTTCTGCTTTATTGAATTTCCGAAGATTGCATGGAACTTTGTAAATGTTCCACTCGGTTGTTTCCAGATCTTTCGGTTGGTTTTCTATATCGATAATGTCAGGGGCGGAACTATTTGAAAGCCAGCTGGGGCGAAGCCTTCTAAAATCTTTTAAAATTGGTTAAAATATATGTACTAATTATATAATATTTTATTTTGGCCACTAATTTGGCCCCAACTAATCTATTATCAAGGCCTCAGCTGACCTTCTAAATTTTTTTAAAATATATGTATACATTATATAATATTTTATTATGGCAAATAATTTGACCTAATTAATCTCTTATCTTCTCTATAATTTCACTATCTTCCTCTTCTTCTTTTCTTTTCTTTTATTTTTTCTTTTTATTTTTTCATTTTTCCCTCAAACTTCCTCCACATGCCTTCTCCCTCCACGTCTTCAATCTCTGCTCTGACTCTAACTACGCTGAATCCTCCCTCTCCACGAAACCACCGTCCAGTTCCACCCTCACTCCCTCGGTCTCCCCTTTTCCTCCGAGTCAGCGAGTCTCCGTTCGTCCGACGCCAACCTGACTGCTCTGCTCTGAGTGCTCTTCGTCCTTAGTCTCCCTCTTCCTCTGACTCCAAGTCTTTGACGTGCGTGGGGCGTGGTGATGTCCAAGTCTCCGACGTGCGTGGCGACTACCTGACAAAGTGACCAGCAACCACCGTCCATTCCAACCAACGAGCGACCACTATTCGACCATGTATTTTTTCCCTCTCTATTCCTCTTCAACCATATCAAATGTCTGGCCTGTTTTCAAATGTCACACCTCTTCAATCGTATCTAATGAAAATGTGGTTGTGCATTCACTACTACAAAAATGCTAAACAACGACCTAAATAAGACCCAATTAACGACCCTTTTCTGAGGGACGTCTTGGAGGGGGTAGAGGAAAATTTCCAAAATGACGACCTGATCCAAAATGAGGTCGTCTTATTAAGGCGACCTGATGTTAGATCAGGTCGTCTTAATAAGGCGACCTGATTTCAAATCAGGTCGCCTTATTAAGCTAAATTTTAGATAGAGAATTTGCTTAAAGGCGACTGATATTCTTATCGTGTCGCCTTAATTTCAGAAAGGCGACTGATTTTTAAATCGTCGCTTTTGTTGAACTTTAAGGCGACCCGATATTCGAATCGTCGCTTATCAGAACAAAGGCGACCTGATTTAAAAATCAGGTCGCCTTTGTTGAAATTTTTTTTTTTAAAAAGTAAACTACAAAATATGAACATCTACCAAGGCTGTTACAGAAGAATCACACTCTGATCTAACAAGAATCACCGAAACCACCACAAGCAAATGTAAGAATCTCACTCTAACACAATACATAAACAGACTATATATAACACCAAAATTGCATATTTTGTACAATACAAAACACCAAATACATACAAATGAACAACAGCTTAACATATTAATTAATCATGCTCAAGACTAACTAGACGCTATGTGTTGAAGAAGATATCTAGATATCATGTCTCGAACCGAATCGATCTCATCCTCGCGAGTACGGATCCTTAGTACCCAAAACTGTAAATTGGGGAAACAAGGTATAAGATAAACCAATTAAGTGAAGGAAATAATTAACAACTCAAGTACAACAACAAAAATTAAATAAACTTGAGATTCACAGAGCGATTACGTACGTTTTGAAAACCTTGAGTACGTCCGTCGTTAACGATGGATTGCATCCAACTCATAACATAATATCCGCACTCAGTGCTCCCTGGTTGTTGATGGCACTATAAATCAAAGGCAAATTGTTAAAAACGAATAAAGGCATATCTAAAGCTACTGTGTCAATGAAATAACTTGAATTGAAACTACTCACTCTACAACATATACGTATTAATATTAAATTAAGATAAGACCGCAATTTTGACACAAAAATCTTATCGTACAAAACAAAAGTATGCACCTTTCATGTATTGGCGCTAGATAACAAGACGACCCTCCGTCGCTCATTGTTAGACCAACATAAATTGACCTCTGGTAACGCACCGCGAGCCGAAGCCGTGCATCCAGACATAAGTATCCATACAAACTGCCGCGGTGTGCCGGCGCATAATTCACGGCAGACACTATGAAATGAAATGATAAATGTTATTGAAGATCTTAAACAAAAAAAGAGTACTAACATAATTAAAGGGTTAAACAAACTTACAGGATTGCAAGTTGAAGAAACCGTATATCTAAAAAATCCATCGTCAAAAACTCCATCAAATCTTTATTGTCAAATGCCATCGGATATGTCTTTTCTCGCACCGACAATGCCCGAGGCATCTGCAAGCTTATGAGGCCGATGTCCTTGTACATCTCTTGCAACTGTGCTAGGTACGGAAATAAGCCGCAGCTTGTTCATCCTATGAAAACATAAAAACATATTATGAGTGAATGAGCAATGAAAATCAATCGGAAACAACTCACACTCAATCGCAATGTATTTCCTACCATCGCAGTGTGTCGTCCACATCTCAATAAGATGAGCCGCCAAAGGATGAACCATGTGATGGCAGCGCTTAGTGTGGTAACCTCCTCATCATCAATCTGACGGCTGTCTCTTCTTCCCCCTCTCGCACACTCGCCACAATCACCCGACGTTGGTTTACCGGAATTTGCTTGTTGTGGTGTTTGTCTTGTTCTGGGTAAACAAGACCATCGGCAACAATCCGCCTGTGTGTGTCATCCAAATATAGGGTGCAAGCTATACCTCCTCAGGAGTGTGAGACGGTTCGCTAATATGCACTCTCGAGTGTGAGACGGTTCGCTAATATGAACCTCTCGCAGTGTGAGACGGCCCGCCAATAACTACCTCTCGGAGGGGGAGAAGGTCCGCTAATATGTACCTCTGGAGGCCGAAAACTATCTTTGCCGCTGGGATATTCGGGATTCGCTCTGATGTACGTTGCCGTTGTACCATAGCTTGCATTTCACCCCGTAGTTGTGCCATAACATCTTTCATAAGGTTTGCTCGACTCGCTTCAAGCTCCCGCCGCTCTCGCGCCATACAAACGTGAACGTCGTCCGAAAATTTTGCGACACTCACTCCCTCGTCTCCCCTCGAACAAAGATCGTGGTAATCCGGCTTCCCAATCGCCGCCGACAAATGTCCCGCCGCACACCCGGCGTGAATGAGCCTTGGCTACTCGCCGCTCAAGTGAATCCCGTACTCATAAGATTTTTCATAAATAATAACTAAACTCTTATATAGTATGAAACAACCGAGGCTATTTAATACTTCTAATTCAACTACTTACGATCTTTGAGGCAACCGCAAAGAACATCTTCATTGATGTATTTGTCCCCCTTCATCCTCGCAGCCTTTCCATTTTTTGTGACGAGGAGGACGCTGGGGCCCGGATAGCAAGGAAGGATCGGATTGGGAAGCTTCCTTCATTCGCCGCAGCCTCTTCCTCCATCATCTTTCGCTCCAGCCTTTCGAGCCACCTCTAGACAAGCAATGCGGATACTTATTTTTCGCTTGCCTCTCTCTATTGGCTTGGCTTGTTTTCTCGTGACACGAAAACAAACAAAACCGATCGCATTTAATTCAAGTAGATTCAAATTAAAGATAAGATATGACAAAACTTTACTGTAAATTCAGGATTCTCACGGACGCCACAAACTCCCTCCAGCCCTCCTGAGAAATGAAGGAATAGGTCTTACATGGATCTTGGTCCCTCTTTGCCCCGCGAATATACTTTTTTGTCGCCTTGTTCTTAAAATCTTTCCAACGGAGACGAACTTCGCCCATCCAATGCTTCCTCATGGCCTTAGTGTTAGGGACATCAAATGTTTGTCGCAAGGTGAAAGAGAAGATATGACGTAAATCAAGTAATAAGACTAAAGATACAAATGCGATATATCGAAAGTGAGATACCAAAATCTGTGTCCAAATCAAATCCTTCGCCTTATCATCAACGAACTTCCAAGCCGAGTAAACAATACGCACTTTGCTTCGAGCCGATAGCCTAAATAGCTAATGAAGTCTGTTTTCCTCTCTCGCTAACCGGATTCATATTTTCATCAAACTCCACATGCAGCCTCTTTTTCTCGATCGTCACGGCGAGCAATTAGCTCACCCATGTGTGTGCTACCTCTCCCTTTTCTCTCAACGGCATATCAACCCTATCTCCCGATGACTCGTCCCGAGCTAGACATATTCCCTGTTCATCAAAGACCAATCATTTATGTTAGATAGGTTTTTAAATAATAAATGATTAATAAAATGAACCAACATGTTAAACGACCACAAAAAGAACATAGTAGTTAAACAAATCATTTTGTAATCAAGATCTTACTTTACATGGTGTCCCATATTCCTTCACAATGATCCTTTCTTGCAGCATATTCTTCATCATCTATCAATTCTACTTCACGTGTTGTAGGTGGATTTGTTGTGAAAGGGAGTGTATCGTCAAGGTTCAAGGATTCTTCACCATACTTCGCTTTTTTACTTTGAAGTACAATGGACATTCTTTTATTTGTGTGGTCTCGTAACATAAAACACTTGTTTCGCCCGACTTGCTAAAATGAATGGCTCATCTCTATGACCAAGTCTTTGAAGATCAACCGAGACAAATCCAAATTTAGGATCTATTACAACAAAGATTATTGCTAACCCACTTACATTTCAATAAAGCAACTTTGAACTTGTCGTAGTTGATCTCCCATATTTCTTCGATCACTCCATAATAGGCCATTGATGCTACCACCGGGTTTTTGTCTTTCGAACTCGAAAAGTGCATGGATTCAGCTTCAACCATCACCCAACTATTTTGCACAGTACTTCTGTCATCTTGGTCTTTTGTGTAGAAAGAATATCCGTTGACATCGTAACCGCTCCAAGTAATGACCAAAAGAAGGCCCCTGTGCTAACCACTCGATTGTATCCGACACTCCGGCCTCGTGCAATACCTTCTCACCGAACCACTTTATGAACGTCTTCTTTGCTCATTCGCTATCTCGCATGTCACTCTTCCTTGGATTCATATTCTTCAAACTCTTCTCGTGTTCATCAATGTATGGTTGAACTTCTTCCGTATTATTCATGATGTACAGTGTGTGCTTGCAACACCTCTTCACGAGGCTTATTCTTCGCCTTGATTCCTCGAGTTCCCTCGCTTATCCCCTCGTCATGCCGAGATTGTATCGTCGGCCCCGATAGATAATCTTTGCGTAACTCCATAGCCTCTTCAACTACATATCTCTCAACTATTGAGGCTTCCTACGATAAGGGTTTTTAGAATACCCTTTTAAGATCTTCATGTATCGCTCGAAAGGGTACATCCACCTTAGGTAAACCGGACCGCACAGCCTTACCTCCTTACCAAGTGCACTATCAAGTGCACCATGATATCAAAAAGGCAGAGGGAAATGCATCTCTAGTTGGGACAAAATAATATAACCCTCATTCTCCAATTCATCCAACTTTTCAATGTCAATGACTTTGTTGCGATATAGCATTGAAGAAAATACTCAATCTTGTTATAGTGGATCGAACTTCATCTTTCATAATGCCTCTTATAGCTATTGGTAGTAGTTGTTGCATCAACACATGATAATCATGGGACTTCATTCCCACTAACTTCAAATCGCTCATTGAGACACACTTTCTCAAATTAGAAGAATATCCTTGTGGCACCTTAATGTCATATAGACATCCACACAAACTTTTCTTCTCCGCTTTTGATAGTGTATGAGTTGTCGGCTCCATGTATGCCCTCTTACCATCTTCCATTACTCGTGGATGTAACCTTTCTCTTATTCCCATGTCAACCGATCTAGTCTCGCACTAATTCCATCCTTAGTCTTCCCAGGTATGTGCAAAAGAGTACTGACAAGGCTATCACAAACGTTTTTCTCCACATGCATCACATCAAGACTGTGTCTCACATCAAGACTACGCCAATATGGAAGATCAAAGAAAATTGATCTCTTCTTCCATATATTCTTCTCACTCGCCTTCCTTTGCCGCTTACCCAATATGACGTTGATATGTTTCACCCGACTATAAACGTCCTCTCCTGTTAACGCCTTTGGAGCCGTATTCGCTCCGTAAGCCGTTAAAACGCTTTCTTAACTTACGATATGGGTGGAACCGATGAAGAAACCTCCCGTGGCCGAGGTAGACCGCTTTTTTCCGTGCTTTAGTTGATGGAAGTTTGTGTCTCGCTTCACATATTGGACATGCTTTATGCCCCTTCACACTGTACTCGACAAATTTCCGTATGCAGAAAGTCGTTTATCGTGGTAAAAATCATTGCACGCAACTTGAAGTGCTCCTTCTTATATGCATCAAACACATCTACGCCTTCCTCCCACAACTTCTTCAAATCCTCAACCAAAGGCGCCAAGTACACATCGATATTGTTCCCGGTTGTTTTGGTCCGTAAATCATCATAGAAAGCATCACATACTTGCGTTTCATACATAGCCGTGGAGGTAAGTTGTATATTACAAGGAGAACCGCCATGCACTATGGGTGCCGCTAAGAGTTCGATACGGATTGAAGCCATCTCGTACAAAGCCCCACCAAGGTTTCTTGGCTCACCGCCAAATTGAGGGAACATTTCGTCTATTTTCTTCCATTGCGAGAGTCACCGGTGCCAAGATATTTTCCATCGGATATTCTCTCATCGAATGCCATCTCAACTTCTTCGCCGTTGCCTCACTAGTAAACAGACGCTTAAACCGTGGAATTATTGGAAGATACCACAATGCCTTCAAAGGTTGCCTTTTTGTTGTCTCGCTCTCCGTAAACACTAACTTTCTTCACTTTGTATCGTGAAGTTTTACACTTCTGACAATTACCGAGGCCTTCGTACTCGCTTTCGTACAATATGCAGTCATTAGGGCAACTGTGTATCTTTTTATACTCCATACCCATCGTAGACAAGATTTTCTTGGCCTCATACATACGATTTGGAAGTACATTATCAATCGGCAACATATCACACAACAATTCAAGCAAATGACGTGAAATCGCTATCGGTCCACCCACAAGTTGCCTTTAAGTTGACCAAATGTAAGGTTGCAGCCAACCGTGTATACTTAGTACACCCAGGGGAACAAAGGTGTCTCTCGCATCACTCCGCACGCTTTCATATTCACCCGATTGTGCAAAAGATTCGCCTCAACATCATTAATCATTTTCTCCATTCCATCATCATCATCTACCTCAACTTCATTTGCATGGGACGCACCGGTACTTACTTCCTCACCATGCCATATCCACGTTGTGTATCGAAGGTGTATTCCATCACAAAGTAGGTGGTCCCTTATATCGCAATAACCCTTCGACTCCCATTTAAACAATTAACACATGGACAATAATACATCCCATTTTTTGTGGCCACATTCCTTCTAGCAAATTCAATAAACTCTTCCACCCCATTCTCATATTCTTCACTAGTTCTCAATGCATTCATCCAACTATGACCCATTTTATTACAACCTAACATTTCCAACAACACAAAGTTCATGTCAATTTCAAGAACGACATGTTTTCTTTTAAGTAAATTTCGCAAAGATTTCCCTTAAAAGTAAGACATCCCAAAATTTCAATAACAACCAATTTCAGCTTAATAACCCTAAACTTAATAACTAAACCAATTTCAGCTAAACAATTTATCAATTATGTAAGATAAAGAAACCATAGAGCCATAGAGTCAATGTTTACTTAAAGTAAACGTGCTTTTACAACAGCTTAAAGCTAGAAGTGTTTTGCATTGAATTAATTGCTATCAAAGTATTACCTTTAAGGACATTGGGGTCTTAATCATAAAGCACTCCAAGAGATTACGATGAATATAGAAGTTCGATAGGGAAGAGTAACACAAAGCACATCTAACGAGAATCAATGAATGACCGTAGGCATAAGAACAACCAAAACTAAACCACTAGCTATCTAATCACAAAATACTCCTATAATCCTTCAAAATCAACTACTACAACCAATCAGTGTGACATGACCAATTTAATGAAGCTTTAGACAATTTAGTTGGCCACCAAATTTACTTGAATAAAAATCTACAAATAAGAGCAGCCCAAATTGTATTCTTTTTAATTAGCAAGAAGTACATTACCAATTAAATGGGGTTTGGAATCAAAGAACAAGAAGAACGAACAAGCTTACTTGGTTTCGCAGTTTTGATCGGGAAGGAGGTGGATGAGCGAGTGAAAGGCGTGAATCCTAATCGAAGCAAAATCCAATCTATAAGCAAGAAGCATTAACGATTAAAATGGGTTATTAGGAATCAAAGAACTTAAGAGTAACATCCGAACAAGCTTACTTGGGTTTGGTGGGTCTCTTCGATCGGCGAAAGAGGCGGAGTGAGCGAGAGAGTACCGTGATCGATCGCTGACGACGGCGGAGACGAAGGAGCGACGGCGAGACGTACGGCAAGGAAAGCGACGAAGAGCGGAACGAGAGCGAGTCCGAGAAGATTTCGCAGCCTCTCGTCTGAGTATGAGTGTGTGAGGGAAAATGAAGAGGCGCGAGTTTATTAACCTAAAAATTGACTATAGGCGACCTGAATCATCTTTCGTGTCGCCTATATTCCATTTTTGGCGACCAATTAGAATCAGTCGCCTATATTTTATAAATGGCGACTGAGATTCGATTCAGTCGCCTATATTTTAAATGGCGACTGATTGAATCAAATCGCTTATATTTTAAAATGGCGACCGATTCTAATTCAGTCGCCATTTTTAAATATAGGCGACTTCCGAATCAATCGTCGCCATTTATAAAATATAGGCGACTTGATTCTCATTCGTGTCGCCAATATTATTAAATTTTATAATTATTATTAAAAGAAAATCCTTGCTGAAGGCTCAACTTCCTTAAATATAATTACAAGAATGCCACCGCCTTCACTTTGAACGTCCTATTTCTAAATAAGGACGTTTTTTAGGGTAGTAATATCCAATTTTTGTAGTAGTGATTCAAAAAAATTGGTTGTCAATTGTATTAATCTTTTGGTAAATAGCTAATGATTATACTTTCACTTGCTTATTCCTTTATTTTATCTCTTTTTCCCATTCATATATGCGCGGTTACTGCTAATAATTTATTAAATGAGTTGGCCTCCATTTTTTTGGATCATGGCTTGTGAATTAATGAATCTGAGATGAGTTTTGGCTAATTCATGCTTAATGAACGAGGTCTGTTCTTTTTGCGTCTATAGTATTAATAGGCTGACAAGTATACGTTGATAAAGCTTTGGAAGTACAATATGATTTCTATTTCAACTAGGTATTGGTCTAATAAGTTTTTCTGCTTGTTGTTGGGGATGTGAGGGTTTATTAGTTACTTATGACTGTATCACCTGTTGCATGGCTTTAGATGACACATATAATGCAAACAAAAGAATTTGGTACAGATCAAGGGAAACCACATTTTTTTCTCCTGAATCTATCTATTGATCCTTTGCAAATGATCCCATGGTTTTAAATTTTGTTTTGAAGTAGGCAAAATGCAGCATTCAAGTATTATAAGAATCCATCAATTGATCCTTTGCAAATGTTTATTTTTGGCCCAGGCTAAAAAAAATTCCTGGTTCCGCCACTGGATAATGTGTTGTTCCCATTTCTCATATTTAGAGGTTGGTGAACCAGAATACGAGTCTTTTGTGTGATCTTTAGATGCCATTGAATCCCAACCTGCAAGTGAAGTGACGACGAAAATTAAAGTGTGAAAAAAATCGTATTAAGAGCAGTTCTTAATACCTTTACCTTTTAATTTAATCTTTTGCAGGGTCGAGTACTACCATTTTCCTGAAATATTTTCTAAAATAACATTTTGGTGCATCTAGCATTTAATGCATTTTTTTTTTATAAATATCTAGTATTCTAAAATGTTTTTCAGTATAATTTTGTCCTAAAATATTTTTTTTTCAGTAGTAGTAGTGAGCACCTAGACTTAAAAATCATGAGTATTACGAAAAAATACTTAGAGGTGCTGGTGCACCAAATACTTAATATATTGAGTACAAAAGATTCAAACTAAATATTTTGAAAATATTGTTTAATTTGTATAAAAAACCTTTTGGAATTGTTGGTCTTGAGACAATTATTAGCCAGGTTACAGACCAAGATATTTCAAGGGATCACCAACAAGGTTTTGAAACCCAAATGGACTTGCCGGTTCAGACCGGAAACCGGCGAATTGGACGGAAAACCGGTCCGAGTTAAGGGGTGACCCCCGGTTTTGAGTTCACTCGGGCTCAACTCCGTATAACCCGACTGAGTTGACCGAGTCATTGAGGGTTTTTTTTTTTTTAAAAAAAAAAGTCGTCTGAAACTCACGGTTCGCCTGAAAGTCGCCTGAGAAAAAAAAGGAGACATAGAAGGAGAAGGAGAAGGAGGAGGAGGAGGAGAGAGAGATCTGAAGCTTTTTTCGTCCTCTAGAACTTGGCCTCCATGTAGTTGCTTGAGCTTGTATGATTTTCCATTGGTTAGATCAAAGTTGGACTTCAAGGAACAAGCGATTGAGAAAGAGAAGAGGAAGAGAGGTTACAGAGGATGGGTCTAGGAAAGAGAAGAGAAAAAGAGGTTACCGAATGGGTTTGGGAAAGGGAAGAGAAAGAGAGGTTAAATGGTGTGTTTACTAACTTATTGGGTATATATGAAAAAAAAAAACTTATTGGGTAAAAAAGAGAAGTTGGACTTCACGTGCCTCATCAAATCAAATCAAGTGTTCAAATATGACATGAATGAGCCGAAGGGTTATCAATTAGAAGGGTTATCAATTAGAAGCAGAGAAGGACCATAGGGTAGGCTGCCACACGTCTCTTCAACTTTTTTAAAAACTATGTGGCCAATTTCCATTAAATATAAACAGCACCAAATCTCTTGAAGATATGATTTTGATGTGCTTTTAAAAGAGGATTAAATAAATATTATATAATAAATCTTGTAGACATAGTTATCCAGTCTAACCTCGATTTGACTCTGATATGATTGACTTTTAACCCAGTATTCTGACCGTTTCAGTAACCGATCCGGTTTTAAGATCCTTGATCAATACAAATTTGTCGTGATTGGGTCATATCAAATCTTAAGTGGATCTACTTTATGTGCCCTTAGGGCCACTTTTTTAAGTAGAATCACTGTAATTCTTAAGGAAAGAAATAATAGAATTACTAAAAAATCTTACACCAAATTAGCAGTATAGTAAAAAATATGTCATGACTATTAACTTGTTATGAGACTTCTCAGTGATTTTATTTATTTCTTGGGCTCTTATAGTGATTTCCGCATAAATTCACTTATGTTATTTATTTCCCAAAAATGAGGGGATTAGAACCCTTTGAGATGATAGTATCATTTTAGCAGCTGAACTAATCACAGATACTGATAATCACTAACACTAATTTTAATGGTTTCAGTAATCTTTAAAGAAATAGAAATATGGATAATGGAAACACACTAATTTTAATGGTTTCCAGTAATTTGTAAAGAAACAGAAATACGGATCATGGGCTAGAAAATACAGAGCTTATGTCTATTCAACACGAGCATATATACCAATGTGGGTTGGCTTAGATGGTAAGGGATCCAGGATTAGGCCCTTGGGTCGTGGGTTCGATCCCCTCTGCCGTCGCTGGGACTCCTTTGGTAGGCGATCTCGTAAGTCCCCAGCGAGCATATATAGATGCATAAGAAAGAAGTCACTCAAAACCAACTAACACTAAGCTTTTATTTCTTCTAAAACGGAGAGAGAGAGAGAGAGGGGCCTTGTGAACCTGGAATTGTTTGTGGTCTCTTCAATTCTCAAAAAATGGTCTCTTTTGGTGTTGTGTGTTGGATGAGTGTTCTGGAGTCTGAGTTGCAGGTAGATCAGAGAGAGAGAGAATGTGTGTGTGTGTGGATCTTTATTGGAGGATAATACTGAAGACGATACCATATATGAATTCACTGATACTCCACTCTCTGTGAGAGTTGACTTGGTCTCCTTGTGAGCCAGGGTGCTTTTTTGCTTTTCCTCATTAGCCTTTCTTCTTTCTTTGGTTGCTGCTGCTTCTAAAGAATGGAGGTGGGAGATAGTAGTAGTATTAGAAGGAAGAAACAGGTGGTTCTCAACTTGGATGTGAAGGGCAATCAACATGGTGGATCTTTAGTTGGGAAGCTCCATTCTAGCAAGAATTTGAATATTCCAACAATCATGTCAATGATACGAAAGGGATGGCAGCTCAAAGATGAAATGGAGGTGCTTGATCTTGATCGTGGCAAGCTAATTTTTCTTTTTCGTTTTCGGAATAGTGGTGACTATAGTCGTATCTTAAAAGGAAGGCCTTGGACTATCCAAGGTTTTCTTCTAAATCTTCAAATTTGGGAGGATTCAATGGTTCTTAAGGACATATGTTTTGAGAAGGCACCTTACTGGGTGCAATTTCATGGTCTCCTGGTTGCTGCTTTTGACAATGATAATGCTAAGACTTTGGGAGATGCTGTAGGAGAGACGGTCATGTTTGAGAGACCGATGATTGACGGTAAACTTGGACGCAGTTTTCTCAGGGTTCGATCTCTTATCCATTTGAAGGAGCCATTGGTTTCTGGTTTTTGGGTACCAAGGAAGGAAAAGGAACCAGCTTGGGTTTCTGTTAGATATGAAAGACTCCAGAATTTTTGTTATCGTTGTGGGCGCATTGGGCATGATATTAGAGGTTGTGAGGAAGCTTCGAACAGAAGGACAGGGGACGATACTGAACGAGAGTTTGGGAGTTGGTTGAGTACTCTAGCGGTGCGAACACTGGAAGAGGAGGTGGTGGTGTGTAAGGAAGACTGGAATGAAGTTGCTTTTCTCTCTAAGAAGGTTTCGGCAAGCACAACTCAGGGCCGGTCGCCGGAAAGATCGTCGGAATGTCTGGATAGGTCTCTATTCAAACCTGACCTTTTCCCTAATAAAGGATCCCATGCTGTTCCTTTTTCATGCCATCGTCTTCCTTCAACGGTGGTCGTGTCAGTCCAGCCGAAGACGCTGCAACTCCGGCAACGGTTAGGCCCAACGGTCGGTGACTCAATGGTAACTTCAAAGCCTGCTGTGGTGATACCGTCTTTGCAGAGGTTGGAGCAGGGGGCACTGAATGAGGTCTCTGCATTGGTGATGGAAAAGCTGACCAATGACGTCAGCCATGTGGGGGAGACTCAAGGTTTGACTGCTTTTTCACCTTTGGCAGTTTGTGGTGAGCGAATTGGACCCTCAAATGTGGGTTGTGCTGCTACTCTAGGTACTCCTTTGCGCAGAGACATGGTTTCAGTTGGGCTTGAGAATGTTATTTTTAATGGTTAGCCCAAGTCTGCGGTTATGAGGAATTCCAACCCATTGATTGAAGGGCCTCTAAATACCCCTTCATTACCAGAATGCCCTGAACCTGTGAGTTGTTGTCTTTCCCCTCCTAAGGCTGGTCCAGCGATGGTAGATACAGGTTTTTCCTTGGAAATGGGCTCTGTCAACCATGTTATTTCCCAACCATACACAGTTGAGTATCCTAGTGAAGATGAGTTGCCAATTAATTCCGCTATCCCTTCAATTGGGCTTTCCCCTATATCTGCTATGTCTATTTGCTTGAAAGGAATTAATCTTAAGCGGTCATTGGAGGATGATCCTACTCTAGTAGAGCGAATTAAATGTAGAAAGTTGAATTTTGACTCATCTGAGGTACCGCTTCAAGGAATTAAAGCTGCTAGGAAGTTACATAAAGAGCACAAGAGGAGTTTTCGATCTGTTAAAAAATACCTTCGCCATTATGGAAAGGAAGCGAGTCCGGGTATGTCTAGTAATTCGACTTCGCTTGTTGAGATTGATTTTCCTGACAGCTAGTTGACTGTTGGTAGTGAACAGGATATGGATCATGACTCTTCTTTGTCGAATAACGCCGGTGGTTGGATGAAACCAGCCACCGGTGCGCCATGAATCTTTTAGCTTGGAACTGTCAAGGTTTGGGGGTTGCCTTGACAGTCAGAAATCTGAGGGAGGAGTGTTCCCGGAAAAAACCCCCACTTAGTCTTCCTAATGGAGATTAAGCAGAAGGCGAGTGTAGTGAGGAAGGTTAGGTGGTGTAACAACCCGACTTTTCAAAAGCAGTATAATTTTTTTTTTTCAAACAAACATCATTTGAAAACATCAGAGGAAGGCTTCCGCCGGAACATCGAAAGGAAGTCTTCGAACGGAGCTTCTACGCAGGCTGCTTGTCTCTCTCCTCGGTCCTCGGTCCTCGGTCCTCCCGACCTTAACGCTATGTTAAGAGCTGAGATCCGCACCGGATCTCAGGTAACGGTTAACCTCATATTCATATATACAACATATGCATTACAGATAATCACACCTAGCAGTCGTTTCACACCTAGCAATCGTTTCACACCTAGCAATCGTATCCCAATACCCCGCAAGCATAACAACAGTACATGAAGATATCACAGAGCTAACAACTACCACAATAGGCATACATTACACATAGTACATATACGCATACAATAAACACAGATTAGTGTTACAGTATGCGAACGTACATACCCCAACAGTATATAAACATACCACAGACATAAAGTCATCATCTATCACATACAATACACATATCACATATATGCATACAATAAACATCAGAGTTAGTGTTACAGTACGCGAACGTACCTTCGTTGACAGATTACGGTATTTCTAGCACGTTTTACGAAAAACTGTACTTTTACGGAAAATCGTGAAATCTCCAACAATGCTCGTCGGGCAACGAATTGCAAGAAATCGAGATTTCTGATATCCTATAAGGGTAATATCACTTTCATTAGTGATTTGACATTATAAGCGGCATTTTAGGTAAAATTACCATTTTGCCCTTCTACCCCTAATTGGCGGAATTTCGCGACTTCGTTACTCGACTAATTTTCTTCCCAAAATTTCGCGAACTTCGACGCCATTTTGATTTTCAAAAATAAAGACTAAAATAGCCCTCCCATATGATATCCAATCATACTTGAAAAATTAAAGGCTATCCTAGCATTACAACCCCTACTTTTGAAAGTACTACAAAGCTTCAACTTTTCGGAGACTCGATCCCTACTATGTTTTTACCTCTTCAGGAATATTTTTCAATGCAATGAGGCCTAAAACAAGCATAGGAATTTCATCCCCTACTTCCTAAATCTAACCAACAATTCTACTATCTTTCGAACTAAAAAGCTAAAGACCGAAAGACTTACCCGTTGAAGACTTCTGCAGAATTTCTTTAGAGCTTCTCTCTCTACTTTCTCCCTCTAAGATTTCGGCCCAAGGAAGAGTGAAATGGTGTGAAGAGTTCAAGAGCTCATGGGGTCTATTTATAGAAATTTCCAAGGATATAATTGGAATTTTGTAAGTTGTTTCAACCATGGAAAATCCAATGCAAAATGGTGTATAATTCTTGTCCATGGAAGCATGCTTGGACGTCTTGGGAGCTGATGTGGCAGCCTTGGAGTGGTCCAAAAATAATGACTTATGTTGCTTTATAGCCCGGTCTAATAGAATTTCCCCGATCGGTACCCGATTCGCATGATTTCGGAGAAATCTCAAAATTCTGGATTTACAACTTTGAAGACATGTTCTCACTTACTAGAAATGTACAAGTTAACCTAAATTTTGATTCCATATAGGGCTCCAACAGTCCAGTTAAGTTTTCTCGAGAAACGTGTCCGGTGTCGAAACGTATTTCTGGAATCATCAACTTCTTCAGAAAAATCCACTGATTCCAAATATGTTCATATAAATTCAAACTCATTCCTAGATGTTGAGTTAGAATTTATTTTCCTTATATCCAAAAATATACCTATATGCATTTTTCCCTATTTTGTTTTATTAGGAAATGCACAAACGACTTCAGAATTTTCTTCCGGAAGAGTCTAACGGAAGATAATATCTCACTGATCAATATTTTTCCTTGACTTTGGAAATCTCATTCCTAGATCTCTAGATAGGATCCGTTTCCTAATTTCTAAATTACTATTCACATTTTTTTGCTTTATTTCCCATTTCTTTTTTCTTTTTTTTTCTTTTCTTTTCCTTTTTCTGCCCTTTTTTTTCGTTTTTTTAATTAATTATTTAATTAATTAAATAATTATATAATAATTTTTTTTACAAAATTTTCCTAATGGTCCATTCTTGCATTTAGGCTTAAAAATACCTAACCTCAACTATTTTTCTCAAAAATTTCCAATTAATTAGTAAATATACTTTTACTAATTTTCAACCATTTTCTACTAATTTTTGAGCTTTACATAATTATCTCGAATTTCCTTTGCTTATGCTTAAGTAATTAGCCCACTATTACTTAATTACTTAATTATCACAAGTTGATAATTTTCTTAATTAGAACACCTCATTACCTTCATATTGTTGTATTAACATTAGTATTTCTATGCCTCTTACATTATTCTATAATTTGTAAGGGTATTTTGGTCTTTTGTTACCTTTTGGACATTCTTATACAATTTCTCCAAGTTCATAATTTATTAAATTACCTTAATTAGAGATAATGTACTCTCCTAATTCACTTGGTCATTTCTGCCCTTTAGGATTTTTCATAATTTTCCTAAGTCATTTATGTCCCTTAGGGGCATTTCCGTCATTTTGGCACTTTGGCCCTTAAACTCTCTAATTTCCAAGAGATTTTCTTTAGAAAATAAGCTAATTATTACTTAATATTTGATATCCCATATTCACCTACTTTCTATAGGTTTAATTTTACCAATTTATGATATAGATATTTAGGGTATTACAGGTGGAGATGTGGTTTTAATGAGGAATGGATTGTTAATCCGGTGGGGAAAAGTGGCGGTCTTGCTTTATGGTGGTCTGACGTGCTTACTGTTAATATTCTTTTCTCGTCTTCTAATATTATTCATGTCAGTGTGGTGTCTGAGACCGTATCGACCCCAACTTATATTACTTTTATCTATGGCCCCCCTGATGAAGAGGAACGACTGTTATGTTGGCAAGAGGTTCGTCGTATTAGCAACAATAGCAAGGACTCTTGGTTGTGTATTGGGGATTTTAATGATATCATTTCTCAGCATGAGAAAAGTGGTGGCCACCCTAGATCCTAGAGGAAGATCCTTAACTTCAAGTGTTTTGTGGCTGATTGTGAACTTGAAGATTTGGGTTATAATGGACCTTTGTTTACCTGGTGCAATAATCATGATTATCTGGATACAATTCATGAGCGCATCGATCGGCCCTTGGGTAACCTGCAGTTGCAAGAGCTATTCCCTTGTCTCCAGGTTTTTAATGTTGCCCCGACCGGTTCTGATCATCACCTTTTGTTCATTCAATGTCAATATGAAAACCGTCAGCATAGACGATCCTTTCGGTTTGAATCTGCATGGGCATCTCATGGGAATTTTCTAGAGGTAATCAAGGGGTGTTGGCGGAATTGTTGTGGTCAGGATCACTCGGTTCTTGAAATCTTTTTGAGCAATCTGAAGTGTTGTACGCAAAATTTAATTGTTTGGAGTAAGAAGGAGTTCCCTAATAGTGGCAAGATGATTGATCTGTTAAAGACACAATTGGCTGAGCTGAGTCAGGAAATTCAAACACCGGATATTTCTAGAGGGATTACGGAGGTCAAAGGTGATCTGGATCGTTTATTGGAGCGTGAAGAACAATATTGGTAGCAACGATATCAGATTAATTGGTTAGAAGCTGGTGACAAGAACTAACGTTTCTTTCACATCTCTACTATCAAGAGGTGACAACAAAACAGAATCTCGTGTATTAGGAATGATGAGGGCAATTGGTTGTATGAGAAGGATGCTATCTCAGATAATATTGCTAGCTTTTTTCAGGAGTTATTCACCACTTCTGGTGCACGTCCAATAGATACAGTCTTGGGTTTTATTGAGCCTACTATCTCATCTGATATGAACCGCAGTCTCTTGTTACCAATTTCTACGGAGGAGATTAAAGCAGCAGCCTTTAGCCTTGGGAGCACAAAAGCGCCTGGACCTGATGGTTTCTCGGGTAAATTTTATCATTCCTCTTGGTCTGAAATTGGTGAGTCTATTTGTAATTTGGTAAAAGAGTTTTTTTGCAGGTCATTTAGTGCTTAATGATTTAAATTCAACTAACATCACTCTTATTCCTAAACTTCAAAAGCCTGAGCATGTTTCCCATTTCCGGCCCATAGGTTTGTGTAATTTCTCTTATAAGATCATTTCTAAAATCATGGCCAATAGAATGCGGCCTTTACTTGATACTTGTATTTCACAGAACCAGAGTGCCTTTGTTCCAGGTAGGTGTATTCATGATAATATTATTATTGCCAATGAGGTATATCATTATCTGCGGCGTAAGAAAATTGGGGGTAAGTAAGAATTCCCTCTGAAAATGGATATGAGCAAAGCTTATGATAGGGTGGAGTGGAATTTGCTTGAAAATGTGTTGTTAAGATTTGGTTTCTGTATAGAATGGGTATCCCTTCTGATGAAATGTGTGTGCTCTGTTAGTTTGAATATTTGTTTATCAGGTGAAAAAGTGAGTTCCTTTACTCCGAGCCGGGGCATTCGTCAGGGAGACCCATATCTCCATATCTTTTTATTATTATAATTGAAGTCCTCTCCATTATGATTAGAAAGAGTCAGGCGGATCATTTTCTTAAGGGCATCAAATTGAGCAACAGTTGCCCTAAACTTACTCATAGTTTTTTTGCTGAAGATGCTCTTGTGTACATGCGTGCAACTCAGCGCAATTGCTGCCATCTTGCTGATATTCTGAATATGTATTGCACTACATCTGGCCAAGTCATCAATCTTGATAAGTCTAGTATCCTTTTCTCTTCTAATGCCCCTGATGATGTTAAAAACATGGTTGGAAGAATTTTGGGCATTCCGGTGACAGAGGATCCAGGTAGATATCTTGGTATTCCGAGTATTTGGGGCAAGACTAAGCATCATGCATTGGCTTATGTTCGGGAATGCATTGCTAATAAAATCCAAAGATAGGGTCATTCTCTTCTCTCCTATGCTGGACGTGATGTAATGATTAAAGAGGTTCTTCAGGAAATCCCTATCTATCTTATGAATGTTTTCAAGTTTCCAATTAAGACATGTAGAGAGATTAGCAGCCTTATTGCTAACTTTTGGTGGAGCGGTACTGTTTCTGGGGGTACAACTCATTGGAAAGCCTGGGGGTCTTTAACAAAGGCTAAGAATTCTGGTGGGATGGGTTTTCGAGAGTTATCTATCATGAATGATGCTCTTCTGGCTAAAACTGCATGGCGACTGCTGGCAAGCCCCAATGAACTGTAGGCTAGGGTCTTGAAGAGTGTGTATTATCCCAAAGATGATTTCATGAAGGCTGGCAAAGGATCTAAGGCATCGTGGTGCTGGTCTAGCATCTTGGATGGTAGGGATTTTCTTGCTCAAGACTTGTGTTGGGATGTTGGAGATGGTGCTGCTATTAGAATCTGGGATGATAAATGGGTTCCACATGTTGATTTCCCAGAGAAACCCAGTAATCTTAATGATCCTATTATTACAAAAGGTAGAGTTTGTGATCTTATTGTCAATGGTGAGTGGAATCTTACTCCCATTGACCAATATGTATCGCCGGAAGTTAAGAGGGCTATATATGAGATTGATATCCCATCTAATGGGTTGGTTGATAAATTGGTGTGGACCAGTACTAAGAATGGTGTTTATTCAGTGAAAGGGGGGTATCATAACAGTAAAGGGAACTTGTTGTCTGAGGGCAATAAGGCTAGGTCTTCAATAGTTATTACCTCATCCTACTGGAAGTCGATTTGGAAGATTCAGGTTATCCCGAGAGTACAACAATTCGTTTGGCGGATATTAAATAATGTTGTCTCCACCAATGATGCTCTCTTTAGAAGAAGGAGTTCTCAAAGTAACATTTTCCCGGTCTATTCTGATGCTGTGGAAACGTTGGAGCATTTGTTTTTCCATTGCCCATGGACGAGGTGTGTCTGGTTCGGGTGTTCCCTTGGTGCAAAGCTTGATGTTGATAGTATTTCGAATGTTCAAGCTTGGTGGATTCAACTAACAGGTATGTCTTTCTTGAGTAAACAAAACCTTTCATTAATTTGTTGGATCTTATGGTTTATATGGAAACAAAGAAATAATTTGGTTTTTAATCATAAAGATCCTAACCCTATTGATGTCATTGATTGTGCGAGGAAAAACAATTTTGACTTCTGGGTGACTTGCGATAAAAAGCACGGAAATCCGAGGGGTCAAAGGGTAGATCCTACTCATCTAGTTTTCTGGTCCCCTCCATCTGCTAGCAAGCTTAAATATAATTATGATGGGGCTTTTTTGACTAATAAGACTGGTGCTGCTATCGGAGTTATCTGTAGAGATCATTTTGGTGATTTTAAATGGGGTTTTGCCGATAAGGTGAAATCCATCTCTGCATTTATAACTGAAGCCTTACCTTTGAAGAGGGCATTGATGCTCGCTATTGATCTCGGTCATGATAATGTTGTTTTTGAAACCGACTGTCTTTCTCTTCTTGAATGTGTTGATGCTAAATCTCCGGATATGATTGATTGGAGGAGTAGGAGCATTATTCTCGATATTATCCGTCTTTTGGAGACCAAAGTTGGGTTCTCTCTGTCCTTTACCCCAAGGGGGGTAATCGTGCCGCTGACCTTGTTGCAGCAGATTCTTATAAAGGGGTGTGCCTGATTGGGGTGGATTTTTCAACCAACACCTTCTTTGCTGTCTCTTCTAGCCTTGGACTCCTAGAAGGCGGATGCCGTTCTTTATGATGCCCCTCTCCCCAATCACTCATTGAGTGGTGATTGTTTGTAGTTTGTTTTATTTGTGTGTATTCTATTTTGTTTGTAATTCACAGCCTTGTCGGTTATTTTGATGTTGTTTTTCTTCCTGTTGTTTCCATTATCTGATGTTGGTTTGTAAACTTTTTGAAGTATTAATATAAGTATCATTTGTCTAAAAAAACGACGATACCATATAGTCCCTGGTTTATATAGATCCTTCTGGTGGAGATGATGAATATTAAATTATTTCCGACTGGGATCGGTGACCCAACCATTTCACATCAATATTATTAAAGAGAGAATTTAATGTTTTCAATCCATGGTAGATGAGAGGATGTTTTTTTTTTTAAATGACGCTAAGTCTCAATTAAAAAAAAATTAATATCAGAAAAGTCTCATAACTTATTAATAATAATTTTTTTATTTGTCAATTATTGTTCTTTCTTTATCATTAATAAATTATAAAATTTTTCTGATATTATTTTTCTTAATTAAGACTTTAGTTTCATTTTCCCTTTTTTTCAAAGGAAGAGAAATATGGTAAAAATGTCAAAAAGAAAAAGGAACATGCTAAAATTTTAATTTGACTCAGCAAATTATGTTTGACTACTACGGATAACAGCAAATATTTTCTTACTAACTGGATTTGGTGGTATAAATCACATGCGCTGTTATCATACTTTATCAATAATCAAATTTTGAATTTTTTTTTTGTTGATAAAAGTGTTCTATTTAATAATTTTGTTGAGTATCCTCTAGTTTTCTTCTACTTCTTTTCAAATAACTCAATATTATTTGATCTCCCCCTACTGATATCTTCAATAGCCTTCTTTATATGTTTCATAATCACTTCAAATAGTTTTTTTTTTTTTTTATCATGGATGAGTAAATTAAATTTGTAGTTTCTCATTGTGTATATTTTGACTTTAATCCTTGTTAGTTATAAGCTTATAAATTATACTCTTTTGCAACGTACATTTTCATATGGAATTAGATTTTTCAAGCCATCTGGAAATGATTTGAAAGCATTTACTATCACAGATTCACACATATATAACACTTGATAAATAATGGCTATATCGAATAAATATTATATATGTTGAGGCGGATGTCGTACAATAATATATAATGCTAAAATTTGACAGTTAAATGCACACATTGTCATGTATCACTATAATAGATTTGCGCATTTATAGCGCTTAATATATATTGGTTATAGTTAATAAACATAATGTATGTCGAGACAAAGGTCGCACAATGATATATAACACTTAAAAGTAACAGTTTATTATGCATACTGTCATATATTATGAGGCAGAATTCACAAAAACACATTGATCGATTTCATATTCAAACCATATATCCTTTTTACTAATAACTTATTTTAGATTTCATACTATTTTATCTATCCTTTTTACTAGCGCTGCCAACGATCTTCTTGGTACATATTCAAAGCATATCAAATGATATTCTTACTATGGATCAGCACATTATGTTTGATATGAGAAAAAAACAAGAAATTTTGTTTGATATGTATACTTGAATAACTGAAATGAAATTTTTATAATAAATTCTTTCAATATGTGATTGGATCATTAAGGATATAAATTATTTTAATGAAATAAAAAAAAAAATCAATTTAGGATTTATAATTTCTAGCTAATTAGTTATCTCAAGATTTTAAACTTGCATATGCAAATAAAAAATAGTATGCCAGTTGATTTCATTTCTAATTTCAATAAAAAGAATTGGTGCCTTGATTGAAACTTTAAAATTTTAGGATATTAAAGTGTGTTATTTTTTCCCATTGGCATGAAGGGGTAATTTTCATTATACTAGCTCGCTCCGGTTTTAATATACAAATTTTTCTAGAAGTAATATGTTTCTATTTATAAAATATATTAACAGTTCATCTGAAAATTTTAATATATTTTATTTTTTTCCTCATTAATCATATTAATTAACTACTCCTGTGATGAGCGTAGCTCATATTAGGAGGGGGTTGGGACCTTAGTCCCTTTGTTCTTTTGCTTTGACTATGTGTTTTTATTGATTTGATTCAATTCTTGTTATCAAAAAAAAAAAAAAAAAAACTACTCCTATTTACTCTTTTTTTTCTCATGCACTCACCCTTCTTAGTTCCTCCATAAATACTTATGTCTTTGAAAAATAAGTTATATATATATTTTTATATAATTTATTATTATTAACCAATTTTAAATTAATGATTTGTGAGGAAGGGTCTTTTCAATTTGGTATCAGATTTTAAATTTCCTGAACCTGTGGTGCATTGCATATAGAATATGGCAATATATGATCTTTACACACATGCTTCCCTTTTCTGTTGTGTTTTGTCCTTGTTCTTATTCTTCGCCATCCTTGGTGGGTTTTGCCCTTAGGTGGGGAGAGATGGTGAATTCTAAACATATAGAAATCGGTGATAACGCCCATGTAGACGTCGGTAACAATGACCAACAGGGATCTAATGGGCCCCAAGATCAATTAACCGAGGCTGAGATGTTGCGGCATCTGTACAAGTGGACTCGTTCAGCAGAGGAACGACTGAGAAAGCTCAAAGAAGGTAGAGCCAATGAAGGGCATAGTGGGGGAAGTAGGAGTCATACTCAAAATGTTCATGCAGAAACAGAGGAAGAGAATAGTGCTCATTCTAGGGAGTCGATTCCGAATCCATCAAGTTCCAGGCCAGAGGAATCAGCAACGCAAAGGACTGCTGTTGACATGCTTACAGTATGGAAACATTTAGATCGTTTCCATCCTGAGACTTTCGGAGGAGGATCGGCAACAAAAGCTGAAAGTTGGATTGATCGGCTAGAAATGTTATTCGAGTCAATTAGCTGCGATAAATATCAGAAGGTTATAGCTACAAAGACTCTGCTAACAGGCGCTGCTTTAGATTGGTGGAACACTGTGAAGCCTGTTGATGGTCATCAACTAGACTGGGATGAATTCAAATGAATGTTCTTTGATTACTACTTCCCTATTGAAATGAGACATCAAAAAGAAGCTGAGTTTTTATTTCTGCGACAGGGGGATTTGGATTTGGAAACATTCATATCTCAGTTTATGGGGCTTGCTAAATATGTGTCAAAGTTGAATAGAACAGATGAGGAGCAGAATAATTGGTTAGCGAGACAAATGTTCGAGAGATGCAATAATGAGGTCAGAGCTAGAATGGGGGTCTATAATATCACTACTCTCAAGAAATTGATCGCAAAAATTTGAGAGGTCTGTAGAAGGTGTAGAGAAGCCGAGAAATCTGTGAGAAGGGATTCGCAGGGCCTATTTAGTGGTAATATGGGAATATCAAGAGGCGTCAGTAAGAAGAATTACCCTTCTAGTTTTACTGGATCTGGAAGCAGGAGGACTTTTAATCAAGGGAGTTCCCAGCAGAGGAGACGTCCTCCTATGGCTCAGAGCCGCCGGAGCAACACTAAAGTTAGTCAGAGTTCTCAGCACGAATCAGTGGCGTCAGCTCCGAGCATGATGCAACGCCCTCCTTGTCCTCGATGTGGGAGAGCACATACAAGCGAATGTTGGACTTGCTTCAATTGCGGAGAGAAAGGTCATATTGCGAAGTATTGCTATAAAAGAAGGAAGGAGGATCAAACATTCAGGCCATCTGCTCCTGGACGAGTGTTTGCTTTGACATCCGAGGAAGCGAGAGCTTCTCCTAATCTGATTCGAGGTAACGCTCTTCTTCAGGGTCATCCTTTATGTGTTATATATGATTTTGGTGCTACACATTCTTTCATTTCATATGACTGTGCGAAAAGATTAAATCTTACTATGGGTGATTTGTTATATGACTTGTTGTGTCTACTCCTACTAGTATACAAGTAAAAACTGCTATGGTATGTAGGAAATTGATGTTTGTGTGTGATGGTCGTGAAACGACTATTGATTTAGTTTGTCTACCCATGTGGGGTATGGATTGGTTAACAACCAATGATGTGTCCTTACGATGTAAGGAGAGAGCTGTGAAATTTAATGTTTGCACAATAACTAAGGAAATTCCCCATGATCCGATGATATTGTCAGTGGCCCAGGTTGAGAGAAGTGTAAAGAAGGGTTGTGAAGCCTTTGTAGTGTTCTTCTCGGTTCAAGTAGAATCAGGGGGAAACATTGAGCAGATTGAAGTAGTTAAAGACTTTCCAGATGTGTTCCATGAAGAGTTGACTGAACTACCTCCAGAGCGAGAAGTTGAGTTCGCCATCGAGTTAGCACCGGGGACAAAGCCGATTTCCAAGGCTCCTTATCGTATGTCACCTCTAGAGTTAGCAGAATTGAAGAAGCAGATTGAGGATTTGTTGGAGAAGGGTTTTATCCGGCCAAGTGTATCTCCATGGGGTTCACCGGTGCTGTTTGTGAAGAAGAAAGATGGTAGTTTGAGGCTTTGCATTGATTACCGGTAGCTGAATAAAGTCACTATCAAGAATAAGTACCCGTTGCCGAGGATAGATGATTTATTAGATCAGCTAGTAGGTTCATCAGTGTTTTCAAAAATTGATCTGAGATCGGGATATCATCAGTTAAGGGTGAGAGCAGAAGATATTCCAAAAACCGCTTTCCGTACCAGATATGGCCATTATGAGTTTCTTGTTATGCCTTTTGGATTAACTAATGCGCCAGCGGTGTTTATGGATTATATGAATCGGATTTTCAGACCTTATTTAGATCAGTTTGTGGTGGTATTTATTGATGATATCCTAATCTATTCAAAAAGTGAGGAGGAACACCGAGAGCACCTCCGAATAGTATTGCAAATCCTGAGAGAGCATCGGTTGTATGCAAAGCTGAGTAAATGTGAATTTTGGCTGAGAGAGGTGAAGTTCTTAGGTCATGTGGTCTCAGCAGAAGGAGTAGCAGTAGATCCTAGCAAGGTTGACGCTGTGTTTAAGTGGGAACCACCTAAGTCCGTGACAGAGGTGCGTAGTTTTGTTGGGTTGGCTGGTTACTACCGTCGTTTTATCGAGGGATTCTCTCGGATTGCCTCACCACTTACTAGATTAACAAAGAAAGAACAACCATTTGTTTGGGATGAAAAGTGTGAGGCAACTTTTCAAGAATTGAAGAACCGGTTAACTACTGCACCTATTCTCATCATACCCAACCCTCACAGACCATACACGGTGTATACAGATGCATCACTGAAAGGCTTAGGATGTGTGCTCATGCAAGATGGCAAAGTCATGGCTTATGCATCTCGCCAGTTGAGGCCTCATGAAGAGAACTATCCGACACATGACTTGGAGCTTGCAGCAGTCGTATTTGCTTTGAAAATCTGGAGGCATTACCTGTATGGATCTCAATTCGAGATTTTCAGTGATCATAAGAGCTTGAAGTATCTTATGGATCAGAAGGAGTTGAATAACCGACAGAGAATATGGATGGAGTTCTTAAAGGATTATGATTTTGAGTTGAAGTATCATCCAGGGAAGGCGAATGTGGTTGCAAATGCCCTGAGCAGGAAGTCAATACACATGTTTCACATGTGTGTGACTGAGTATAACCTTCTAGAAAGGTTATCAGAAGTTTATCTTGAACCAAAATCCAAGGTGATTTTGAGTTCAATACGCGGTGATTTTGACTTTTATAATGAGTTAAAAATGGCCCAGATGAATGATGACCAATTATTGAAGATCAGAAAAGAGTTGGAGAACGGTGAAGTACCTGATTATGATGTTGGAGATACAGGTTTATTGAGATATAAGAAGAGGATTTGTGTTCCAGATAATAAGGAAATTAAGAAGACAATTCTTGAGGAGGCTCATCAGAGCAAATATACCATTCATCCGGGAATCACTAAGATGTATCGTAATCTGAAGCAAGGGTATTGGTGGCCTAAGATGAAGCATGATGTGACAAATTTCGTAATGAGGTGTCTGACTTGTCAAAAAGTGAAGATTGAGCATCAAAAGCTTCCAGGGTTACTACAACCTTTAGAGATTCCCCAGTGGAAGTGGGATAGCATTTCTATGGATTTCATTGTGGGATTACCGGAGACTGCAGCACGTCATAACTCCATATAGGTCATTGTAGATAGATTGACGAAGTCAACTCATTTCCTTCCGATCCATATCGGATATAGTTTAGAGAGGCTAGCTCAGATGTATGTGGATTGGATTGTCAGGTTGCACGGTGTACCCACAGAGATTGTGTCAGACCGTGATTCAAGGTTCACGTCCAACTTTTGGAAGGCATTACAGGAGGCCATGGGAACTAGGTTAAAGTACAGTACGGCTTATCATCCGCAGACTGATGGCCAGACAGAAAGGACGATTCAAACCCTTGAAGATATGTTGAGGGCTTGTGCCATTGAATTACCTGGCAGTTGGGATCGTCACTTGTCTTTGGCGGAGTTTGCCTACAATAATAGCTATCACTCGAGCATTCAGATGGATCCTTTTGAGGCATTATATGGTAGGAAGTGTAGATCACCTCTCTGTTGGACTGAATTGAATGAGAGAACCATAATTGGACCAGACTTGGTAGACGAAACTACGAAGAAGATTGAGATGATTCGCCAAAAGTTGTTGACTGCTCAAAGTAGACAAAAGAGCTATGCGGATAGGCGGCGTAGACCTTTGGCGTTTAAAGAGGGGGACCACGTGTTCCTTAAGGTTTCACCGGTAACTGGTATTGGCAGATCCATTAAAGCCAAGAAGTTATCTCCTCGATTCATTGGGCCATATGAGATTTTGAAGCGAGTTGGATCAGTCGCTTATCAGATTGCTTTGCCGCCGCACCTGTCCAGCGTGCACAACGTGTTCCACGTGTCACAACTTAAGAAATACCATCCAGATCCTTCCCACGTAATTGTGCCTGAAGAGGTTGAGTTGAGAGGGAATTTAACCTATATACCTGAGCCAGAAAGAATTCTTGACGAAAAAGACAAGCAGTTACGAAATAAAATGATTCGCCTTTTAAAAATTTTCTGGAAGGGTATGTCTCCCGGTGATGATACCTGGGAAACCGAGGAACGAATGCGGCGTGATTTTCCTAATTTGTTTTCTTAGGTATGTATGTGTGTTGTGAAAATAAGATATATATGTGGTTGTGTTGTTTTGTTTGTCAATGTACCATTGCATCCTGGTAATATTGCTTTGACTATGACCTTATTGTCTTGAAATCTTGTGTTGTGGATTGTTTTCTTTATGACATGTTGAGAATTTTGGGGACAAAATTCTATTTAGGTGGGGAGAGTTGTAACATCCTAATTTTATTTTTAGGATTTACTTGTAATCATAAAATAATTATTTATAGTTTATTGTATTTAAATTGTAATTGTGAAGGGAGAAAAAAAGTAGTAATAATGTTAAAATGAAGCTTGGGCTTTTGTTGTAATTTTGCCCATTTCAAAAATTGTTTTAAAAAAAAAAGAGAGAGAGGTGGTGCTACGTTGGCAGAAAAGAAAAAAAAAATTAAAAATTACATTAGATCACCGCCTCATTAATTGAGGCGGTGACTTTGTCCATTGTATATAAATATGTGCGTGTACTGTGTGTGTGAATTTCCAATGAATATATTATCATGCTGGTTAGTGAAAATTTTGAGATTATGATTTTGGAAAAGTTTTGAGTTTTGACAACAGATGACTGTCTATATATATGTTTAGAACGATTAGCAACTAGTTTTAATCAGTTCAGAATTTTTGATTGATTTTTGTAGGAATTTAAATTAATTTTCCTACTCAAGAAATTCAAAATTTATATCATACAGGATATTTCTACCGATTAAAAGTTGTATAAATTTCATTTTGGGGTTAATAGAAGAGTTACAGAGATTTTAATCGGTTAGTTTTGGAATTTGAAGGATTAAACTGTTAGTTTTAGTTTTTATTATGATAATATATATATTTATTTGAATTTGTATAACTTAAGATATATGAAATTATAATTGTGATGATATAGAGTTTATTTGTGATTGGTGATTGTTCGCGTTTTACTCCCCGAGATAAGATTTAGCTTGGAGTTGAGGTAACCGGGGTTAATTTATTTTATATGCTTGTTTTGGACTGTAAGGTGCTTTCTAAACCTTATTTTCATATGTACTACTGAAGTGATTTGAAAATAATGTGTATATCTGAATATGTAGTTATTTCAGTGAAGCAGTGTATATTTTATTCTGTATGTGTATATGATTGAATACTGTTATTGAGATTGTTATGATGTTTGTGGTCGGTTGTTGTATATGAAACAATAAATTTTGTTAGATATTGTTGTTATGATATTTGTTATGAGATGTTGTATATGGAACAATATATTGTACGATGTTTTTGGGTAATTGCAATACAATATTATTTATCTGTTGTGGAATATGTTAGGTTGTGTGGAAGAGATTTAGGGTGAAATTGTGCCCATCGGCTCTCTCATTCCTGGCCCGGAATTTGAGTTGAGTGTTTTGGGCGGACACCTCCCTGTTACCGTATATCGGTGGTGACATGGGAGGGGACAGTATTCTTGAAGTGTCTAGCTAACCTTGGGCAGGTATGCTAGCACTGATAGGATGTACCACGTCCAGACGATATAAGGAGGAGCAGGATGGATGAGTGGGGATGGTTTTACTTATTATTGATTATTATTGATTAAATAATTATATGTTGTTGATTTTATAAATATGTTAGTGAACCTGCTTCTCTGACTTGCATTCTTTTCTTGCATATTTGATAAATTAATTTTGGTTATTGGGACTTTAAGTCTCACCCCGTCATATACAATATTTTCAGGCGAGACCTCTAATTCTCCTAGTAGCAAAGGGAAGCAACCAGAGGCGTAATAGTTGTGAACTTTGTAAGCCTCTTTTGGTACTGGTGTTGTATGAGTTTATATATTGCCATTTTAGGGCCTACATGTTTTGAGAATACTACTTTAACTGTTTTGGGATAACTGTTGTTCACTGTTGAACTAAAGGCTTTATTTTATGCTATAATATTTTAGTGGATCCACAATTAAAACCTGTGAGGAAATGTTTTGGTGTAGACCCTTGTTGTGGAATTGGAGTTGAAAGGCTCGTGGGCTGCGCTGTATATTCCTTTGATTAATAACTGTGCCCAGAGTTTTAATCTTGTGTAATGAGTTTGTGGGCAAAGTTTGTGCCCTGGACTTCGATGTATTTATTTTTGAAAGGAAACGGATTTTTTTTTTCCTTAATCACTTGTTAATCCGGTTTTATAAAGTCATTATGATTAATTAATGATTTGTGAGGAAGGGTCTTTTCAATTAATTAATCATAAAATAATTATTTATAATCATAAAATAATTATAAAAAAATAAATTAAATAATTATGTATGTGTGTAAATAATTTAATTGCTTGTACATAAAAAAGGCTGGATGGAGTATTATTGATTGATGAACTTGAGTGATATCAGCTATACAATTTTTGCCTATGTCATACTCATTGTGTAGATGCATTTAATCCATTAGATAAGTCGAGAAAATTGGGTAGGTACTATCATTTATGAATAATAATGATCCTACTTCACAACCACGTACTCACCCCCCTCCAGAGCACTTGAGCCACAAGATGGTGTGCCTCGTGATTATAACCCATGTGATGTGATTTACAGTTAGTATATTAATTAAATTAAGAAAAATTAATTAATATATTATTATCAAAACGTGATTTGGTATGATAATTGTTGTATGAAGTTGCCTTGTTCGATCTCACATTCAAGAGGATGAAAGGAAAATACTCCCACCATTAAGCCATGAGTTCGATAGGCAACCTGATTTGGTATGTTAAAGTGGTTATAATTAACCAACAAAATTTAGTTCTACTCCTTCAGTCTTTCTTCGGTGTAAAATATATTTATATAATTTGATTAGATTAAAAAAATTAGTTAATATGATATGTATTTTCTAAAATATCCGAGTCACTTTCCTTAATTCCTTAATTCCCTCTTCATCTTGATTATTATTGAAGAAACATCAATATACAAATATGAAATAAAAAGAGTTAATCTCTTACACTTGACAAATTAACTTAGGAAAATATGGACAAATATGAAAACTTTGTCTTATATTTAGGATCAAGACCAACTCCTTAGATATGTCTTATATTAAAAATAGGAAGGAGTAATAAAAAGAGTAATCTCTTACACTTGGCAAATTAATATTTTAATCTCTACTGAAAGATGTATTATTACTTTTTTTTTTTTTTTGATACAAGGATGTATCATTACTTAAAAGGTATGTCATTGTGCTATAACAATTTTGTAAAATCCGTTATTGAGAGAATAGAGGAAGACGAAGAATAAATAATCTAAATATTTTCATAACAAAAATTCATAAAAATACTCCCTCCAATCCTTTTTATAAATGCTTGAAATTTAATTTGGCTTTATCCTTTTTATAAGAGTCTACTTAGGATTGTCCAAACACTTAATGTGTTTTTACCATTTTATTCATAATTAATTCTATTATCTCTCCTCATCTTTTTTTATAATACATTCTCTTATTACTACTCTATTTCTCTCTCTTACCACATTGTTTTTTATGTTTTTGACGTATTTATTAATTTTAATTAATTTTAACATATTTCTTAAAGTGCATAATTTGGTTATGATGCTGTTATAAAAAGGATCAAAGAGAGTACCACTTTGGTCCTATTTATAAGTCCAGTTTGACCAAATCTCACATATCAAGAAAAGTTAAGTATCTCAATGATTATAGAGCAAATTTCCAACTTTACCCTCATTTATGAATGAATACCTTTTAAAATTTATTGTCAAATCTCTCTCATCTTTTTCTCTTCCCAACATAGCTAGTCAATCTCTCTCATCATCATTAATATGGGCAAAATTGTTACAATTTCATTTATTTAGTCAAACTGGACTTATAAATAGGACCAAATTTTTTGGTCAAACTGAACTTATAAATAGGACCAGAGTAGTACTAGTTTAGGGCATATAATTATTATTATTGCATCATATGATAATCCCAAATCAATTTCCTCCATATTTATTACATACAGCTAATTTAACCACACAGTTAGAGAGAGAGAGAGAGTTGTATCCCTAAATTGAAAAATAACAAGCCCAATAACAATTCAAAGCATCCCCATTACATTTTTCTCAATAATGCTTAGCCAACCAATCAAAACATCGTATGATAAATTCTGACAAACAACCATGGGAACAGTAATTATATTTATAACCGTATTAATTTCAAACCAATCCAATTGGTCAAAAGAGGACAGATCCAACAACCCGCCGCCCGGCCCCATCAACCATTTCGCTTAGCTTTCTTAAAAAGACAAAACATGAACTATACCTTCTATTTTGCTGTTTATTAATTCCCACAACTAAATTTTGATAGCAGCTGACTGAAGCAAGGTGGGATAACATAATTGGAATGCGTTTTAGTGGATTGAAAGACATTTTTAAGTAATTAAGAGTCCTAGACTATCAAATATAACTTTAAATGCAACTAAGGGCAGAAATTAAACACTAAGAAGTAATTAAAGCAATAATAATCCAAGTCATCCTTTAAGATTTAGAATCATCCTTATTCTTTTGATTTTCTGTTTTTAGTTAGCTTTTGTTCCTATCTTTGAATCAAATTGTGTTGGTGCAACTTAAGCAAAATTATGAAGTCATTGTTCAACTGCATTGTTGGCATCAAATTCTCGTAGAAACGATATCTTACGCACTATTTATTATTTGATACAGTCTGTTCGCTGACAAAGCATTTGGCTACATATTTCGTGCCTATCACTCTCTCTTCTCGCTCTATTTACCAAAGCTCCGAAAGTCTTAGCTTTTAGCAAAGCCATAAACAAGGATTTCTTTCCTCATAGTTGGTAGTGAGGTAATTAAGACACTAGTGCAAAAAAGGGCTTTAAGACCGTCTCATTTAGACCGGATTATAGAGAATCAGGTCTTAAAAGTATGACCGGTGGCAGTTTCGTAAATATAAAGAACTTTTTGGACCGGATTATAAAAGATCCGGTCTTAAAAATATGACCGATGGCACTTTCGTAAATATATAGAACACTTTTAAGACCGGACTATAAAAGATCCGGTCTTAAAAGTATGACCGTGGCAATTTTGTAAATATATAGAACACTTTTAAGGCCGGGCTAAAAATATCCGGTCTTAAAAGTATGGCCGTGGCAATTTCGTAAATATTGTGAGAAGACGCGATCAAGTCCGAGAATGCGATGATTTATTCCTTCGCTTAATTGAAATTATATACGAGATGCTAATAAGTAAATAAACCTAGGCGGTTCCTATAATTTAGGGATTACAATCGGGAATATATTACGAAATTCATAAAACCATGATCTGCTAACTTAATTCCTAAAATCTCTCTAACATCTTAATTAAGATGATTACAATCAAGAATTTAATTACGAAATTCAAAAAATCATGATCTGCTAACTTAATTCCTAAAATCTCTCTAACAACTTAATTAAGATGATTACAATCGGGAATTTAATTACGAAATTCAAAAACCTTGATCTCTAACTTAATTCCTAAAATCTCTCTAACAACTTAATTAAGATAATTGCACAATATAATCGTATACGCTAACTAATTAAATAAATAGAACACTTTTAAGACCAATTTTGTTTCAAACAGACGGTCTTAAAAGTGTAAAAAAATTATATAGAACACTTTTAAGACCAAATTTGTTTCAAACAGACGGTCTTAAAAGTGTAAAAAAAATATATATATTATATAGAACACTTTTAAGGCCATTTATTTCAAATAGACGGTCTTAAAAGTACTTTAAGACCGTCTGTTTGAAACAGACGGTTTTAAAAGTGTAAAAAAAAAATTATATAGAACACTTTTAAGGCCATTGTTTCAAACGAGACGGTCTTAAAAATACTTTTAAGACCGTCTGTTTGAAACAGACGCTCTTAAAAGTAAAAAAAAAAAAATTATATAGAACACTTTTAAGACCGGTTGTTTCAAACAGACGGTCTTAAAAGTGTTCTATATATTTACGAAATTGCCAACGGTCAATTTTTTTTTTTTTAAATTTTTTTTTACACTTTTAAGACCGGTTGTTTAAAAAAACCGGTCTTAAAAGTGTTAAAAAAAACTACATTCGCTAAACCTGTTAAGTCCGTGAGTTTGCTTTGTCTTCTTGGTGATATAACATTTTCTTAGTTATAGATTGAACGAGTGTCCTAAGAGCCTCACGGGCAAATCCTCAGCAAGAATGTCATCCTCTTCCTCTAACCTACTCACAATCTTCGTAAGTCATCATAAGAGTCGCACAATCAAATCCTTGGCAACGTTGGCAGTGAGATGCTTCGAGGGTTTTGCGATGGCGTCGACTCCAATCCTCGGCAACAGCGCGTACTACTTTGAGGATTACGGATGACGGCGGCTCCTTCCTCTTCGATCTATGGGTCCTTCCACGCCGCCGTATAGATCCGGTTTGAAATCAAACCCAGATATCTTCTTGCTTAAGTTTGTTTATTTCCTACATTGACCGCTCCCGCTCGGATCGGATTTCGATTTTGGTTGCTTGAAGCTTTGCTAGCACCGACAAGAGGATCCCGCTCGATTTGGTTGCTTTAAGCTTGTGACTTTTTGTAGATCTGGACTTCAAATTCGATTTTCATGGTGAATGATTTCTGTTTCTTGTTATTTTTGTTTATTTATGGACTTTGTAATCATCTTTTTTGTTTTTCTTCTTGTTGTTGTTGCTTCCAATCTTCTCTTGGTTCTCCGTCGTTGATGACGGAGGGACATTCAAAATGTTGCCAGATCTGGTGATTTGGGACCGATTGTTTCATTTGAGTTTTTTTTTTTTTTTTTTTTTTTAATTATTTTGAAACACTTTTAAGACCGGATGTTTAAAATGTCCGGTCTTAAAGAAACTCTTTAAGACCGTGTAAAAGTCCGGTCTTAAAGGTCGACTTTTAATACCGCTTGGAACAAGACTGGTCGCGGGTCCGGTCCTAATGTACCTGTTTTGTCCGGTCTTAAAAGCCTTTTTTGCACTAGTGAGATAACTTAATCTGAGTTTCAGGTTTTTTTCTTTTGTAACATGAGTTTAAGTTTATTTTTAAAGAAAATATGATTACAGGGGAGCAAACAGGCTGGCTAGTTTTCTTTTAAACTTGGAAAGTTGACCCAAACTTGTACCCGTTTATAGTTATACATATGGGCTATTAACTTCCCATTAAACTAGCCCATCTTACCCATTACTTAGTCTTAGGTTAACCTTCACTTTTTTTGGACAAATACGTTAACCTTCATTTATGAAAAACTATAAAAAAAAATACGTTAACCTTCATTTGTATGTGATTAACATCCTCCTAGTACATACAAATGAAGGTTTAGTTAATTAGCAATTTCCCTGGAATAAAGTAAGCGTATAAATCACATAGATGATGGCTCAAGTCTTCTGAACTCTTATATATTACTAATTAACACATATGACTAAGATTCACCGAACTCTTAACAAAACACCAGCGAGATGATTCTGCAACCAAACTTCACCCAAGAAATCCTCCAAAAAGGCTCAAGGATGGAGATCCTTTCGCGTTATTTATGACATGACACTGTCGTTTTGGTCATCACTCCATACTTCAAAGAAGCTATTGCTATATTACAAGTAATTAAGGTCTTCTACGTTGATCAAGGTCAAGGACCAATCTAACAACTCGGCAAAAGTTGAAGATTGTGAATACGAGGACTGCAGTTGCGACCAAAGTAGAACTTGCTCTCCAAGTGTCCCTAAAGTAAACCAATCTTAGTGCAGCCATTGTACGATACCATTGCCTCTGGTAATGTTTATTCAGTTTTTTTATAATTTTTTCATAACATGTCTTATCGGTCACAACATGTTTGCAGAGACCATTCACCAAAGTTGCAACTTCCTTGTCGCTTCCAAGCTCATGCATAATCACTTCCTTTTCAACTAGCAATTCCACATCGTCTTTGGTGTGAATGAGAGAGTCAATGAAAGAGACATAGTTGCAAATGTAAGGTTGGTTTGGATAATGACACTGCTCAAAGGCTATGAGGTTCCTTAGAACACATTCTGTTGTGTCGTCTACTTTTAATTCTGGGATTTGTAAACGAGCTTTGAAGTATCTGGAATGTGGGATGCAACCCAAACACAGGAACCAGCTCAAGATTGGAATTTTCTTGAACTTTATGTCAAGTAAGGGTTTATGGTCGACTTTCTCAAAGCTCACTCCTGATTCCCGCAACTTTGTTGCAGTCTTTAAGGGAGACCCTTTTTTGAATTCATGAAGATCCTTGCAAATGTAGAAAGACCTGGTCAAATCAAATCCTCACAAAATGTGTTAGTCGATGAGCGTCATAGTATATGTGTGTGTGTTCTGATTCATGCCCTTGATATAAAACCCACTTTAATGAGCAAATTGGACTAAAAAGTGAATATTAATTATATTAAGGACCAGAAAGACTATAATATTTAAATTCTGCCATTAAATTTTGTTCACGCCTAATCCAGTGTCATGATTTAGTTGTGAATATCAGCAAAAACTTATAGGAATGCAACAATTTTTTTATAATTATATAAATATTAAACAATTAGAGAAACTATCCTATATAACGTTATAAATGCAATCATGAATATGATAATGAGGGAATGCAACACCATAAGTAGCAACATATTGTAGCTGATCAGTCATCAATAATTTGTCCTTGAAAACAGTACAAGTAGCATGCTGATAGACAGTATTTACTGAAAAATATGCGTACCTAATCAGATCAGTGAAATGTTTTGGCTTAACTTGGGAATCTGAGCTTGCAGTTTTTCCACCAGAAGAAGAGTCGCCTTTTTTATTGGTACCACAGTTCATCATGAATTGTACAAACCCAGTTGAAGACTTCTTTTCTTCATCGGGTGGCTCGCCTTTGGAATCTGAGGTTCCAGTTTTTTCACCAGAGGAAGAGTCGCCTTTTTTATTGATACTAGTACTACTACAATTCATCATGGTTTGATAACGGACGAAGTAGTCACCGGCAAGTTTAATAAACGTGGCATGCTTCTTTCTAGAGTTAGGGACAAAAGTACTGTACAGCTCTTCCAAGATGAACAAAGGGATCTGGTTTTCAAGCAGAAGCAAGTCTCTCTGGATACTCTTGTTCAGCCATGGTTGTTTCATTATAATATCATCTGAATATTTTTTTTTCTCCACATTTTTACCATTCTTGATTTCTTCTTCTTCAGATTTTTGCGTTTGAACCCTCAGAAACAGCTCCATGATGAACACGGAATCCAACAGCATCATCTCCACCAAGTTTTCCCTGCTCAAGTTTTCTGCATAACATTTGCGTATGTCTTTTTCTCTATCTTCAAGGAACTTCTTGAATTTGTCCATTTCTTCAGTTTTGTTCTCGACACGACTCCAAAAGAGCTTAAGGTACCGTAGTTTCTGCTCTTGCATTGGATTTAGGCTTTTTAGGTCATGGTGAATGGGACCTATTGAGACTAATTGAGGAGTGTAGGCTTCTGGTTTCAAATTCCGAAGAGTACATGGAACTTTGCAGATGTTCCACTCGCTGTTCGATTCGTTTTCTATATCGATGATGTATTGTTTCCATTTCTCATATTCAGAGGTTCGTGAACCAGAGTCGTAAGAGTCTTTTGGGTGATCATTATATGCCATTGAATCCCAACCTGTAAATGAAGTGACGACGAAAAGTGAGAGAAAAAATCGTATTAAAATTCTTCATTTACTTTACTTTTTTTTTTTTTTTTTTAGGGCCGAGTAGTACCACTACCATTGTCCCAAAATATTTTTTCAATAATATTCAATATTCTAAATTAACATTTTTTGTGCATCTAGCATTTTACGTATTTTTTCATTAATAATATCTAGTATTCTAAAATATTTTTTAATACAATTTCATCCTTAAATATTTTTCTCAATAGTAGTAGTGAACATCCCTAGACTTAAAACCGTGAGTACGAAAAAAAAAAAATTATTATTGGTGTTGGAGCGTCAAAAATTAATTTGAAATATTAAGCACAAAAAATTTAAGGGAGAATGTACATCTAAATGCCAACCAAAGAAAATAATACTACCTCCTGTCCTAATTATAGGAATACTTTCATAGTGCAATTTACACTACAAAAGTGTTTCTATAATTAGAACCGGAGGGAGTATATTGATAAGTCTTATAAGTTGTTAATGATAACTGATTCACTTATTAATTCCCTATTAACTTATCAATGCGGATTTTTATAATATTATTTCTCTAAATTAAATTGAGATCTAAAATTCATTCTCCCAAGATTCAAACTAAATATTTTGAAAATATTTTTTAAGTTGTATTGAAAACCTTTTGGTATTGTCGGTCTTGAGACAATTATTAGCCAGGTTACAGAAATAAATTTACAACAATACCCCTTTCTAGTCTCATTTTACCAAGATATCTCAAGTGATCTCCATACAAATTTGTCGTGATTGAGTCATATCAAATCTTAAGTGGAACTACTTTATGTGCCCCTGAGGCCACTTTTTTAAGCAGAATCACTAGAAGTCTTAAGAAAAGGAATAATAGAATTACGAAAAGTCTTGCACCAAATTTGCAGTGTTGGAAATGACATGACATGACTATTAACTTGTTATGAAAATTTTCAGTAATTATATTTATTTCTTGGGTTTTAGAGTGATTTCCGCATATATTCACTTATTTTCTTTATTTCCCAAAAATGAGGGGATTAGAACCCTATGAGATGATAGTATCATTTTAGCAGCTGAACTAATCACAGATACTGATAATCACTAACACTAATTTTGGTTTCCAGTAATATTTAAAGAAATAGAAATATGGATAATGCAAACACTAATTTTAATGGTTTCCAGTAATTTTTAAAGAAATATAAATACGGATCATGGGCTAGAAAATACAGAGCATATATAGATGCATAAGGAAGAAATCACTCAAAACCCACTAACACTAAGCTTTTATTTCTTCTAAAACGAAGAGAGAGAGAGAGGCCTTGTGAACCTGGAACTGTTTGTGGTCTCTTCTCAGAAAATGGTCTCTTTTGGTGTTGTTTGTTGGATGAGTGGTCTGAAGTCTGAGTTGCAGAGGGACTAAAGTTTGTGACTGTGTTGGAAGAGAGAGAGAGTGTGTGTGTGGATATTTGTTGGAGGATACTGAAGACGATACCGTATAGTCCCTGGCTTATATAGATCCTTCTGGGGTAGATGATGAATATTAAATTATTTCCGAGTGGGATCGGAGACCCCGCCATTTCACCTCAATATTATTAAAGAGAAAAGTTAATGTGCTCAAGCTATGATAGATGAGAGGGTTTGTTTTTGAAAAATGATACTAACGTTGTAATTAAAAAAAAAATTACTAGAAAAGTTTCATAACTTGTTGTTAATGATAAGTATTAAAATAATCTTTGACAGATAAAAAAATTATCATTGATAAGTTATGAGACTTTTGTGATATTAATTTTATTAATTGAAATTTTAGTGTCATTTTCTTTCTATCTTTTTTTTTCTTTTCTTTTTTTTGCCAAAGACGAGAAATATGGTAAAAATGTCAAAAGGAAAGGGAACATGCTTGGAATGAAATGAAATTTTTAATTTGATTCCGCAAATTATGTTTGACTACTACTGACAAAAGCAAATATTTTCTTACTAATTGGATGTGGTGGTATAAATAACATGCTGTAATAATACTTAATCAATAATCAAATTTTTAAATAAGTTATTGATAAAAAGGTTCTATGTAATAATTTTTTTGGGTATCCTTTTTTTTTTCTTCTACTTCTTTTCAAATTGCTCTATATTATTTGATTTACTCCTACTGACACCTTCGATAGCCTTCAATTCTTTATACGTTTCATAATCACTTCAAATACATTTTTTTTCAATCATAAATGAGTAAATTAAGTTTGTAGTTGCACATTGTGCCTACTTTGACTTTAATCTTATTAGTTATAAGTTTATAAATTATATTCTTTTGCAAGGTACATTTTCATATGGAATTAGATTTTTCAAGCCATTTGGAAATGATTTCAAAGCAGCATATATATAACGCTTAATAAATACCGGTTACAAAGAATAAACATTATCTATATATATCGAGGCGGAAATCACGCAAGAATATATAATGCTAAAATCTGATAGCACCATCATGTCACTACTATAGTTTTATATATTTATAACGCTTAATACATAACGGTTACAACTAATAAAGATAATGTATGTCGAGGCGGAGATCATGCAAAGATATATAATACTTAAAATTAATGGCTAATTATACAGATTGTCATATATTACGATGGAGAATTCACGAAAACACATTCAACGATTTCATATTGAACACATATATCCTTTTTACTAATAACTCATTTTACTATTTTATCTATCCTTTTTACTAGCGCTTCCAAGGATCTTCTTGGTCCATATTCAAACCATATCAAATGATAATTTTACTATGGATCAGCACATTATGTTTATATGTTAAAAAAAGAAGAAATTTTGTTTGATGTGTATACTTGAATAACGAAATGAAATCTTTATAATAAATTCTTTCAATATGTGATTGGATCATCAAGGATATAAATTATTTTAATAAAATTAAAAATATTTCAATTTAGCATTTAGAATTTCTAGCTAATTTAACTCAAGATTTTAAACTTGCATATGCAAATAAAAAATAGTATGCCAGTTGATTTCATTTCTAGCTAGTTTTTTTTTTTTTCAATAAAAAGAATAGGAGCCTTGATTGAAATTTTAAAATTTTACGATATTAAAGTGTTGGAATTTTTTATTAGAATGAAGGGGTCATTTTCTTTATACTCCCTCCGGTTTTTATATACAATTTTTTCTAGAAGTAATATTATTTATAAAATACATTAACAGTTTATCTAATCATATTAATTAGCTCCTCATATTTTACTCATTTTTTCTCACGCACTCACTCATCCTCCATAAATAATTGTGTCTTCGAAAAATAAGTTATAATTTTTTATATATTTAATTTATTATTATTTACCAATTTTAACCAGCTTTATATATATATATATATATAAAATGCTAGCTTGTATATAAAAAAAAGGCTGGATGGAGTATTATTGATTGATGAACTTGAGTGATGTCAGCTTTACCATTTTTGCCTATGTCATACTCACTGTGAGATGCATTGAATCCATTTGATAACTAGAGAAATTTGGGTAGGTACTATCATTTATCAATAATAATGATCCTACGGCCTCACAACCACTCACCCCTTCAGAGCACTTGAACCGCAAGAGGGTGTGCCTAAACTCGCGAGTTGACTCTCCGAGTTTACCGTTTTTACGTTCCTACCTTACTAAATCGAGTTAAGTCTCTAGTAAAATCATGTCAGCTGTAAACTCGGATAAACTCACGAGTTTATACACCGAATTTACCGTTTTTACGTTTGTAGCTTACAAAATTGTGTTGATTTTTTTTTTTCAGTTTTGTCATCCTCAACGGCTTTATATATGAATTTTATAGAAATTTCTTTATTAAATATAATAAATTATGAATGTTAATATATTTAATTTCAATTATTTAGATTTAAAATATATTTAAATCAAATTATTGTCATCTTTATATTTAAATTATTTAATTTTACACTGTTAATACATATTTAATGATAAAAGTAAACTCTTACGAGTTTACTGATTCGAGTTTACGATACGAGTTTATGTCACTGTCACGAGTTTGTTTAGACTCGTGAGTTTGACAACCTTGCTCGTGATTATAACCCTGTGATGTGATTTACAGTTAGTATATTAATTAAATTAGGAACAATTAATTAATAGGAGTACATTTAGTCCGAGTGATTTGTTATGTTAAAGTGGTTATAATTAACCAACAAGATTTCGTTCTACTCCTTCGGTCTTTTTTGATTAGATAAGAAAATAGGGTTAATGTGCAATTTTACACATGAAGTTTACTCCCAGGAGCGCCCAGCACCACCAAGTTTTTTCAGGAGCAAAAGTACACACGACGTTACGTTTTGGGAGCAAAAATACCACGGGCTGTTAGTTGATCGTTAGTTGACCGTTAACTTGGATGTTAGTCAACTAACGGCCCGTGGTATTTTTACTTCCAAAACGTAACTTCGTGTGTACTTTTGCTCCTGAAAAAATTTTGTGGTGCTGGGCGCTCCCGGGGGAAAACTTCATGTGTAAAATTATATTGCACCTTAACCCTAAGAAATATGATTAAGTTAGTTAGGATAAACATGTATTTTCTGAAATACCCCAGTTACCTTTTTGAATTCCCTTATTCTCTCTCCATCTTGATTATTGTTAAAGGAACATTAATAAGGGTAAATTACGAAAAAAATTAATAAACATAAAAACTTTATCTTATATTTATGACTGATACCAACTTCCTAAATATGTCTTATATTAAGAACTGGAGGGAGTAATAAAAAGAGTTAATCTCTTATACTTGGCAAATTAATATTTGAGTCTCTGCTAACAGATCAGATGTATCATGACTTAAAGGTATATAATTTTTTATTGTTGAAAACCGTTATTGAGAGAATAGTGAAAGATAATGAAGAAATATTTTAATAACAAAAATTTAAAATGGTACTCCTAGATGCTTTTTATAAAAACTTAAAATTTAATTTGTATTGGTCTTTTTTAGAAGAGTGTATTTAGAATTGTTTAAACATCTAATGTGTTTTATTATTTTTGCCCATAATTAATTCTATTTTCTCTCCTCATCTTTTTTTATGCTACATTCTCCCATTACTACTCTATTTTTCTCTTTTACTACATTCTCTTTCATATTATTAACGTATTTATTACTTTTAACACATTTTTTAAATCGCATAACTTGATTATGAAGCTGTTATAGAAAGGACTAAAGAAAGCAGTAGTTTAGGACATTTAATTATTATTATTGCATCATATGATAATCCCAAGTATATATTTCCTATATATTTAATACATACAGCTAATTTTAAGAATTTTTTTAAACCACACAGTTCAATTATTTAAATATAATAATAATGGCAGAGAGAGAGAGTAAGTTGTATCCCTAAATTGGAAAATAACAAGCCCAATAACAATTCAAAGCATCCCCATTACACTTTTCTCAATAATGCTTAACCAACCAATCGAAGCATAGTATGATAAATTCTGACAAACAACCATATCAACAGTAATTATATTTATAACCGCATTAACTTCAAACCAATCCAATTGGTCAAAAGAGGACAGACCCCACAACCAGCCCCATCAACCATTTCGCTTAGCTTTCTTAAAAAGACAACATGAACTATAGTTTCTATTTTGCTGTTTATTAATTCCCACAACTAAATTTTGATAGCAGCTGACTTTAGCAAGGTGGGATAACATTAACTAAGAAATGATACCTTGCATACCAAATAGCTTCGAGTTTATCAAAGATTAATCTTTAAATTATCAACAGCAATCCTAAGAAATGCTTGATATCAGTTCAAAGCTTATCTCAATCAATAAGACTGTTCTTGAGAAATCACAGTATAGAAATGAATCATCAATACTTTACTCTTAAACAAGACATAATAAAGGGCAGCTAATCGTTACTGGGAACGTGACATCTTATTTTTACCAATATCTTTAGTTGGATTGGTCAATATTTTTGAAATAAATTATTGCTACAATCTTAAATATAAGAACTAATAATTGAGTTAAGAGTTTACTTTGATCCAAACATGAAAGAATAAACATAATAATAAGAAATAGAAGAAAATATTATGTATAAGGGTAAAGGGGCAATTTTACACATGTGCTTTACCCCGGGAGCGCCCAGCACCACGAGCTTTTTTCTGGAGTAAAGTATACACGTGGTTACGTTTTGGGAGCAAAAATACTACGGGCTGTTAGTTGACCAGACGTTGACCGTTAACTTGGATGGGAGTGAACAGTAACGCGGGTAAAATTACCGTTTTGCCCTTAGTTTTAGGTGAAATTACCGTTTCGCCCTTAGTTAAAAAAAACTAAAATACCCCCGGTTGCCGGCCCGCCCGCCGGCGGTGGGGCCCACCGGCAGGGGTATTTTAGTTTTTTTTAAACTAAGGGAAAAACGGTAATTTCACCTAAAACTAAGGGCAAAACGGTAATTTTACCCGCGTTACTGTTCACTCTCATCCAAGTTAACGGTCAACGTCTGGTCAACTAACGGCCCGTAGTATTTTTGCTCCCAAAACGTAACCACGTGTATACTTTGCTCCAGAAAAAAGCTCGAGGTGCTGTGCGCTCCCGGGGGTAAAGCACATGTGTAAAATTGCTCTTAACCCTATGTATAAATTAGTACTCCCTCTGTTCCTATTTATAAAATACCATTTCTTGAATTGATATGTACCTTTTTATAAAAAAAAAAAAAAAAATTTTGAACATATTTTATTATTTTTAACTAATTTAATAGGATCTTATCAATAGGGAGGGAATATTTAGAACTCATCTTGCCAGTTGCCACACACATACAAACATCTCATCTCATCTAAGCCACAATTAACAGAATACTAACCAAAGTATACATATATGGAGAAAATTGAAGGGGTCATTTTCTTTCTACTCCCTCCGGTTTTTATATACAAATTTTTCTTGAAGTAATATGTTTCTATTTATAAAAGACATTAACAGTTAATCTGAAAGTTTTAATATATTTTTATTGTTTTCCTCGTTAATCACAGTAATTAACTACTCCTATTTACTCATTTTTTTCTCATGCACTCACCCTTCATAGTGCCTCCATAAATACTTATGTCTTTGAAAAATAAGTTATAACTTTTTATATATTTAATTTATTATTATTAACAAATTTTAACCATATATATATATAATTTAACTGCTTGCACATAAAAATGACTGGATCGAGTATTATTGATTGATGAACTTGACTGTCAGCTGTACAATTTTTGCCTATGTCATACTCATTGTGAGACGCAAATTTTTTTTTTTTCTGCTCAAGGAACTACTTGCATTACCATAATAGAATCAAATTACAGCAATTACACGAGAAATAAGGAAACCAAACAAACCAAGGCGAAGACAATAACAATACCGGGAAAAGATCTTAAAAACTGAAACAAATACAAATAACAAGGGAAATCAAACTAATCCCCAGCCATGACATGGCTAGAGTGCGGAATAGCACCCATGACACCATTAGCCTTCGGAATGTCCAAGGTTAGCAGTGAAGACAAAGAAGGTGATGGTTCGTGAACCCACCCCACAGGGTACACCTCCTTAAAAACATGTGCTGCAAGAAGATCAGTAACATGGTTACTCTTTCTCAAAGTAAAGGGTAAAGAGAATCCAACCCTATCAGCCAAGAGACAAATAATATCATGAATAATACCCCTACTTCTCCAATCACATAAAGCAGGGGATTTAGCTTCAACACAAGACAAAAGAGAGAGATAGTCAGTTTCAAAAATGACTTTATCATGACCTAAGTCCACAGCTAACAACAAAGCCCTTTTAAGAGCCAAAGCCTCCGTCATAAAGGCAGATATAGATTTCACTTTGTCCACATAGCCCCACCTAAAGTGACCCAGGTAATCACGACAGACCACCCCAATAGCAGCAGAATCCTTTCCAGACACGAAGGCCCCATCAGAGTTAATTTTAAGAGAGCTAGGTTCAGGTGGGTGCCAACAAGAAAGAGAAGTAATGGCCGCATTCGACGTGTCCGACTTCAGATTCATATTCTCCAAACAAGACCAAAAAGTCCACATTACATATATGGAGAAGTAATGTGAGATGCATTTAATCCATTAGATAAGTCGAGAAAATTGGGTAGGTACTATCATTTATCAATAATAATGATCCTACCTCACAACCACTCATCCCTCCACAGCACTTGAGCCGCAAGATGGTGTGCCTCGTGATTAAGAAAAATTAATTAAGATATTATTATCAAAACGTGAATCCGCCATCCAATGTACTAGTTTGTCCGAGTGATTTGTTATGTTAAAGTGATTTAGTTCTACTCCTTTGGTCATTCTTAGTGTAAAATATATTTATATAATTTAATTAGATTAGAAAAAGTTAATTAAGTTAGTTAATATGATATTTTCTAAAATACCCTAGTTACCTTCCTTAATTCTCTCATTCCTTCTTCATCTTAATTATTATTGAAGAAATATCAATATGCATAAATTAGAAAAATATTGAAAAAAAAAAAAAAAATTTATCCTATGTTTAGGATGAAGATCAACTCCCTAAATATATTGTAATACCCGGATATTTATCTGGAATATTATAAATAAAAGTTGGATATTTCTGATAAGTGAAATTTCAATCTCCGATCTTGTATAATTATAGTCTATTTTCTAAGTAGAATTTCTGTAGGAAATCAGGGAAATTAATGGCCAAAGTGCCAAAATGACTAAAATACCCCCGTAAAGGGTAATCAACTTAGGAAATTATGGAAAAATACCAAAAGGCAATAAAATGACCAGGTGAATTAGGAGAGTATAATATCTCTAATTACGGTAATTTAATAAATTATGAAATTGGAGAAATTGTACGAGAATGTGCCAAAAGTAATAAAGACCAAAATACCCTTGCAATTATGGATTAATGCAATGGGCATGGAAATTCTAGTGTTAAGGCAAAAGTTTGAAGATAAAGGAGTGTCTTAATTGAGAAAATTACCAACAAGTGATAATAGAATAATTAAGTAATATTGAGCTAATTACTTAAGTGTAAACAAAGGAAATTAAGAGATAATTGTGTAAAGCTCAAAAATTGGTGGTAATTGGCTTAAAATTAGTAAAAATATATTTACTAATTAATTGGAAATTTTGGAGAAAATAGTTGAGTTTAGGTATTTTTAAGCCTAAATACAAGAATGGACCAATTAGGTAATTTTGTGGAATTTTTGGAAAATTAAATAATTAAATAATTAATTAAATAAAAATTAATATTTATTAAATAAAAAATGGGCCAGCCGAAAATGGACCCAAGAAAAAGAGAAAAATAAATGAAAAATGAAATGAGAAAATATTTATGCAAGTGGACATATTATATTATTATAATTTAATTAAAGTAAAATATGTGAATAGTAATATTTAAATTAGGAAACGGACCCTATCTAGAGATCTAGGAATGGGATTATCAATATCAAAGTAGATTATTGATCATATAGGCATAATTTTGGAAAGAGGAAAATAAATTCTAACTCAACATTTAGGAATGGGTTTGAATTTATTTAGACATATTTGGAATCAGTGAATTATTTCAAGAGATTGATATCTCCGAAACGAATTCGACACCGACGCGTTCGGACACGTTTTCGAGGAACTTCAACCTGACCGTTGGAGACCTATATGGAATCAAAATTTAGGTTAACTTGGACATTTCTACTAAGTGAGAACATGTCTTCAGAGTTGTAAATCCAGAATTTTGTGAATTCTCCGAAATCACACGAATCGGGTACCGATCGGGGAAAATGGGTTTTTTATAACCCAAAATGCCAAACAAGGCCTTATCTAAACCCTATAAATACCCCCCCCTCCTTCATAATTCTCACACCTTTTCTTCCTTCTCTTGGCCGAAATTTTTGGTTGAGAAAGAAGAGAAAGGAGCTCTGGGGAATCAGGCAATAAGCCCTCAGAATTGTCCGGAAAGTCTTCAGCGGGTAAGTCTTTCGGTCTTTAGTTTTTAGTTTAGTAGTTAGTAGAATTGTTAGTTAGATTTAGAAAGTAGGTGACAAGATTCCTACAAATGTTTTAGAGCCTTGTTTGCGTTGAAAAATATGCAGAGGTGTAAACATAGTAGGGATCGAGTCGAAAAGTTGTAGTTTTTATAGCTCTTTTAAAGGTTAGGGGTAGTAATAGCCTTTAAATTTTGAGTATGATTGGGTATCATATGGGAGGGCTATTTTAGTCTTTATTTTCGAAAATCATAAATGCGTCGAAGTTCGCGAAATTTTGGGAAGAAAATAGCCTATGTAGCTTAAGCGCCGCGAAGTTCCGCCAAGTAGGGTATAGGGGCAAAATGGTAATTTTTACCTAAAATGCCGCTTATAGTATCAAATCACTAATAAAAGTGATATTACTTTTATAGGACGTCAGAATCCTAATTTGTTGCCGTTACGCCGTCCAACGTGCCGTTTCGGACAAAACCGTTTTCCGTCGAAAGTACGCTTTCGCGTAAACAACTACGTACATCAAACGAAGGTACGGACGCGCATCGTAACACTAATCCTATAGCTCTCATATACATATATGTCATAGATACGTTCATATACCGGGGCTCTCGCTTAGGGTCGCCGCTTTACATACAAACCTTGTACGGTTATAAGACATGATAATACCGCTTTGAGTTTTCCTAGCGCCGAGGACACGTGTTCGTGGCACGAGTAATGTGCAGCTATATTTGTGTAGGACTTTACGTATCGCTTTATGCTTATGTACTGTCTGTGTCACAATGTTGTTGTGTAGGACCTACATATTTGCTTCGTGCTTATGTTCGTCCGTGTCACACTTCGATGAGATGTTGTTTGTTATGTCATGAATATCTCGTTGTATATATAATGCTTTTATTTGAGCATAAGGTTAATCGTTACCGAGATTCAATGCGGTGAATTGAATCTCACCGTAGCTTCGTGGTCCTGGAGGACCGCGAATTGATGTCCTGGGAAAGCAGCAGGAGTGACTTGCGGAAGAAGTCATCTTTATCTTATCGCTTTCTTTTCCTTTCACGATTATTTTCCGAATCTTAGGATCACCGTAATGTCAATACAATATTACACTATGTTTCATGTTTTGTTATGATCAGCTACTTTACGCTCCATTGCTCGACTCTGATTGATTGCAAAAAAAAAAATTCCGCTTTAGAAAATGGGATGTTACACTTTATGGTATCAGAGCAGTCTTTCTGGCAAGTGTTTAACTATGTTATCACGAACGGTTTGGTGCCGAAGGCAAGGCTAGTCTACGTGGGTGTGCCAATCGATCACCGCTAACCCGTGAGGCCCCCATGGTAGACACTTACCCGGCCATTCTGCTCGGATAACTGAGTTAGATTCTTAAGTCTTTTGACTTTGAGCACTTTTGAAAATGAGTACTGATATGACACTAGTGTAATAGGTAGTGATGGACAGAAACAAAAAGTCGTAGATCTTCTATCCCGTAATAATAGGACGTAACACGCGTAGATCCGTAATTCCAGAGACGGCGGGACGAAGACGAAACCCTGATATTTCTAATGACCCCAAACCAAAATATGATCCTGACTTAGGGTAGAGTCAAGGGCTAGTATGCCTTAGAACCAGAGAAACCTGTTGGCTCAGATCATTCATCTGATGGCGACAATGTGTGGACATACGATATAACCACTGGTCATAAACCAGGGGCTCTCATTGATGCTCTGGTAGCAAGACAACATCAACGGGATGAGGAAGCCCAAAGACAATTGGACGCACGTCAACACGAAGAGGAAGAGCATAACAATGAAGAAGAAGAAGAGGAGGAGGACAATGACAATCAAAGTGAGGAAGACCAGGAGGAAAATGCCGAGGAGTCCGATAGATCACAATCACCTCCGCGACGAGGAAGAAAGGAGAAGAATACCCGGATTGGGTGAACCACCTCGTAAGTTGAAGCCACCAAATTTTCGAGGAAAGCTGGATTTGGCGGAGGATTGGCTGAAAAGACTAGAGAAGGTATTCAGGGTAATTGACTGCCCTGAGAATCGCAAAGCTCAATTAGCAATTTACCAACTCGAAGGAGATGCCGACCGTTGGTGGGAAGTCACGGCAGAAACCCTACTGCACCAATGACCGTCCCGTGATATGGGGAAATTTCTGGAGAAATTTCATGAGCAATATTTCCCTCCTTCAGTGAGAATGAACAAGGAGTCGGAATTTCTCCATATCCGACAAGGACAGGAGGAATCTTTCGACGATTACTACGCCCGGTTCACCAACCTGTCCCGACACTCAGCACATCTTCGAAGGGGCAACGATGAAAGCAAGATGGTGAATATTCTAATTCATGGGCTTAAATATGAAATTGGTGAAAGGCTCATGTCCCAGCGATTCCGTAACTTGACAAGCGCAAAGGGAAACTTGTCGGATGACTCGAGCGCAATCTCGAGGATTCCAGAGATCAAGGAATTTCAACAACCAAAATGTCGGTCGAGGTGGATCCAACCGTGAGAACTCTTCACAAAAGAGGAAGGCGCCCTGGAGTAATCCCCAAGGTGGGAATAAGAGGCCATTCCAAGCCGGACAACAAAATTATCCGAGACCGCGGGATCCCAAACGTGCCCAAAGTGCAAAAGGAACCACCCAGGAGTGAACTGCGAAGGGAAGCAGATATGCTTCAGATGTCATAAGCCGGGCACTATAGCAGGGGAGTGTACCGAGAAGGCTGCAGAGGCGAGACCTCAGAGCACTGGCCGAATCTTTGCACTTACCGACACAGAAGCCAGACAATCCCCGAAAATGGTCCAAGGTACAATTTCTCTCAACGGAAATCTACTTGAGGCATTGTATGATTCGGGAGCCAGTCATTCTTTCATTTCCTATGATTGTGTAAGTCGCCTAGGAATGAATGCCTGTAGTTTACCTTATGATTTGGTAGTATCTACACCACTGGGTGTAAAATCTTTAGCTTCTGACGCATGTATAAATTGTATTGCTAACGTGGATGGACGAGTTTCTAAAGTGGACCTTATCCGTCTACCTCTTCACTGGCATCGACGTCATACTCGGTCTAAATTGGCGACGGCCAACGGTGCGATGATCGACTGTGGCAAGAAGAAGATATCATTTTCCGGAGAAAAGGTTGATGTGAGCACGAACTTTCTCTCCGCTACGTAAGCTGATCGGTGCGTGAAGCAAGGATGCCATGCCTACATGGTATTCTTTTCAGTCAAAGCAGAAGCTGATCTTTCACTCCAGGATATCCCTGTGGTGAATGATTTTCCCGATGTATTTCCGGAGGATCTCACAGAGTTACCTCCTATCCGAGAAGTGGAGTTCAATATTGATTTGATGCCTGGTACAGGGTCAATATCAAAGGCGCCGTATCGTATGGCTCCTAACGAGATGCAGGAGTTGAAGAAGCAGCTAGAAGAGCTTTTGAAGAAGGGGTTCATTCGACCCGGTGTATCACCGTGGGAGCCCCGGTGCTTTTGTAAAGAAGAAAGATGGAAGCTTCCGACTCGCATTGACTACCGTGAATTGAACAAAGTAACGGTCAAAAACAAGTACCCACTTCCCTGGATTGATGATCTTTTGGATCGCTTATCCGGTTCCACCTGCCTTCTCAAAATTGATCTGCGTTCGGGATATCATCGGTTGCGAGTTAAAGATGGTGATATTTCCAAGACAGCTTTCGGGACCGTGTACGGGCATTATGAATTTCTTGTGATGCCCTTCGGATTGACAAATGCACTGCGCGTATTCATGGATTACATGAACCGTATCTTCCGACAACACCTAGACCAGTTTGTGGTGGTGTTTATTGATGACATTCTCATCTATTCCAAGAGCAAAGAAGAGCACGAAGAACATCTACGAAAGGTGTTGAGCATACTCAGGGAGAAGCAACTCTATGCTAAACTGAGCAAATGCGAATTTTGGCCGCCAAGTGAAATTTCGGGCCATGTTATATCTAGCGACGGAGTTGCGGCTGATCCAAGCAAGGTAGATGCGCTTACGACCGGAAACGCCGTGAGACTCGTGATGGAGATCCGTAGTTTTCTTGGTCTCGCGGGATACTACCGCAGATTCATACGGGATTTCTCGCGTAGCCCTTCCATTGACAAAGCTTACGAGGAAGAATCAACCCTTTGTATGGGGAGATGATCGTGAGGAGAGCTTTCGAAACCGAGAGAGATTGACTACGGCACCGGTGTTAATCATCCCGGATCCAGATGAAAAGTATGTTGTTTACAAGTGATGCCGGTGGGCAAGGGTTGGGATGTGTCCCGATGCAACAGGGGTGAGTGGTGGCTTATGCCTCTCGTCACCGAAGCCTCACGAGTTAAACTATCCTACACACGATCTAGAGCTGGCGGCTATCGTGTTCGCTTTGAAGATATGGAGGCATTACTTGTACGGTGTAACCGTAGAAGTGTATTGTGATCACAAAAGTTTGAAATACTTGTTCGATCAACGAGAACTCAACATGAGACAACGTCGTTGGATGGAGTTGATCAAAGATTACAGCCGGAGATCAAGTATCATCCGGGAAAAGCAAACGTTGTTGCCGATGCTCTTAGCAGGAAGACGGTGCAGTGGCATATATGATGATACAAGAGCAGAAATTATTGGAAGATTTCGAGAGATCCGAATCTATCCAATCAAGTCTGCATGGGTCTTCATGCACCACCGATGCCTATCTTGCAACTCTTCTTGTTAGTCAAGGGAGTATGATCCGAGAGATGAAGTTGAGAAAGCTCAAGCAGCAAGATGATTGGGCAAAAGAGATACGTGAGAAAATCTCTCGAGGTGAGACCCAAGACCATGACCTATCACTTAGTGGTTTGGTCGTGTACAAGAAGCGAATCTATGTACCGCCGGTTGATGAATTAAGGCGGAAGATAATGGATGAGGCTCACAAGAGTAAATATACTCTACATCCGTGCATGGTCAAGATGTACCAGAGTATGAAATCCGAACTTTGGTGGCCCTAATGAAGAAAGACGTTACGAGTACGTGGCCAAGTGCTTGACCCGTCGAAGGTGAAGATTGAACACCGTCGACCCCCGGTCTTTTGCAAGGACTAGAGCAGCAGGAATGGAAATGGGAGAACATAACCATGGATTTTGTGGTAGGTCTGCCCAAAATCAGAATCATGATACGATTTGGGTAGTTGTTGACAGATTAACCAAGTCAAGACACTTCATTCCCATCGCATCCACTATTCTCCGAACGATTGGCAGGGATTTATATCAAAGAGATAGTGAGATTGCATGGTATTCCTAAGAGCATTGTCTCTGATCGGGACACGCGTTTCAAATCCCGTTTCTGGCAAGCGTTACATGAAGGTATGGGGACTAAGCTGAGGTTCAGTTCGCTTATCACCCTCAAACCGACGGCCAATCTGGAAGGACGATTCGACGCTGGAGGATATGCCGCGAGCATGTGCCCTGGATTTCAAAGGAAGTTGGGATCAACATCTTTCGCTAGCCGAGTTTGCATATAACAACAGTTATCATGCTAGTATACAGATGGCCCCGTTCGAGGCATTGTATGGGCGGAAGTGTCAGTCACCTTTATGCTGGACAGATTCATCTGAAAAGCAGTTACTTGGGCCGGATATGCTCGAGCAGACCTCCGAGCGATCGCTTGATCAAGAAGAGACTCCTAGCCGCACATAGCGCATGTAAAGAGCTATGCGACAAAAGGAGGAGACCTCTCGACGTTCTATGTCGGCGACCATGTATTCCTAAAGTTATCTCCAAGAATCGGTGTCGGCAGAACGCTTAAGAGGAAGAAACTCGAGTCCACGATACGTAGGACCCTTTGAGATTTTGGCTAAGCGAGAAGTAGCTTATCGATAGCTTTACCCCGAACCCGAGTAATCTCCACGACGCTTTTCCACGTGTCACAACTGAAGAAATACCAGCCTGCACCGAGGTCATGTCATTGAGTACGAAGACGTTGAAGTACGGCATGATAATACCTTCATGGTTGAGCTGTAATGCATCATTGATCATAAGGAGAAACGGCTCAGAAATAAGACTATTCTGATAGTGAAGGTGGTCTGGAAGGGTTTAACACCCGAAGAGGCAACTTGGGAAACCGAGAGTGACATGAAGGAAAAGTACCTAGAGTTCATGGCCCGAAGTTTAGTTAGTATAGATTAAATTTCGAGGGCGAAATTTTGTGTAAGGGGGGGAGAAATGTAATACCTTGATATTTATCCGGAATATTATAAATAAAAGTTGGATATTTCGATAAGTGAAATTTCAATCTCCGATCTTGTATAATTATAGTCTATTTTCTAAGTAGAATTTCAGTAGGAAATTAGGGAAATTAATGGCCAAAGTGCCAAAATGACTAAAATACCCCCGTAAAGGGTAATCAACTTAGGAAATTATGGAAAAATACCAAAAGGCAGTAAAATGACCAAGTGAATTAGGAGAGTATAATATCTCTAATTATGGTAATTTAATAAATTATGAAATTGGAGAAATTGTACAAGAATGTGCCAAAAGTAATAAAAGACCAAAATACCCTTGTAATTATGGAATAATGCAAGAGGCATGAAAATACTAATGTTAATGCAAAAAGTTTGAAGATAAAGGAGTGTCTTAATTAAGAAAATTACCAACAAGTGATAATAGAATAATTAAGTAATATTGAGCTAATTACTTAAGTGTAAACAAAGGAAATTAAGAGATAATTGTGTAAAGCTCAAAAATTGGTGGTAATTGGCTTAAAATTAGTAAAAATATATTTACTAATTAATTGGAAATTTTGGAGAAAAATAGTTGAGTTTAGGTATTTTTAAGCCTAAATACAAGAATGGACCAATTAGGTAATTTTGTGGAATTTTTGGAAAAATTAAATAATTAAATAATTAAATAATTAATTAAATAAAAAATTAATATTTATTAAATAAAAAATGGGCCAGCCGAAAATGGACCCAAGAAAAGAGAAAATAAATGAAAAATGAAATGAGAAAATATTTATGCAAGTGGACATATTATATTATTATAATTTAATTAAAGTAAAATATGTGAATAGTAATATTTAAATTAGGAAACGGATCCTATCTAGAGATCTAGGAATGGGATTATCAATATCAAAGTAGATTATTGATCAGTGGAATTTTACCTTCCATTAGACTCTTCCGGAAGTTAATTCCGAGGTCGTTTGTGCATTTTCCTAATAAAACAAAATAGGGAAAAATGCATATAGGCATAATTTTGGAAAGAGGAAAATAAATTCTAACTCAACATTTAGGAATGGGTTTGAATTTATTTAGACATATTTGGAATCAGTGAATTATTTCAAGAGATTGATATCTCCGAAAACGAATTCGACACCGGACGCTGCTCGACACGCCGAGGAACTTCAACCGGACTGTTGGAGACCTATATGGAATCAAAATTTAGGTTAACTTGGACATTTCTACTAAGTGAGAACATGTCTTCAAAGTTGTAAATCCAGAATTTTGTGAATTCTCCGAAATCACACGAATCGGCACCGATCGGGGAAAATGGGTTTTTTATAACCCAAAATGCCAAACAAGGCCTTATCTAAACCCTATAAATACCCCCCCCTCCTTCATAATTCTCACACCTTTTCTTCCTTCTCTTGGCCGAAATTTTTGGTTGAGAAAGAAGAGAAAGGAGCTCTGGGGAATTGTGCAATGGGCCTCGTAGAATTGTCCTAAAGTCTTCAACGGTAAGTCTTTCTGGTCTTTAGTTTTTAGTTTAGTAGTTAGTAGAATTGTTAGATAGATTTAGAAAGTAGGTGACAAGATTCCTACAAATGTTTTAGAGCCTTGTTTGCGTTGAAAAATATGCGAGGTGTAAACATAGTAGGGATCGAGTCGAAAAGTTGTAGTTTTTATAGCTCTTTAAAGGTTAGGGTAGTAATAGCCTTTAAATTTTGAGTATGATTGGGTATCATATGGGAGGGCTATTTTAGTCTTTATTTTCGAAAATCATAAATGCGTCGGTTCGCGAAATTTTGGGAAGAAAATAGCCTATGTAGCTGGCGCCGGCGAAATTCCGCCAAGTAGGGTATAGGGGCAAAATGGTAATTTTTACCTAAAATGCCGCTTGTAGTGTCAAATCACTAATAAAAGTGATATTACTTTTATAGGACGTCGAGAATCCTAATTTGTTGCCGTTACGTCCAACGTGCCGTCGGACAAACCGTTTTCCGTCGAGAAAGTCAGCTCGCCAAACAACTACGTACATCAAACGAAGGTACGGACGCTGCATCGTAACACTAATCCTATAGCTCTCATATACATATATGTCATAGATACGTTCATATACCGGGCTCGCTTAGGGTCGCCGCTTACATACACCTTGTACGGGTTATAAGACATGATAATACCGCTTTGAGTTTTCCTAGCGCCGAGGACACGTGTTCGTGGCACGAGTAATGTGCAGAGCTATATTTGTGTAGGACTTTACGTACTGCTTTATGCTTATGTACTGTCTGTGTCACAATGTTGTTGTGTAGGACCTTACATATTTGCTTCGTGCTTATGTTCGTCTCTCGTGTCACACTTCGATGAGATGTTGTTTGTTATGTCATGAATATCTCGTTGTATATATCTTGTTTTTATTTGAGCATAAGGTTAACTGTTACCCGAGATTCAATGCGGTGAATTGAATCTCAGCTGTAGCTTCAGGGTCTGGAGGACCGCGAATTGATGTCCGGGGAAAGCAGCAGGAGTGACTTGCGGAAGAAGTCATCTTTATCTTATCGCTTTCTTTTCCTTTCTGTCGATTATTTTCCGAATCTTAGGATCACTGTAATGTCAATACAATATTACACTATGTTTCATGTTTTGTTATGATCAGTTACTCTTACGCTCCATTGCTCGACTCTGATTGATTGCAAAAAAAAAATTCCGCTTTAGAAAATGGGATGTTACATATATCTTATATTAAATATAGAAGAGACTAATAAAAAGAGTTAATCTCTTACACTTGGCATATAAATATTGGATTCTCTACCGAAAGATGTATCAAGGTATATAATTTTTTGTCGTTGTGCTGTAACAATTTTGTAAAAACTGTTAAATAGAGAACATAGGAAGTAAGGAAGACAATGAATAAATAATCAAAATATTTTCATAACAAAAATTCAAAAAGATACTCCCTCAAAGTTTGAAATTTAATTTGTCTTGGTTCTTTTTATAAGAGTCTACTTAGGATTGTCTAAACACTTAATGTGTTTTTACCATTTTGCTCATAATTAATTCTGTTATTCTCCTCATCCTTTTTTATACTACATTCTCTCATTACTACTCTATTTTTCCTCTTTTACTATGTTCTCTTTCATATTTTTGACGTATTTATTACTTTTAATTAATTTTAAAATATTTCTTAAACCGTGTAATTTGATTATGATGCTGTTATAAAAAGGACTAAAGTGAGTACTAGTTTAGGACATTTAATTATTATTATTGCATCATATGATAATCCCAAATAAATTTCCTATATATTTATTACGTACAGCTAATTTTAAGAATTTTCTTAAACCACACAGTTCAATTATTTAAATATAATAATAACGGCAGAGAGAGCAAGGCAGAGAGAGCAAGTTGTATGCCTAAATTGAAACATAACAAGTCCAATAACAATTCAAAGCATCCCCATTACCTTTTTCTCAATAATGCTTGACCAACCAATCGAAGCATCGTATATTCGTATGATAAATTCTAACAAACAACCGTGTCAGCAGTAATTATATTTATAACAGTATTAATTTCAAACCAATCCAATTGGTCAAAAGAGGACAGATCCAACAACCAGCCCGGCCCCATCAACCACTATTATTGCTAAGAAATGCTTGATTTTAGTTTCAAAGCTTATCTCAATCGATAAAACTGTTCTTGAGAAATCACAATATAGAAATGAATCATCAATACTTTCCTCTCAAACAAGGCATAGTAAAGGGCAGCAATCGTGACTGGGAACGTGACATCTTATTTTTACTCATCAGGCAATATTTTTGAAATAAATTATTGCTACAATACTAAATGTAAGAACTAATTGATCGAGTTGAGAGTTTACTTTGATCATAAACATGAAAGATCGGTCAATATTTTTGAAATATATTATTGCTACAATACTAAATGTAAAAACTAATTGATGAGTTATGAGTTTACTTTGATCTTAGGGGTGAAATAGAAGAAAATATTGTGTAAAAATTAGTACTCCCTCTGTTCCTATTTATAAGATACTATTTCTTGAATTGATATGTACCTTTTTATATAAAAAAATATTTTTTTACATATGTTATTATTTTTAACTAATTTAATTGCTTTCTTAAATGCAATTTGTAATACCCTGAAAATCTCACTTATGATAAGTATCATATTGAGTAAATAATACCTATTAGAAATAGGTGAATATATGGTCTCAAAGACCTTGTGGTGAATTTATTTTATTTTTGGGGTAATTTCTCTTTAAAATATAATAATGTGCAATTAGGTCCCTAAAACGTTTGATAATTTGCAACAAGTCCCTAAACGCAGTTACAGGTCATAAAATACCTTGTGAAAATTATGAAGAGGAAAATAAATATTTATTTGAAATAGGGAAGAATATTTCCCTTAATTTAGGTAATTAATTTATTAAATTACTACCCTGGAATTTAAAGAGGGAAATATCGGGTATTATTTCAGGAGGCATAAGTTGCCATATGATTTTTAAAATAATACATGGTGTATAAATTACCTATGTCAATTCAATAGTTGTGAGATAATAACTAATCTCAATTAAGAAAATTATCCACAATTAGTAAGTGATTAATTAAATAATTATTGGCTAATTATTTAAGCATAAACAAGGGAATATTCAAGGAAAATTATGTAAAACCCTTTAATTTGTGGTGGATGGCTAAAATTAGCATAAAATATATTTGCTAACTAATTAGAAAAGATTAAGAAAAATATATGAGATTAAGTAATTTTAAGCTTAAATCTATGTATAGACCAACAAGAAAAATTTGCAAAATAATTATATAAAATAATTATAATATAATATTTATTAAATAAATAAAATAAAATAAAAATATATGTGTGTGTTGGCCGACATTTTTGGATGGAATGAGAGGATAGGAATTATTGTAATACCCTGAAAATCTCACTTATGATAAGTATCATATTGAGTAAATAATACCTATTGAAAATAGGTGAATATATGATCTCAAAAACCTTGTGGATAACTTATCTTATTTTTGGGGTAGTTTCTCTTGAAAAAGAATAATTTTCAATTAGGTCCCTAAAACGTTTGAAAGTTTGCAAACAGGTCCCTAAACGCATTTACAGGTTATAAAATACCCTGTGAAAGTTATAAAAAAGACAAGTAAATATTTATTTGAAATAGGGTATAATACTATCCCTAATTTAGGTAATTTATTAAATTATTACCTTAAAGAAATAAAGGGGGAAAAGTTAAAAAGTATTATAATGACCAAAATGCCCCGTAAATTTTAATATAGGGCATGAGGCATAAAACACTAATGTCAGTGTAACGGTTGTGAGGTAATGAGTTATGCTAAATAAGAAAATTAGCAACAAGTAGTAAGGAGTTGATTAAGTAATTATTGGCTAATTACTTAAGCATGAACAAAGGAAAATCCATAAATAATTATGTAAAATCCTATAATTAGTGGGTAATGGCTAAAAATTAGCATAAATATATTTGCTAATTAATTGGGAAATATGAAGGAAAATTGGTGAGATTAGGTAATTTTAAGCCTAAATACAAGTATGGACCAATAAGAGAATTTTGTAAAAAAATTATATAAAAAAATTATTAAATAATTATTTTATATAAATAATTAATTAAATAATTAAAAAATAAATATTATTAATAATAAAATAGGGCCAGCCGACTTTTGGTCAAAGGAATTGGATAAGAATTTGCAAAATAATATCTAGATATTATTGTTGCAAGTTGTAATATTTTAAGAATATAATTTATGTGGAAAAAATAAATAAACACCGATAGGAATTGGATCCTATCCAGAAAACTACGAACAAAAATTCTAGAGTCAGAGTAAAATATTACTGAGTGGATTTTTATCTCGAATTGAGCTGTTACTGAAGTCAATTCCGAGATCGGTAGGAGATTCTAGTAATAAGACGAAATAGGGAAAAGCTGAGAAAAAGGCAGATAGTCATAAATTTGGAATTTGAAGAAAATAAATTGTAACTCAACATCTGGGAATGAGTTGAGAATTTCCTGGACATATTTGGAATCAGTGAATTTTTGTCCAGAGGTTGACGATTCCGCTTCAAAGTTATAATTCCGGATTTCTAAGATTTTCCGAGATTACGCGATTTGCACGCCGTTCGAGGAAATTCTACCGGCTTAGGCTTCTAGAACAAGCCACTGATGTCATGCATGACATCACATTTTGCCACCTAAGGGGGGGAAAGGACGGTTTGGACACTTGGAGGGCCAAGATTGTGCCATCTCATCCGTGTGCGATCCGACGGTCGGTATTCGGTCTGGTAAAGTGTGAATAGTGACCGGGAATTTGCCTATAAATAGGCCTTTGCTTCTTTGGAAATTTCACACCATTCTCTCTCTCTAGTTCGAAATTTGGCAGCAAGGAAGGAAGGAGGGAGTCCGGGAAATTCGCAGCGAAGCTCGAGTAAGTTCTTCTGCTTAGTCTTAAGTTTCCGTAGTTCTTTCGATAGTTAGGTAGAAATGCTAGTTTAGTCTTTAATCTTCCAAGTATGATTAGATATCATATGATAGGGGTATTTTAGTCATTATTTCGAAAATCTTGGTGGGGTCAAGTTCGCAAAAATTTTGGAAGATTAGAGTTAAAATAGCGAAGCTCTGGCGAAATTTCGCCGACTAGTAAGGGTAGGGGCAAAATGGTAATTTTTACCTAAAATGCCTATTATGATGTGAATCATTAATCAATATGATTTATATTTCGAAAATTATGTTGGAGTAAGAGTTATGTTGAAATTTTGGAAGATTAGGGTCAAAGTAACGAAGTGCTGGCGAAATTCCGCCGATTAGGGGGTCAGGGGTAAAATGGTCATTATGACTAAAAATGTCCGTCGTAATGATAGATCCTTAACAAATACGTTGTTATATTGATAGGATATCCCTGATTACGTTCTGACCAACCGCCGTACTGAAATTCTGTCAACGAAGGTACGTTCGCGTACTGTAACACTAACTCTGATGTTTATTGTATGCATATGTGTATATTGTCTGTACTCCGACTGTACTATTGTTTGTACTCCGATTGTACTGTTGTCTGTCATGCCTATTGTCTGTCATGCCTGTACTCTGATTGTACTATTTTCTGTACTCTGATTGTACTATTGTCTGTACTCCGATTGTACTATTGTTTGTCATGCCTATTGTCTGTCATGCCTGTATTCTGATTATACTATTGTCTGTACTCTGACTGTACTATTATCTGTACTCCGATTGTACTACTGTCTTTCATCCGACTGTATTGTTTTTGTCATACATATCTGATATGTATACCCTATGTCTGACCGTAGCAAATGTTGCCAAAATTCTATGAATGTCTGCTGCATATATATGATGTATGTAATCATGAGGTTAACTGCTACTCGGGTTCGATGCATGGACCTCACCCTTAATACTGACTTCGTGGGTCGGGAGTACCGAGGATCGAGGAGAAGGACAAGCAGCACACCTAGGAGTCGCGGCTGAAGACTTCTTTCTGTATTACTTTTGAAACACTCTTGTACCGCTGTTTATACAGCAAGACATGCTAGCCAGTGGGCATTTTGAATAAATATATCAGTTACTCAATCGCTCTAGTGCTCTACTCTGATGATTTTGCAATGATATTTTGAAAAAAAAAATTATACTGCCTGTGAAAACGGGATGTTACAATTATGATTAAACATCATACAACTTTTGGTTAAATAGTAATTAAGTTGTAAAAAGCAAATAGGATAAATGACCACCGATAGAAATTAAATCCTATCTAGAAAACCATGAACAAGGTTTCTAAAGTCAGAGTATATTATAAACAAGTGAATTTTTATCTCGGAGTAGGCTATCTCCGAAGTTATTTCCGAAACCGAAAAGGGTTATACTAGACTGACTATAAATCTATCTGATGTTCAAAAGAAAATCAGATAAATGAAAATCTATAGAAACCAAGCCATAACTTGAAATCCAAGAATGAGTTGGTAAACATCTGGGCATATTATGAATCAGTGGATTTTTGTCCCGAAGATGTTGTTAACCGAAGTGATTTCCGCAACCGAAGGCGGATATCCGAAAATCTTCAGCGAAATAGGAGAGGCCCTGAATGGGATAAAAAATTTAGTTGACCCAAATATCTTGAAGGAGGAAGAAGAGATCTTCAGGGCTATGTTTCCTGAATTTTGAGATTTTCTAAGATTACGCAATTCGAACACCGATCGGGGAATTTTATCGGGTCGAAGGCAAAAAGCAAAAGCAAGTTTGATGACTCATCCTTGGCTTGGGGGAGGGGCAGGTCGGCCAAAGGGGTGTGTGGCCAAGAGAAGAGCTTCTAGAAGCTTTAGGTTTCTGTGGTCCAGAACAAAGCAGAAAATTCCCAAATTACCCCTGAAAAAGTCTATAAATAGCTTGCACCTCTCTTCATATTTTCTCACAATTCACCAAGAGGAAATTCGAATTTCTTGGAGTAGAGGAGAGGAGGAGGAGTCCGGGGAAATTTGTAGCAAAGCTCTGAGTAAGTTCTTTGGTCCTTAGTCTTAAGCTTCCGTAGTTCTGTCGGTAGTTAGAGTAGAAATGCTAGTTTAGTCTTTAATCTTCCAAATATGATTAGATATCATGTGTTAGGGGTATTTAAGGTATTAATTTATAACATCATGTTGGAGTTAGAGATATGGTAAAATTTTGGAAGATTAGAGTCAAAGTAGCGAAGCTCTGGCGAAATTTCGCCTATTAGTCAACTAGGGGCAAAATGGTAATTTGTACCTAAAATGCCTGTTATGATGTTGGATATTGATAAACGTGATATTATCCTTATAGGATATCTGTGATCACCTACCACTGTCAAACCGCTGTCGAACCGCTGTTTGACGTGCTTTGGTTTCGTTTTCCGTCAAAGTACGTTTTCCGTCAAACGTACTAGAATACCGTCAACGAAGGTACGGACGCGTACTGTAACAATGACACTGATGTTTATATGCTTATATATGTTGTGGATAGTTTCATAAAGCCATGAAGGGACTCTGTCCTGGATATGCACTGTGACTAAGGTAGACTTAGATCACTATTTACAGCTTTACGGGTTATAGTCATGATAACACCGTTATGTTTTCCTAGCGCTGAGGACACGACCGTACATCGTAGCACAGGTTGAAAGTGAAAACCAGGGATAACTTTGCATGATAGTGTAGTTGTTATCAATTGATCATACGATGTACTGTATGGATCTACGCTGTAATACTAGAAATATCTTTTATGCATATGATGATAGTATAAGATGAGGTTAACCGTTACCTGAGGTCCAATGTGCATTGGACCTCAGTCTTAAATGATAGTACAGGTAAGGACCAAGAACAGAGAAGGCACCGGTAGATGGAGCCATAGATGTGAACCGAGGGGCAGAGTCGTAGTAATGTACCGGTCGAGGCAAGAGCCGGAAGAAGATCATCAGAGCCTATTGTCAGGCATGGGTCTAATGAAGTTATTTCGAATAGTTTGGTGCCGAAGACAAGGCTAGTCTATGTGGGTCAGCCAATCAGTCGCCGTGAACTCGGTGAGGCCCCCATGGTAGACACTTACCTGGCCATTCTGTTCTGTTAACGGAGTTAGGTTCATTGCCCCAAGTCTAGTCAAGGCTTGGTCTAGGTTATATAGTTACTTTTTGTGAAATGTAATTGTACAAAGCTCTGTATATTGTATCACATGATTATTCCTTCGGGAAATTTTTAATATACCAGCATACGCTCGGCATCGTCATATGTCGGGGTATTTTTATATCAGCTACTCATATATTGTTCAATTTTTTTTGTGCATTGCTCTCCGTTTCCGCAGTACTCTGATGTAGCACCTCAAATTCTGTTGAATTCTTCTAAAACCAAGTGTCATCCGACATAATTTGTAGTATGGAATTTGGGTTGTTACACAATTTGGTTAATAGGATCTTATAAATTGGGAGGGAGTATTTAGAACTCATCATGCCACTCATACAAACATCTCATCTCATCTCATCTAAGCTACAATTAACAGAATACTAACCAAAGTATACATATATGGAGAAAATTGAACATTTAAAAACTCTTACACGTCCAAAAACTTAAGCACGCTAGCCAGACCAAGAATATAGCCTTGTACCTGAAAACTTAAGCACACTAGCTGATATGAACAAAGACAAATCACTAAAAATAACAATAATTCATGATTTCTTTTCCAGAAAAATATAATATTGTATCCCTGTTTTCGAAAATAACAAGCCCAATAACAATTAAAAGCATCCTCATGCTGAACCAACCAACTGAAGCATCGTAGGATACATTCTAACAAACAACCAAATCGCAATATATGGTAATTATGACAATAATATTTTCAAACAAATGGCCCCCTGTCAAAAGAGGACAGATCCAACAACCATCCCGGTCCTGTCAACCATTATTAAAACCATTCCGCTTAGCTTTCTTAAAAAGTCAACAAAGGAACTATCCTTCTATTTTCCTGTTTAATTCCAACAATTTTTGTTTACCCAGGTTGGATCACAACAACTAAGAATTGATTTAATCATTACAGTAGCTTGCTGTGGCTGAACGTCAACCCCAGATAGCTTATAGTTTAGCATTGGGTTAATCTTAAATTATCAACATCAATCCATACTTGTGATAAAAAAAAAATGCTAATCGATCTCTTAAGATATCCCATTTAATCCTTTGTATGGAATGTTACACAACAAAATATCACGTTTAATATTTGACAAATTAAATGTTGTACACATTTGTGATTGTACATTACACTAAATTCAAAGAGAGTAAGTGCACCTTTGCTACCACCAGTTTTGAGTATCTTGGCCACATTATTAGTGGAGGAGGGATCTCTACTGATCCTAACAAAATTCAAGCTGTTTTGGATTGGCTAGCTCCTACTTCTGTGAAGCAATTTATATTAGTTTTGGGTTTAGCTGGTTATTATCATCATTTTATCAGAGGTTATGGTGACTTAGCAAGGCCGCTATTAGATTTGCTCAAGAAAAACAACTTCAATTGGGGAGAAAAGGTTGTTGCTTTTAAATAGCTAAAGGAATCTTTAGTGGCAGCATATGTCCTTGTCCTACTTGACTTCTCTAAGTCATTTTTTGTTTGAAACAAATGCATGTAACAGTGGAGTAGGGGTAGTTACGATGCAGCAAGGACAACCATTAACCTTATTTAGTAGAATTCACATTAGGTGCTTTTCCTTTATGTGCTTGTTATGTGCTTTTCCCTCTAATTAGAGGGACTATACATTTTTTTCAATTTTTTTTTTAATTTTTTATAGATTCTATTTATTTAGATTAGATTATATGTTGCATCGTGAAACTTTTTTTGCACCCAGTATCTCAAAGAACATTGGCATAGTATTTAGAATGAATGCATTTCGTTATTAGAACTGATCAGCAAAGTCTAAAATATCTTCAGACCATAAATTGAAGAACTTAATTCAAATGTACTACATCTCAAAATTGATGGGTTTCGACTATGAATTTCATTACAAGAAGGGAAACAACAATAATGTTGCAAATGCTCTCTCTAGGATGGCTAAGATGGAGATTTTCTAGATTATACTCTGTACTTGTTCTGAGGATTTGTGGCTAGAAATTAAAAATTGTTGGCAAAATGATGCAGACTTGAAGGTCCTTGTTGAACGTCTGCAATAGTAAAGGAGTGCGGATGGAAAATTCTCTTGGGATGGAGAGTTTTTTTGAAGTGGCAGTAGGTTTCACTACTAGAAAAGAGGGAAATAGCCACGGAATTTGCGATAGAATTTTTTCTGTCGCAAATTTTTCAACATTTACGATGGACTAAAAACTCCATCGCAAAAATAAAAAGTTTGCGACGAAAATTTTAAATCCGTCACAAAATACTGGGTTTTGCGATGAAAATATGTATCCGTTGCAAAATCCTTCCATTTTACGAGGGATATCCCTATCCGTCGCAAACAAGACCGCCGGTTTGCGACGGACCCAACCACTGCCGGTTTGCGACGGATCCCAAGATCCGTCACAAATCGGCGGTCAAAGAGACAGCCGCTTTGCGACAGATCCAAGATCCGTCGCAACACCCTAGGAGGTTTTGCTCGGCGGCTAATTGGTCGTCGGTTCCCTCCTATTTGCGATGGAACAGAGGTTCCATCGCAAAAAGGAAATTTTTTTGTGACGCAACATATATTCCGTCGCAAATGTCTGCTAGTTTCCCTCTTTTGTGCACGGAACCTATGTTCCGTTGCAAAAAAAAAAAAAAAGTGGCTTTTTGCGACAGAACCGAGTTCCGTCACAAAAGGTCGTCATCTAAATCCCGACCAGCTCGCGTCCGGCCTCATTTTTGCTTCAGATCCGCCGGCTCTCTTGCTCTTCCTCTCCCCTCGGTCCGCCTCAACTCCAGTCTTCAGAACCACCGCTCGATCTACTGGTTTCGTCCCCTACTCTGGCGTTGGTTCTCCACCCCCTTGGTCTGGCCCTTTTCCTCTGGATCCGTCCCCTACTCTGGCGCTTCACGAACCACCGGCCTTCCCTTCCTCCTTTCGGAAAACGTCTGGCGCTCCCCTCCTACTTGCGTCTCGGTTTCGCACTTCCAGTCCTCCCTTCCTCTCTTCTCAATGTCCAGCGGCTTCTCTTCTAACGGTACATTCATTTTTTTGTTTTTTTGCACATATCACATGTCAGATTGTCCCTTTGAAGAAACAATACTGGTATTAAGATTGAGGTCATTTTTTCACACCACTAGGAATGTCCAAAATAAAGCAAGTCTGTAAGAACTCCAATAAAATGTTTCAAAGATGGTTTATATATTGAATTAGCTGTAGTTTATTGCGCCTGTAAGAACTCCAATAAGCTTGAAACTAAAATTTTTTACGAAAGCAAGATAAGAACAGTAAGAAGAGGCATGTGAGTATTAGAATATTTTAACAAGAAGTCATGTGAGTATTAATTCTTGAGTAAATAATTGTGACAAGAAGGTTGTAAAGCTTAAAAAAAGTGAAGGCAACAATAAGAATATACAGATAATTGATTAATAATGTATTAATGTCATTTTTAATTTTATTTTATTTACTTGATTAATAAGAATAAAAATACATAGATAATTTCAATAAAAAAAATCAACTTGCCTAGAATGATTAATCAAGACATTGAAAATATATATAGCATCAAAACATTACAATTTTAACTCGCTTGAAGATTAAATAATAGATTAATGTCATTTTTAACGTTATTTTTTTTTAATTGATTAATAAGAATATACAAATACATAGATAATTTCAATAAAAAATCAACTCGCCTAGAATGATTAATCAAGACATTGAAAATATATATAGAATCAAAACATTACAATTTTTTTAATTATATTCCAAACTCTTCATGCCCCTTCCATATGCATGTCCCCATTTTCTGGTGTACTATTCTCATTCTTTGGTTACTTGCTGAGATATGTTCTTGCATGTGTTTGTTTGCCTCTTTTTTGATTAAGTTGCAATTGGTTTGTATACGTGGCCAGTTGTATTGGCCACTTATTTTTGTGGCATGTTGAGATGTTAATTAGGTTAGTAATGGAACTAGTTAGGAAGTATGAAAGGCGATCGTGATAAGAGTTGGATGTAAAATCGTCTAACTAAGAGAAGAGAACTAACTCAAGCATTCTTGTAGGGTTTGGATGAGTTCATCGAATTTGCTTTGGCACAATCAACTAATTCAAGTACCTGGATCAGTTCTCCGTGTCAAATGTAGGTGTTTAATATTTCAAGATCAGGGCATAGTCAAAACCCATTTGTGTAAAAAAGGATTCATGAAGGATTATGAATGTTGGGAATGTCATAGTGAAGTCCAACAAACACCGAGTGGTTATTACGGGAACAATAGTCATCGAGACAACCTTAATCAATATGAACAATTGGTGATGGATGCCGTGGGACCGTCGATTGGCCAATATTTTGATCTCGTTACTCATGCTGAACCATCATACATGGAAGAGGAGACTGGTACACATAATCAACCATCATACATGGGAGAGGATCCTAATCCGGAAGCCGATAGGTTCTATAAAATGCTTCAAGATGCGCAACGTCCATTATGAGAAGGTTGCAAACACATTGAAAATAGTGAACATTCATCTCTATCAGCTACCTAGCAACACTAAGCTTGAAGAGTGATCACCATATGAGTGAGAGGAATTACAAAAAAATGATGCAGATCATGAGTAAGGTTGTTCCCAAAGACAATAATTTTCCGAAGGACTTTTACAAGGATAATTTTCCTCTGTCTTCATATTTGAGCCTTATAATCTGGTAACAGATTTCATGTCGGCCCAAATATTCCGTAATTTCAATCAGCCTTGGGCTAATTGGATAGAGATTCCTAAGGATATTCGGGACGCTTGGTTCAATGAGTTCTTGGTAAGTACTTTTATAATTTGGAGCACTAATTGTTCGTTATTGATTTTCAGGGTCAGTTTAGGTCGTTGCCTGACAATCTGGGAAATTTGAAAAAAGCTTACAACTACAAGGGAAGCCGGTGGTTGTCTAATAAGTTTTATAAATTGAGACACAATTTAGGCAAGCAGGATTGAATTCAACTTGAGACTATAGAACAATTATTTCATAGATGGGCTACCGATCCCAAATTTAAGGAGAAATGTGAGAAAAATAAATCCAATAGAGCCCAAATGGATGGACCGTCATATACTAGCGGCTCCATTCCATTTAGTGAGCATCGATGAAAAATTATAAGTACATGTTATTTTCTATTTCATTATTCAATATTTTGTATTTTGAAGTAATTAATTAACGATCGCCATTTGTGTTTGCAACCAGCGTCTGGGGAAGTTCTTGCAGAATCGGTTGATTGGGCTACCTTTGAGCGAACCCATTCCCAGGATTCTAAAGGCAGTGAGAGGCGCTGGATTAACACAAAGTCACAACAATTCATGGTGAGACATTTATTGCATTTGTGCTTTGTTTCAGACACCAACATATTTATTTCATTTCACATATCTTATTTGTGATGTATTTTTGTACTTGTAGGAAGCCTATCAGAAGCTGACGCAGGAGAGAGACTCGTAGAGTGAGAGAAACCCGACATCCTCTTAGTTTGATAACGAGAGTCTATTCATTGAGATTGCAGGCAGATTTAACAAGAAAGGCAGACTCTTCGGGGTGGGTGCCTCTGCCAGCCGATTGAAGCCTACGAAGCACTTCTCATCCGGCAGTGAAGGTGTTTCTTGTAATATCATCAATTTTCTATGAAAAATTTCATGTATGAAGTATGTGTAAGTGGAGAAATAAAATAGTGAAATTTTGACAAAAGTCAAAGTTTTACCCAAATTACCTGATTTCGTCAAAACTGAAAATTTTAGGACAAATGTTGGCACAACATGAGATAAATGGTCAAGGAGTGAGATTTTGGTCATTTTGATGGTTCCATTGTGTTCAAAATGCAAAATTGTGTAGGGTAGAGGTTCGGTAGAAATTTTGAAAGCTCCGCGATTGAATTATACCGAAACCTTGAAATTTGTCCGGAAAATCCTGTGTGGATAGTAATATTGTGGCGCATTTTTTGGGCAATAAATAATGTCCAATTTCCATGAAATTTTACAATATTAAAGTAGACATATTAAGGGTCACATAACTTTTTGAACCACCCCAATTGAATTTTTCTAGAATTAGTTATGAATTTCCAAAAGTTTGGTATTTATTCCTGGAAATTTCTATAGAAGAGTGAAAATAAGAGGAATTTAAGCCAATATTAAATTCCTTAATTAAAAAAGGACATATGGATACTTGGGATGGGCTTATTTTAAATCAGCAAAGGAAATATTTGCTGAGGAGGAATTAATTATATTTATATTTTGTTATTTTTGGACTATTTGTGATATTGTGCGCCGGGAAAATTCATTTATATTCGTGGTAGACTATCAGGTAGTAACCTTAATCCTCATATACTCTGTGTGACTTGTGTATGTATGTTTTACCATGTATATTGCATACATTTGGTTATCATTTATTTCCAAGTGCTTTGGAACCAGAACATGCTGTGTGCATTAATTAAGGGCTTTGATGTATGTTGTGCTTGGTGGACTGTGTTGTGTGCTATTAGAACCACTGTAGTCTGTGCTGTGTGCTATTAGAACTGCTAGCTCCGGATTTGACTGTGTGCCTTGCTATGTGCATGATACTGAATGCTATGTGGTTTTTGTTCTTATTCTTGGTTTTCTTACATGCATTGCTTATACATTTTATATGAGATTAACGGTTACTTTGGGATTCAATTATGAATCCCAGCCCCTTTTAAGCCCTCAGGAAATTCATCTAGATCTAAGCAGGAAGACAGAGGTAAGGCTCTGGAGCTGGACTAGAGTGGCGGAGCGAAGATGAAATAAGACCAATATGACTTTGATGAGGTATAGAGATACGAATCAAAGTCATAGGCACTTATAAGAGTACAAGGTGCTGGATCGACCCACTATGAGAAAGCTGCATGGATTAAGTGATTGGTGTGCTGATTATCCTGATTTTGCATCTGTGAGTGATTCTCCCATTTGTGCATGTGCTGATAATGAATGGTGCTCTGTTTGCACTAACTTGGTTAAGGCTGCATTATTTGGTGATTCTGACTTGCTTAGTGATTCTGCATTACTTGTGGATTCTGATGTTGATTCAGAATTTGAGCTTCATCCCGATCCCGATGTGCATCCCGATTCGATTTTGATGAGCTTGCTTCGATTTTGATAAGCTGAATTGATGTTAACAATGAGTGTATAGCTACGGTTCTTCTTCGCTTCTTTGAATGTGGTTTCGAGCATTTCTAGTATGATGGCATCAGAGTTGTTGCAACAACCACCCAAGCTTTTTCCCTCCACTGAGCAACCGCCCAAACTAGAGTTGAAATCCCTTCCAGATCACCTGAAGTATGCATTTCTGGAGGTGAATGAGCAATTTCCAGTCATTGTGGAAAATAATCTTTTGCCTGATCAAGAAGAGAAGCTGCTAAGCTTATTGAGGGCGAACAAGAAAGCCATTGGGTGGACATTAGCTGACATAGTTGGCATCAGCCCTTCCATGTGTATGCATCGCATTATGTTGGAAGAGGACTCTAAGCCGGTGAGGCAACCCCAGAGACGCCTTAATCCTCTTATCCTTGATGTGGTAAAGAAGGAGGACTAAGCTTCTGCAAGCTGGTATCATCTATCCCATTTCTGATAGCCAGTGGGTTAGCCCAGTCCAGGTGGTTCCCAAGAAGTCCAGAGTTACTGTAGTAGCCAATCAGAAGAATGAGCTCATTCCTACTCGAGTTCAGAATAGTTGGAGAGTTTGCATCGACTATAAGAGACTCAACCAAGCCACTCGCAAGGATCATTACCCTCTACCTTTCATTGATCAGATGTTAGAGCGATTGGCTGGTAAGTCTCATTACTGCTTCCTGGATGGCTACTCCGGATATTTTCAGATCCATATTGCTCCTGAGGATCAGGAGAAGACGACCTTCACATGCCCCTTTGGGACATATGCTTACCGGAGGATGCCTTTTGGCCTCTGCAATGCACCTGGCACCTTTCAGCGTTGTATGGTAAGTATTTTCTCTGAGTTTCTAGAGGACTGCATGGAGGTTTTTATGGATGATTTCACTATATATGGGTCTGATTTTGATGCATGCTTAGCTAATTTGTCTAAAGTCTTGCATAGGTGCATTGAATCTAATCTTGTGTTGAAATATGAAAAGTGTCACTTTATGGTTGAGTCAGGCATAGTCTTGGGACACATAGTGTCTAGGAAAGGGATTGAGGTAGACCCTGCTAAGATAGATGTAATTACTGCTTTGCCTTACCCCGCTTCTGTGCGGGAAGTTCTCTCTTTTCTTGGTCATGCAGGTTTCTATCGGCGTTTCATTCGGGATTTCAGCAAGACTGCTCGACCCTTGTCCAACCTTCTGCATAAGGACACTGACTTTGTATTTGATGGTGCGTGCAAGGCGGCCTTCGATCACTTGAAGCGTTGCCTTACCACAGCCCCAGTGATCCAGCCCCCTGATTGGCTCCTCCCTTTTGAGTTGATGTGCGATGCTTCCAACTATGCGGTTGGTGCTATCTTGGCACAACGGGTTGATAGAGCTTCCCATGTCATTGCATATGCTTCCAGGACTTTGGATTACGCTCAGTCTAATTACACCACCACTGAAAAGGAGTTGTTAGCTATTGTATTTGCTTTTGATAAGTTTAGGTCATATCTGCTAGCTAGTAGAGTCATTGTTTTCTCTGACCGTGCGGCTTTAAAGTTTCTTTTGAAAAAGGCAGATGCTAAGCCACGACTCATCCGATGGATGCTATTGCTCCAAGAATTTGATGTAGAGATTCGAGATAGAAGTGGAGTACAAAACTGGGTAGCTGACCACTTGAGTCGCATCACCCATTCTCCCTCTCACCCCTCTTCTATTCGGGATGATTTCCCTGATGAGCAGCTTCTACAGCTGCAAGGTAAGATCCCATGGTATGCTAATCTGGTTAACTACTTGGTAGCTGGTGTTTTTCCTGTAGACTCCACTAGGGTCCAAACCTTAAAATTGAAAAGCGAGTCTAAATATTATGTTTGGGATGACCTTATTTGTGGAAGTTTTGTAGTGACCAGGTGGTTAGGAGATGTGTGCCTGATCATGAATTTCACTCCATATTGCATTTTTCTCATGCTTCTGCCTGTGGTGGTCACTTTGGACCCCAAAGAACTGCTAGGAAAGTGTTAGAATGTGGTTTATTTTGGCCTTCCCTGTTTCATGATGCCCATTTGTTTTGCAAGTCATGTGATAACTGTCAGAGGCAGTGAGTATTTCCCGTAGGCATGAGATGCCCCAAAACCCTATATTGTTTTGTGAGATCTTTGATGTTTGGGGTATTGATTTTATGGGTCCATTTCCTGTGACCAGGGTTCCCATTTTTGCAATCGAAGCATGGGTGCCTTGTTACGCAAGTATGGAGTGCTTCACAAGGTTTCCACAAAGATACCATCCTCAGACCAACGGTCAGGCTGAAGTCTCAAATAGAGAGATTAAGCAAATCCTTCAGAAGAATGTCAACTCTACCCAGAAAGATTGGAGTAAGCGACTAGATGATGCTTTGTGGGCATATCGCACCGCCTATAAGACTCTGATTGGGATGTCTCCCTATCGAATTGTCTTTGGTAAGGCATGTCATCTTCCGGTTGAGTTGAAGCATCAAGCCTATTGGGCCATTAAGCAATGTAACATGGATTTGGCTAAGCCTGGGATGGAACAGAAGCTGCAGTTGCAAGAGTTAGATGAGCTTAGATTGGATGCCTATGAGAGTTCACGGTTGTACAAGGAAAAGACTAAGGCATTCCATGATAAGCATATTCTGAGGATAGAATTTTCTGTAGGCCAGAAAGTTCTTTTGTTTAACTCCTGTCTGAAATTTATGCGTAATAAGCTTCGATCTAGATGGGATGGCCCTTTTGTGATCACTAACATATTTCCCTTTGGTGCTGTTGAGCTATGTGATCCACCCACAGGACGAACTTTTAAGGTAAATGGGCATCGCCTCAAGCAATTTTATGAGGGATCCTAGCAGCAGCCTGAGGAAGCAGAGATTCTCCTCATTGGGGAGTACTTTTCTTTCTTTCCCCTCTTTCTCTTTTATTTGTTTTCATTTTTGCACTTTGCTTTTCAAAAAATAAATACAGTCTCTCTTTCTATGATTGCTACATATTTTGAACGTGGACATTTTGGTTTTAATGGATCATTCTGTTTGGTCTACAATTCTTGACTCTTCGACTACATGTCTTGGTAGTTGATTTGATGTTGTTGATTGCCTAAGTTGGTATTGACCTTGTGAGGTTTTGGGCCTGCATGAATGGAATTCATCTTTTGCCATTCGTTCTTTCATGTGTGCATCTGCTCCTGATTTGTGTTCTCTAGAACTTGCTCCTTTTCTTTTTGAAACTACATTTTTCACTTACATGCATAAGTATGATGGAAGCTTGTTTTCTTTCTTTTAATTCCCCACTTTGGCCAAATAGCTTTCCCTTGCATTATGTTCCTTTGTTAGCCCCTTTGTGCCTTTTTGACTCATTCTTTTCTAAACCACATTACAAGCCTAAGCGTAAAATCATTTTATTCCGCACCTTGGAGATTTATTGAGCATTGGTTTCACCTAGGTTTTGTGTTTAAGTGTGAGGGTTTCTCAGGAGTGCAACAGTTTAAGTGTGGGGGGAGATATTTGATTTTGTCATTGTGATTATAAAGAAAGAAAAGAAAAAAAAAGGAGAAGAAAAGAAAACAAACAGAAAAGAAGGAAAGAAAAAAAAAATACATAGAAGGAAAGGAGATATATACGGAAAAAAAAAGAGTAAATACCCTTTTTGGTCCCTGAAATAACACGCGCTACCCATTTTGGTCCCTGAGTAAAAAAAAATGTCATTTTTAGTCCTTAAACAGTAAAAAAAAAGGTCCCTTTTAGTCCTTTTAGTCATTTTTGTGGGCATTTTAATCCCTCACAAATTCCCAAAAAATCCTTTTTAGTCCCTAAAAAGGACCAAAAATGACATTTTTTTACTCAGAGACCAAAATGGGCAGCGCGTGTTTTTCCAGGGACCCAAAAGGGTATTTACTCAAAAAAATAAATAAAATACATAGAGAGAATGATTGTGTAAATCAGTGCTCTTTTTAATTTATTTGGTGCTTAGCCTCTCATTCCATACTATTACCTTCCTTCACCCTAACCCCATTACAACCTTTAATAACAAGCTCTCTTGATTTGTGCATGTATGTGTTATGAGTAGTGGAGACGTAGAAGTTGAGCAAGCTTATGGTAGAACAATTTTCTTGAGTAGAATTTGAGCGATACACTTATTTACCCTAAACACTTGAGAGATTGATTGATTGAGGGCATCCTTTGAGAGACCATCTTTTGTAATTAGCATCATTGATTGAGATTACCCTGAATTGTAATTTGAGATGAAAGGATTTTGGTCTTGATTGATTGGTCTTTTGAAGCTTTTTGTCCCTTGATTCAATTTTTGCATTGTTAGCAATTATTAGTAAAGAAGAGTTTCTCCTTTAGGTCTTTTTCTTTGAATTTTGCTCAGGAGTGCAAAAAGATAAGTGTGGGGGAATTTGATAATTGAATATTTTATACACTTCTTTTTATCTCTTGATTAATAATTTAGGACTCTTTAGTTAATAAATAATGGCTTTTATGTTCATTTGGGCTTTGGGCCTTTGATTACATTTTAGTCATTTTTAATAATAAAATTCCAGTTTTACATTGCTTCACTATTTTTACCATAACTCTTGAACCAGACATCGGATTTGCCTCTTTTTTGTCTCATATTTCAGATGATTCAGAGAGCTACAATTGTTATGAAGACATAAAGAGAAAATTCGGACAAGAGGGCGGTCAATTTTGGAGCCGAAGTCAGATGTACAATTCTGGATTTTATTTGGGCTCGAATTTTGTAATTTAAAGCCACTTTTATTTTATTTCTGTTTTGGGCTGAACCATTGGAGCCCATTTCCATTTTAGGTTAACTTTAAGTTAGTGGAAGCCACAAACAATTATTCATTCACGTTTTTGTTGAGGAGTGGATCAAAATAGAAGTTTTGAAATTCTCTCAACTGTTCTTCATATGTTCTTCGCGTTCTTCGTGTTCTTCGTCTGTTCTTCGTTTTTCCCAGCCATGCTCGGCCAAACTTATGTGATTAACCTAACATTGAGGATTCCATCATTCGTCCAGAGGGCTTGTGCTTAATCGGTAACTTTACCCGATTCTGTTTTCATCTTATCGGATTCGATTTCTGAAAATAGTTCGAATATTAGATTTAATATTCGGTTTGGTTCATCCCAAAGACTGAGTTCGAACTAGGTTACAGTTTTTCTGTGCGATTGCACAGTGAGACGCCACTGTTCGGACATATGCTAGGTGATCGTCTAGTCGAGGGATTCTCTGGATGAATGCAGAGATTTCGGTTCATCCAGAACCAAACGTGAGTTAGTTATATTTCGTTCAATGACGGAAGTTTCTGGAATCTAAACGTTAGGTTGATCGTTTTTAATCTGTTTCTGCATATTTCGTTCTGTTTCAGTTTATTATCGTTTTTAATCTGTTTGAATCAAAACCCCCCCCCCATTTTTACTGTTTTTGTTTCGCTATTGTTGTTAATCAAACCCGCTGCAAGTTCGTTGGGAAAACGATCCAGGTTCCCTATTTCTGTAAATCATTTTCAAACTTGGTTATTTTGGGAGACACGGCAAATCTCTTTCCAGATATCATCTTTAAAAGGAACACCACGCAAATGATTTGGGGGAGGAGGAACTGTGATATCATCCTATTACTACGAATTGTCTGTGATATCATCCTATTATCTGTAAGGGTGAGCAAATCAAAACCGAAACCGAAAATGAAAACCGAACCGAATAATTTAGTGTTCGGTTTGGTTTTTAAAACTAGCTTAGTTCGGTTTTTGCAAATTTATTTCGGTTAAAACCGAAAAACCGATTTTTATTTATTTATTGTAGAAATAACTGAAATTAATTAAAACGACGATGCATATGTATGAGTCAAACCCAACCTTATGAGTCATGACCCTTGACCCACCTCAACTGAAGACCAGTACCAGACGTCCAAACCCAACCCAATTCCTCTTTCCATCATTATTCCATGTTTTGATTTTAAAATCTGCAACCTATTGTCATACAAGTAAAAATCGATATATACTAGGTGCTTCATGTAAAGTATATTATAGCCAGGTTGCACTCAATAGTCAATATTGTAGATTGATTCAGCAAAAAAAAAAAAAAAAGGAGATTGGCCATTTTACAGAATTAACCCACACAAAAAGGCCCAAAATAAGCCCAAAAACCGAACTGAAATATTTCGGTTTTTCGGTTCGGCTTTTTCGGTTCTTCGGTTTCGGTTCGGTTTTTAAAATGTGTGTCTTTCGGTTTTAACCGAAAACCGAATGCTCACCCCTAATTATCTGTGATACCAACAAGGTCTTATAGAGATCTCATAACAAACCTTGTGCCTTTTAGGGTTCATGTTCAAAAATATCTATATGCATCTGTATTATCTGATTTTTTATACTTTTTGGAATGCAAGTCTCTAATTTGTTTATTCTATAGCTACTTGGTGTATAACTTATTTATGATTTTTGTGCTTTTTAGTTTATGTTGTTGGCAACATTGTTTATATTTCATTTTGTTTATGTATAATTTTTTACAATTGCTATTATATATATTTCTTCATATACACTTTTTTTAAATACATTATTTAGTATTGTTTATTTCATAAGTTTTTTTTCTTTATTTGAGTGGTTGTTGTGGAAGAGCCCTAATAATAATTTTTTATTTTATTTGAGCGGTTAGCCCTAATAATTAATAATAATTTTTTTTCTAATTAATCAATTTGCGATGGAATCTTTTTTTATATTCTGTCACAACTTACGATGGAATTTTAATCCATCGCAATTTGCGACAGAATTTTAATGCATTACAATTTGCAACCAAAAAAAAAAAATCTGTTGCAAATTATGACGGGTTTTCAGAATCTATTGTAAATTTTGTTTGCCATGAAGGTTTTTGCGACGGATTTTATTTTTCTAGCACAAAACCTATTTGCAATGGATTTTCTCTTTCTTGTGACAAATTTTGTTCGTCACTAAACAAATTTTTTTTTTCCCTTTTGTAGTGTTTAAGGAACTTTCTCAGGATAGAATTTTGGATTTTGATAAATTACAAGTCTTTCAAGGTACCAAACACCACTTGAAGTTTCTCTATGATTGTGAAGCAAGTTTTTAAGCTCAAAGAGCTAAGATAAAATGGGTTTTCAAAGCGGAAAGGAACGCTGCTTACTTCCATTCAATAGTTAGTAAGAGATCATCCTCAAACTTAATTAAAAGTGTAGTTAAACATGATGGTCAATGGATCAATGATGAAATTGAGTTATCTAAGATGACTTTTTTTTTTTTTTCAATTTCAAGGTTTATACCAAGAATCACATCAAGCTTCTATGGAAGATATTATGGCTGGTTTTCAACACCTCCCTATTCCTACTTTATCATCTAATCAAAGTGATCAATTGTTGATGCTATTCTATAATCTTGAAATAAAAAAAGTAAAAAATCAGTCTTCAGCCTCCCTAAAGATACTGCATCAAATATTAATGGCTTCCATGCTCATTTTTTCCAAAAACAGTGGGATCTGCTATGTTCAGACATAATTTTTGTGGTGAATCATTTCTTATAGACAAAGTATTTACTTAAATTAATTAACAAGACTGTCATCATCCTATTGCCAAAAATTGAAAGACCACAGAACTTCAAGGACTTTACGCCAATAAGTCTTTGTAATATCACAAATAGTATTATTTCTAAAGTCCTCAGTAATCAGCTCAAGGCTTGTCTATATTGAGAATTATTTCTAAAGGGAAGGCTAATTTTTTACAATATCCATCTGGCATCTAATATAATGTCTCAAATTCACTGTTCCACGGCAATAAGAAATAGCAGCTCTTAAGGTAGATTTTTCCAATTCTTTTGATAAACTCTCCAAGAATTTTATTATGGCCATTTTATTAAGCATGTATTTTCCTAAGAAATGGGTGAATATGATTAGCCAGTGTCTATCAATTGTCCAATATCAAATATAATTCAATGGCAAACTAACCAATGTTTTGTTGCTTAATAGAGGAATCAGACAAGGTAATCCTTTATCGCCTTACATTTACATCTTGGCAGCCAATTTCCTTTCATGCATGATTTCCAAATTAGAAACATCAAGGCTTTGGAGAGGCATTAAAATTGGTCAGCAGGCTCATCCTATCTCACATCTGTTATATGCTAATGATTCTTTGTTCTTTTTTTAAGAGTAATTGCTTAACTTGTGTTCTGTTAAGATGGTCCTAAACATGTAAGCAATTTGGTCTAGACAGTACTGGAATAAGTCTAAGTCTTTTTTTGTATTTCACCCCAATGTCTCCTTTTCTCAAAAGACCTCCTTGTCCAGATTAGTGGGGCTTCAATTTGAATCAAAGTTGAGGAAGTATCTTAGGACTTAGATTGACCCTGGTAGAAATAAAGATGTCATTTATCATCAAGTTACTAATTTTGTGGAGAAAAGAACTAGTGCATAGCAAGTTAATCTCTTCTCACAAACTTTAAGGCTAATTTTGATTAAATTCACATTGGTGACTATGAACAATCACATGCTTTCATGTATTAGTCTTCCTTATATATGTGTGATAAAATTGACTATTGTTGTGTTAATTTCTTTTGGGGACTAATAGTGATAAAAGGAAGGTTCATCTGCTTAGCAAAGACTCTTTTTTAGCCATTGGATAAGGGAGGATTAAGTCTAAGGTCTTCCAAATTTGTTAATCATGCTCTTCTAGCCAAGCAGCTCTTGCTAGTTCTTTCAGCAGAATATTCATCTCTATTGGGGAAGACTTTAAAAATTAAATATGTTGATCTCAATTCTAACTCAATCATCAAGCTACCTTATAATTCTTCTTGGAGATGGATATGTATTGTAGAATGCTCTAACCTTATTTTAAATAAGTTGCAATGGCAGGTGGGTAATGGCTCATCTATTCTACTCAACCACCAATTATGGTTGCCAATGCAGTTAGATCAAAAATCAGTTAGATGGAACCATCCATTGGTTTATGATCTCTACCCCTCTGATATTGCCCAAAAAATCATTAGCATTTTCTATCCTTCCTAAATACACATGACAAAATATTATGGTATGGTAACATATATGGATTGTATAAAGTCAAGGATGGTTTTCGATTCCTTTTAAATCAAGAGTCTAGGACTCAACCTATTGATAATTCTTTCTAGAACATGTTTTGGAAGTTGCCTTTTATGCCAAAATTTCTTTTGCTGATCTAGAAATTTCTTCATGGAGCCCCTCTGCTATAGACATTCTTCAAAAACATCATATCAATGTTAGTGATTGTTGTCAATTTGGTTGGGACATGAATGAAACTTTGGCTCATATCTTCTTTCAGTGTCCTTTAACAAAAGTTGTCTGATTTGGTTTGTTAGATATAAGAATTATTTTGATTGATTCTTCTGCTTTGTTGTCTTGGTCCAAGGAAGCCCTCCTTTATCTTCATCAATCTAATAAGTTAGGTCTATTACATGTGATAATTTTTACAATATATGTTCTATGGTCAAATAGAAATGCAATGTTGCATCATGGGAAAAGACCAACTCCAAAAATGATCACTCAAGAAATCAAGGGTCTTCAGTCTATGGAAAAACTGGCTGAACAGGTTATAGTGAAAGATCATCAAGACAATGTCCTTTTCAATTAGCCGTGTGAATAATGTTGTTTCACCTCAATGGAGCATCATTATGTACCAACGGGTGCATACTGTTGTTTCAACTTTAAAAAGATGAAGGACCACTTCTGTGAATGCTATATTTGCCATCAAGGATTTTCTTTGATTCAATTCCTATGGAAGAATACAAGAAATTCATGTTATTCCTTCCATGCTAAATGTTTGAGAGTGGTTCTACTTTGGATCACTAACTCTCAGCTTCATGAAACACCGTCATCATTTGGTTTTAACCTATGTTAACAAGGTATTCTTGGTATTTCCACCGGACCAGTCTTCAACCTATAGCATCACATGGCATGAAATATTGGCTTTTATGAAGGATTTTCATATGCAAACAATTTATGTTATTCCATAATATGTTTACTTTACTTATTTTCATCAATGTTTGTTGCATTTGCTTTTTTACTTTGTAAGCTTTCTCATTTAATTAATATCAATTTGTATTTTTATCAAAAATAAATAAATAGTTGTCTTTTAACACAACCATAATAGTGATATACCAAAACCATTTACTACTAGACTATAAAACTTGGTTTGGATGGGAAAATGAATATGGGGAGAATATTATGAGCAAAAACTTCTAAAATTAGTAAACAAAATTTGGTGTTTTAAAATAAATTTTCTCTTAATAGTCAATATTCCTCTTTCTCTCTCTTCTCGCTCTCTTTCTAGTGAACATTTTTTAAACTCGTATGAGTTAGCCTAGCTCATTTGATACCAGCTTAAACGGGTATAGGCTAGCTTGTTCATGGTCATACAAGTTGACAACTAGGCTAGCCCAGCATGCCTATTGCTAAACCATAGTTTAAACTTCATATGGACAAAGATGAAAGTAAGAAGGGAAAAATATTATAAAGGAAAATTTTCTAGAATATCAATTTATTATTTTTGAAAGTTTTCCATCTTAATTAATATCCTTACTCTATTTTCCTCCACATACATATGAAGGATTAGTTAAGCAATTTCCTGAAAGTAAAGTAGCACATGAATGCTTTATTTATGAATCACATATATGATTGTTGAAGTCTTTTGAACTACTACCACCTTTGATCCCTAATAAACTTAAAAACTAGTTCATCTTGGATTTGGCCGGTCAAAAATATAAGATCTCATTCCATTATACATTTTGTTCTTAAACTAATTCACTTAACTTATAAATAAATATATAATATATAATCTAGTATTATACAAGAGTGTTTTGAGGAGATTAAATTACATTTGTTATTAAAAGGACGGTGCAATGCATAAGGCTCCTACTGGGTGAGATCTGGAGAGAGATAGATGTAAGCAATCTTTCCCCATTGATCGAAAAGGTTGTTTCCAAGATTCAAATCTATGACTTCCAGGTCATATAAAGGCAATCTTACCACTGTGTCAAGGCCCACCCTCTTAAAATTACATTTGTTATAATTAACTAATTTATATCATTACCTTAATATATCAATATTAGTTAAGTAGCTCATAGGATTGATTACTAGATATCCATTAAAAATACATTTTACTAAGATTTACCAATACTCTGAACAAAACACCAGCAAGAAGATAATTCTGCAACCAAACTTGACCCAATAAATCCTCGATAAAGATTCTAGACGAAGATCCTTTCGCGTTCTTTATCAAACAAATGACACTGCCATTTTAAGGTTTCTTGCCTCTTTCAAAGATGCGATGCTATATTACAAGTAATTAAGGCTCCTTATTGCCTGCTTCAAGGTCGAGGACCAATCTAACAACTCGACAAAAGTTGAAGATTGTGAATACGAGGACTGCAGTTGCGACCAAAGTAGAACTTGCTCTCCATGCGTCTCTGAAGTAGACGAACCTCAATGCAGCCATAGTACGATTCCATTGCCTCTGATAATGTTTATTCAGAGCATTTATAATGTCTATGTAACATGTCTTGTCTGAGACAACATGTTTACACAGACCGTTCACCAAGGTTGCAACTTCCTTGTCGCTTCCAAGTTCATGCACAATCACTTCCTTCTCAACCAACAATTCCACATCGTCTTTGGTGTGAATGAGAGAGTCAATGAAAGAGACATAGTTGCAAATGTAAGGTTGATCTGAGTAGTGACACTGCTCGAAGGCTATGAGATTCCTTAGAACACATTCTGTTGTGTCGTCCACTTTTAACTGTGGGATTCGTAAACGAGCTTTAAAGTACGAGGATTTCGGGAAACAACCAAAGCATAGAAAATAGCTCAAGATTCGATGTTTCTGGAACCTTATGTCAAGTAAGGGTTTATTGTCGACTTTCTCAAAGCTCACTCCTGATTCCCTCAACTTTGTCGCAGTCCTTAAGGGCGACCCTTTTTTGAATCCATTAAGATTCTTGCAAATGTAGAAAGACCTGATCAAATCAAATCTCACAAAATGTGTTAGTCGATGAGCATCATAGTATATGTGTGTCTATACTGACTCTTGCCCTTGATATAAAGCCCACTTTAATGAATATATTGGACTAAAAAGTGGATCTTAATGGAACAGAAAGAGTATATGTATAATACTTGTTATTTAAATTCTGCCATTAAATTTTCTTCACGGCTAATCCAGTGTCATGATTTAATTGTGAATATCAGCAAAACTTATAGGAATGCAACACTTTTTTTTATAATTATATAAATATTAAACAATTAGAGAAACTATCCTATATAACGTTATAAATGCAATCATGAATATGATAATGAGGGAATGCAACACCATAAGTAGTAACATATTGTAGCTGATCAGTCATCAATAATTTGTCCTTGAAAACAGTATAAGTAGCATGTTGATAGACAGTATTAACTGAAAAATATGCGTACCTAATCAGATCAGTGAAATGTTTTGGTGGCTCGACTTTGGAATCTGAGCTTCCAGTTTTTTCACCAGAAGAAGATTCGCCTTTTTTATTGGTACCACGGTTCATCTTGAATTGTACAAACCCAGGTGAAGACTTCTTTTCTTCATCGCATTTTTCATTGGTATGATAACAGGCGAAGTAGTCACGGGCCAGTTCAATAAACGTGGCAGGCTTCTTTCTAGAGTTAGGGACAAAAGTACTGTACAGTTCTTCCAAGATGAACAGCGGGATCTGGTTTTCAAGTAGAAGCAAGTCTCTCTGGATACTCTTGTTCAGCCATGGTTGTTTCGCTATAATATCATCTGGATATTTCTGTACATTTTGAATCCTCAGAAACAGCTCCATGATGAAAACGGAATCCAACAGCATCATCTCCACCAACTTTTCCCTGTTCAACTCGTTACAGAGATTTTCTGCATAACATTTGCGTATGTTTTTTTCTTCATCTTCAAGGAACTCCTTGAATTTTCCCATGTCTTTAGTTTTTTTCTTGACAAGACGCCAAAAGAGCACAAGATACCGTAGTTTCTGTTCTTGCATTGGATCAAGGTTTGGTTGGCCATGGTGGATGGGACCTATTGAGACCAATTGAGGAGTGTAGGCTTCTTCATTTAATTTCCGAAGATTGCATGGAACTTTGTGGATGTTCCACTCGGTTGTTTTCAGATCTTTCGGTTCGTTTTCTATATCGATAATGTGTTGTTTCCATTTCTCATATTCAGAATAGGAGTCTTTTGTGTGATCATTAGATCCCATTGAATCCCAACCTGTAAGTGAAGTGACGACGAAAAGTGAGAGAAAAAAATCGTATTAAAAGCAATTCTTCTTTTCCTTTTATCTTTTAATTTAACTATGTGTTGGGCCGAGTACTACCTGAAATATTTTTTTAATTAAATTCAGTATTTTAAATTAACATTTTGGTGCATATAGCATTTAGCATATTTTTTTTATTAATATATACTATCTTAAAGTATTTTTTACTACAATTTTGTCCTAAAATATTTTTCTCAATAGCAGTGAAGGCTCAAGACTTATGGTGTGTTTGATTTGAGGAGATGGAGCGGAAACTAATGTTTTAAGTTAATATTAGTTTAAAACAATAGTCTCCACTCCCTCTCCAAACCAAGCACACCTAAAATCACAAGTATTACAATATAAATATATATATATATATATATATATATTATAATAATAATACTAGTGCACCAAAAATTAGTTTAAATTGAAAACACAAGATTCAAACTAAATATTTTAAATTGCGCAAAAAAAAAAAAAAAAAAACCTAAATATTTTAAACGTATTTTTTTAATTTGTATAGAAAACCTTTCGGAATTGTCGGTCTTGAGACAATCATTAGCCAGGTTACAGAAATAAATTTACAGCAATACCCCTTTCAAGTTTCAACTTTACCAAGATATTTCAAGTGACTCACCAATACAAATTTGTCGTGTTTGGGTCATTTGAAATCTTAAGTAGATCTACTTTTATGTGCCCCTGGGGCCACTTTTTTAAGTAGAATCATTGAAAGTCTCAGGGAAAGAAATAATAGAATTAGCAAAAAGTCTTACGCCAAATTAGCGGAAATAACATGTCTTGACTATTAACTTGTTATTAGGCATGGAAATATGTTTTTTTTTAGGTTAAGGCCTGAGCTCAAGCAAAGCTTGAAATCTTTTTAAATACCTACTTATAATGTACGTCTTTAAAAAAACTTTATATTGTAAACCTTGAAAGCTATAAATAAGCATGGTACACTTTGAACCTATCAAAACCTATATAAATATAACTTGAAATTGGAATATAAGAATGAAAAAAAAAATGTTATGTTATTTATATGATATAAATATCATTATATTTATTTCATGTGTAAACAAGTCAGACTTTAACAAAATAGGCATGACATATTTACACATTTAGACTTTTAAATAGGAGTAAATACCCTTTTTGGTCCCTGGAAAAACACATTTGACCCTTTTTCGTCCCTGAGTAAAAAAAAAGTCATTTTGGTCCTTTTTAGGGACTAAAAAGGACCTTTTTGGGAATTTCGAGGATTAAAATATGCAAAAATTGATCAAAAGGACTAAAAGGGACCTTATTTTTCCATTTTAGGGACTAAAAGTGACTTATATTTTTTCAGGGACCAAAAAGGGCATCCGTGTTTTTTCCAGGGACCAAAAAGGGTATTTACTCTTTAAATAGACCTTGACCTAGCCTTTTTAACAAACAAATCAGACTAAACCAGACCCTAAATAGGTCAAACTGTAGGCCTCCTAAGAGAGGTCTGACCTATTCCCACCCCAACTTGTTATGAAACTTCTTAGTGATTTTATTTATTTCTTGGGCTCTTATAGTGATTTCCGCATAAATTCACTTATTTTATTTATTTTCCACAAAATGAGGGGATTAGAACCCGATGAGACGATGGTATCATTTTAGCAGCTTAATTAATCTCAGAGACTGAGAATCTCTAACACTAATTTTAATAGTTTCTAGTAATCTTTAAAGAAATAGAAATATGGATAATGGAAACATTAATTTTAATGGTTTCCAGTAATTTTTAAAGAAATAGAAATATGGATCATGGACTAGCAAATACAGAGCATATGTCTATTCAACACAAAAGCATATATAGATGCACAAGGAAGAAATGACACAAAACCCACTAACACTAAGCTTTTATTTCTTCTAAACGAAGAGAGAGAGAGAGAGAGGAGTTGTGAACCTGGAATTATATTGTTTGTGGTCTCTTCTCAGAAAGTGGTCTCTCTTGGTGTTTTGTGTTGGATGAGTGGTCTGAAGTCTGAGTTGCTGGCTAAACTTTGTGACTGGGTAGGTAGAGAGAGAGAATGTGTGTGTATGGGGGGGGGGGGGATCTTTGTTGGAGGATACTGAAGACGATACCATGTAGTCCCTGGTTTATATAGATCCTTCCGGTGGAGATGATGAATATTAAATTATTTACGAGTGGCCGATCGGACACCGAGCCATTTCACATCAATTTTAATAAGGAGAAAATTTAATGTCAAGCTATGGTAGATATTTGAGCCAAAAAAAAAAAATCTATGGTAGATAAGAGGATTTTTTTGAAAAATTACGACAAGTTATTAGTTAAAGAAAATAATATTAAAAAAATCTTATAACTTGTCAATGAACTTTTCTACTTGTCATGGTTGTTCTTTAATTTGTTAATAACAAGTTATGGATTTTTTTTGATATATTTTTTAGAATGAAATGAAATTTTTTATTTGACTCAGCAAATAGTGTTTGACTACTACTGACAAAAGCAAATATTTTCTTACTAACTGGATTTGGGGTATATTAAATCACTAATCATACTTTATCAATAATCAAATTTTTAAATAAATTGTTAATAAAAAAGGTTTTATTTAATAATTTTGTTGAGTTTCCTCATTAGTTTTGTTCAACTTCTTTTCAAATAACTCTATTGAAGGTGTCCCCCTATTAACACCTTCAATAGCCTTCTTTATATGTTTCATAATCACTTCAAATAACTTTTTTATCATGGATGAGTAAATTAAGTTTGTGGTTGCATATTTAGACTTTACTCCGGTTAGTTATAACCTTATAAATTACTATATTCTTTTGCAAAGTACATTTTTCATACAGATTTAGACTTTTCAAGCCATTTAGAAATGATTTGAAAGCATTCACTATTACAGATTCACGCATATATAAAACTTAATAAATACCAGTTAGAGCGAATAAATATTATATATGTCGAGGCGGAGGTTGCGCAAGAATGTATAATACTAAAATATGACGGTTGAATATATGCACCATCATGTACCACTAGTGTATATTTGTGCAATTATAACGATTAATACATAATTGTTACGGCTAATAAACATAATATATGTCAAGACAGAGGTCGAACAAGAATATATAGAACTTAACGATTTATCATGTGTACCATCATATATTACAAGATGGAATTCGCGAAAACACATTCAACAATTTTATATTCAAACCATATATCCTTTTTTCTAGTAATTCATTTTAGAAGATTTCATACTATTTTATCTATCCTTTCTACAAGCGCTTCAAACAATCTTCTTGGTACATATTCAAACCATAGCAAATGGTATTTTTACTATGGATCAGCACATTATTTTTTATGTTAAAAAAAGAAGAAATTTTGTTTGATATGTATACTTGAATAACGATATTAAATTCTTATAATAAATTCTTTCAATATGTGATTGGCTCATTAAGGATATAAATTATTTTAATGAAATAAAAAATATTTCAATTTAGCATTTAGAATGTCTAGCTAATTTAACTCAAGATTTTAAACTTGCACACGCAAATAAAAAATAGTATGCCAGTTGATTTCATTTCTAATTTCAATAAAAAGAATAGGAGCCTTGATTAAAATTTTCAAATTTTAGGATATTAAAGTTTCGTATTGTTTTTTATTAGCATAAAGGGGTCATTTTCTTTATACTCCCTCCGGTTTTTTGTACACAAATTTTTCTAGAAGTAATATGTTTCAGTCTATAAAAGACATTAACAGTTTATCCGAAATTTTCAATATATTTTTATTTTTTCCTCATTAATCATATTAATTAACTACTCCTACTTACTCATTTTTTCTCACGCACTCACCCCTCCTCCATAAATAATTGTGTCTTAGAAAAATAAGTTATATTTTTTATTTATTTAATTTATTATTATTAACCAATTTTAACCAACTTTTTATATAGATAATTTAGTTGCTTGTATATAAAAAAAGGCTGGATGGAGTATTATTGATTGATGAACTTGAGTGATGTAAGCTATAACATTTTTGTTTATGTCATACTCATTGTGAGATGCCTTTAATCCATATTATAAGTAGAAAATTAGGTAGGGACTATCATTTATAAATAATAATGATCCTACCTCACAACCACTCACCCCTCTAGAACACTTGAGCCGCAAGATGGTGTGCCTTGTGATTATAACCCATGTGATGTGATTTACGGTTAGTATATTAATTAAATTAAGAAAAATTAATTACTTTCTTCGTTATTAATTGCATTACAAACTTTATCCTATAATTAAGACCAGAGATAATAATATATTATTATCAAAACGTGAATCCGCCGATCCAAGTGATTTCTTATGTTAAAGTGATTATAATTAACCAACAAGATTTAGCTCTACTCCTTCCATCTTTCTTCAATGTAATAAAACATATTTGCATAATTTGATTAGATTAAGAAAGTTAGTTAATATGACATGTATTTTCTAAAACACCCTAGTTACCTTCCTTAATTCCTTCATTTCCTCTTTATCTTCATTATTATTGAAGAAGCTTCAATATGCATAAATTAGAAAAATATTGACAAATATAAAAACTTTGTCTTATACATAGGATCAAGACTAACTCCTTAAATATGTTTTATCTTACAGACCGGAGGGAATAATAAAAAGAGTTAATCTCTTATACTTGGCAAATTAATATTTGAATCTTTGCTGAAAGATGTATCATAACTTAAAAGATATATAATTTAGGGTTAAGGTGCAAAAATACACATGTGGTTTTCTCAAAAGTGCACACAATACCAAGTGCTTTTTTTGGGTGCAAGAGTTACTATGTGGTTACAAAAGTGGAGTAAAAGTACTCATTGACCATTCGTTTGACTTGTTTGTATTTTTAACGCTGACATGGATGATGACTCAACTAAATTTCATCCTAACTAGTAGTAGAGAACTGGAGTAAATTACAGAAAAGGGCCCATATAATTTTCAAAATTATAGAAAGGCAGCAACGGCGGCAAGGAGGTGGAGATGGGCGGCCCGATGGGTAATATTGGGATTGGGAGTGAAAAGGGGAATTAGAGAGAAAATGGCTGAATTGTAATTTCCAAAATATCAATATTATTTTCTATAATTTTCTCAAGTTATTTACTACTAGCTGTGATGAAATTTAGCTGAGTCATAATCCATGTGAGACTTAAAAATACAAAAACTTTAAACAAATGGTCAAATAACGGTTAATGGGTATTTTTGCTCCACTTTTGTAACCACATAATCAGTTTTGCACCCAACAAAATACTTGGTGTTAGGTACACTTTTAAAAAAACCACATTTGTATTTTTGTACTTTAACCATATATTTTATATGTTGTTGCGCTATAACAATTTTGTAAGACTTGGATGACAGGGCCCATTTGGTTCAAATAAAATGTGAGAGGGAAAATAAAATCTCAAATTTTCCATCGCCCTCACACATTTGGTTACACCATTCCATTAGAAAACAATTTTCGTTCGCGAACAATTTCCCATAATCTAGGGAAGATCATTTCCCTCAACTATTGGTGGAAATTGGTGGAAATAGATTTTCCTAGGTGGCAAATTCCCAAATAACTTTTATTTTTCTTCTTCAGTGCACCCCTCATACAATGGTTTCACTACTTCGCCCTTCAAAGTTTCCATCATTTTATTTTATTTGTTTAATTTATGTTGGAGTCATTACATTAATATATTTTTAAAAATAAAATTAAAAAATGAAAATAAATAAAACATACTTATTATCCTTAGAGAAGTGATCTAAATCATTTGAGAAGACGAGAATGAGCTTGTAGTGGACGCAGTAGTAACGCTGTAACAACCCATTTTCCAAAAGCAGTATAATTTTTTTTTTCATTAAAACATCATTTCAAATAATCAGAGTAGAGCATCGGAGCGATTGAGTGACTGATATGTATATATAAAATGCCGTAAGTCTGACTAGATACAATAGCGGTACAAAACCCGTGTGGTTCAAAGGTATAATACAACAGAAAGGAATCTTCAACTGGATCTTCTACGTGGCCTGCTCGCTTCTTCCTCGGCCCTCTGGTCCTCCGAACCACGAGCTATAGTGAGATCCAATTTACCACATTGGATCTCGGAGTAACGGTTAACCTCATGCTTATAAACAACACATGTGTGGCGGATATTTCTAAAATCACAGCAATGATCCATATAGGAAACAATACAGCATTATCATAACAATAACCCATAAAAACTGTAGTAGTGATCCAAGTACGGATCCTTGGTCACGGTGCGTCTAAGTACGGTTCCATAGACACTTGTGCATCTAAGTTCAGTTCCATAGACACGATGCATCTAAGTACGGTTCCATAGACACGGTGCATCTAAGTACGGTTCCATAGACACGGTGCATATAGCACTGAATAACATGACCAGGTAAGTGTCTATCATGAGGGCCTCACCGACTTTACGGCGACTATTTGGCTTACCTACATAGACTAGCCTTGCCTTCGGCATAAAACTATTTACACAACATATCAACACATATATACATTCAATAATCATCAGCGTTAGTGTTACAGTACACGAACGTACCTTCGTTGACGGACGTAGACGTTTCTGGCGGAAACTGTACTTTCTGACGGAAAACAGCGGTTTGTCCGACAGCGGCACGTTGGACAGCGTAACGGCAGCAAACTAGGATTTACGACGTCCTATAAGAGTAATATCACTTTCATTAGTGATTTGATATCATAACTGGCATTTTAGGTAAAAATTACCATTTTGCCCCTATACTCCTAATTGGCGGAATTTCGCCAGCACTTCGTTACTCTGACTAATTTTCTTCCCAAAATTTTGCCAGAACTTCGACGCCATTTTGATTTTCGAAAATAAAGACTAAAATAGCCCTCCCATATGATATCCAATCATACTTGAAAATTTAAAGGCTATTCTCGCATTACAACCCCTACTTTTGAAAGAACTACAAAAGCTTCAACTTTTCAGGTACTCGATCCCTACCAAGTTTTTACCTCGTCGGGCATTTTCAATGCAATGAGGCCTAAAAACAATAGTAGGAATCTCATTCCCTACTTACTAAAACTATCTAACAATTTTACTAACTACCGAACTAAAAACTAAAGACTAAGGACCGAAGGACTTACCCGTTGAAGACTTCTGCACAATTTTGCCCAGAGCTTCTCTCTCTACTTTCTCCCTCTAGGTTCGGCCAAACAAGGGAAAATGGTGTGAGATTTTGTGAAGAGAGGCATGCCTTTATATAGGCAAGAAGTGGGCAAGTTGTGCAATTTTCACAAACCAACTTTGTGCCCAAAGTTGTAATTTTCCCTTTGATTATAACCATGGAAAAATAAGACCAAAATGTTGTAAAATTCTTGTCCATGAAAGGGTGTTGGTCGACATAAGGGGAGTGATGTGGCAGCAAGGGAGTGGTCCAAAAATGGTGACTTGGGTTGCTTTAAACCCGGTCTAATAGAATTTCCCCGATCGGTACCCGATTCGCGTGGTTTCGGAGAAATTTCAAAATTCTGGATTTACAACTTTGAAGATATGTTCTCTCTTACTAGAAATGTCCAAGTTAACCTAAATTTTGATTCCATAAAGGGCTCCAACAGTCCAGTTGAAGTTTTCTCGAGAAACGTTTCCAAACGCGTCCGGTTTCAGAACGCATTTCTGGAATTATCACCTTCTTCAGAAAAATTCACTGATTCCAAATATTTTCAGATAAATTCAAACTCACATCTAGATATCGAGTTAGAATTTATTTTCTTTATATCCAAAAATGTGCCTATCTGCATTTTTCCCTATTTCGTCTTATTAGGAAAATGCACAAACGGCTTCAGAATTAACTTAGGAAGAGTCTAACGGAAGATAAAATTCCACGATCAATATTCTACCACGACTTTGGAAATCTCATTCCTAGATCTCTAGATAGGGTCCGTTTCCTAATTTTTGAATCACTATTCACAACAATTAATTATATTATAAAATAATATAACCTTAATTAATTATATTATATAATAATAATAAAACTTTTAACTTAAGTTTCTTTTTTTTTTCTTCTTTTTATTTCGTTTTTTATTTATTTTTTGATTAATTATTTAATTAATTAAATAATTTTTTTTACATAATTTTTTACAAAATTTTCCTATTGGTCTATTCTTGCATTTAGGCTTAAAAATTACCTAAAATCAACTATTTTTCTCCAAAATTTCCAATTAATTAGTAAACATATTTTTACTAATTTTAAAACAAAAACCACTAATTTTAGGGTTTTACATAATTATCTCTGAATTTCCTTTGCTTAAGCTTAAGTAATTAGCCCAATATTACTTAATTACTTAATTATCACAAGTTGATAATTTTCTTAATTATAATGCCATATTACCTCATAACTTTTGCCCTGACATTTTTTTGTTTTCATGTCTTCTGCATTATATTATAATTTACAAGGGTATTTTAGTCATTTTAATGCTTTTTGAGCATTCTTATTCAATTTCTCCAAGTTTGTAATTTATTAAATTACCGCAATTAGAGATAATATACTCTCTCAATTTTATAACTATTTCCTTGCCTTTTAGGATTTTTCACAATTTTTCCTAAGTTATTTATGTCCCTTAGGGGCATTTTCGTCATTTTGACACTTTGGCCCTTAAATTCTCTAATTTCCAAGAGATTCTTCTTTAGAAAATAAAATAATTATAACTTAATATTTGATATCTCATATTCACCTACTTTCTATAGGTTTAACTTCACCAAATTATGATATAGATTTTTAGGGTATTACATTTCTTCCCCCCTTAAACAAAATTTCGTCCTCGAAATTTGTACTCTACCTTCTAAACTCCATACTATCTTAAACTTCATCCTACTCGGTTTTTGGACTATACGCGTTGGATCTTCACTTTGATTGCCAGCTGCTCCTCCTGGTGATTGAGAACTCGTTATAGCTTGATTATAAAGTTTTTATCATGTTTTAAGTTGATATATAGTGTTTTCGTGGTGTCACAACAACGCGTACTTTATATATATTGCTTCCGTGGTGCCCATAACACCGCGTACTTTAGTATTTTTAGCGTTTCCGTGGCGCCCATAACACCGCGTACATAAGTGTTTCCGTGGCACCCATAATACCGCGTACTACACATTCATCATGTCATATTTTGATATACAGTATCCCCGCGGTTCCCATACACCGTGGCAACACCATATATCTCATACCCATGGTTATCATGTCGTACTTCAATATATTATGTTCCCATGGTTCCCATACACCGTAGTAACATAAGATACTTTAGACTTAATGATACTATCGTGATTTTTATGATAATGATTATTACTATGTTATGTGTGGATTGGTTCAACTTTAAGAGACTTGGGAGTAGGAAGTCATCACATTGTCATGCTGCAGCTAGACATATCCCGATCCATTCCTATTGGTACTATTACACAATCTAATTGGATTTGGGATAACCAATTTCTTGGTATTGTGACCAACTTCTCTGTCAATCTATGAAATCTTGTCTCGCAGTCTTTGTTCAACATCAATGATCTGGTTTCCAACTTGTGAACTTCGTTTAAGTTAGAAAGAATTCCTTATGAATCTGCGGTACTATCCCGCTAGATCCAAAAACTACACCTCTATATTACCATTTCTGGCTATTTCTTCAAGTTGCCTTCTCAGCACTTTTAATTTCGTTTGATGTCGTTTGATATGGCGCTAATTTAACACAACCGAGATTGTCGTTGACGTTTATGAAGTAGTAACGAGATTTATATTATACTTGCAACTCGGTTCAAAACACGCTTTACAAGCTAAAAGCTCACACCTAATGGTGCAGCTACTATTACATTGTAAGGAAATATATATGTATGCATCCCAAAAGGATTAGTACAAACATCAAAAGTGATTGATTGGTTAAGCACTCGGATCAGACTATAACGGCAATAGCTTCCTACAAGGCTCTAGTGTCGTGGACCACCCCTGAAGGTTCTCCGGTCTCTTCATTGGTTAGAGCAAAAATCCGGCCTGGGTTTTGCGGCCTCATTCCGGTAGTTCTCTGTGGACAATCCCTGCTGATGTGTCCAGGCTTTTGACACTTGTAGCATATTGGCTTCCCATCGCAGTCAACACCTTTATGGTACCTTCGCAATTTGGACATGGTCGAGGTCCTTGTGGTTCGGAAAGTTTGGCTGGCTAAGTTGAAATGGCCTCTTATTACCATCACTGGGGTTGTTCCAGAGTGCTTTCTTCTTTTGTGAGAAATTCCCACTACTACTTCCACCACGTCTGCATTCATTCTTTGTTGTTGGAGTTCGGAATCTCCTTAGGTCTTTTAAATTACGCTCAATCGGTCGCAGGATTCAACCGCTTGAGCCAAATTAGGAAACCGATGTGATACTAGTCTTTCCTTGATTTCGTACTTTAACCCGTAGACCAGCCTATCAGCCTTCCAGCTCTCGTCATTCTCACGCTTCAGATATGACGAATATCGGGACAGGTTGGTGAAACGAGCGAAGTAATCGTCAAATGACTCCTCCTGCCCCTGTTGAATGTGCAAAAACTCGGACTCCTTTATCACCTGAGTTGACGGAGGGAAGTACTGGTCATTGAATTTTTCTATGAATCTTTCCCAGGTGACAGGGCAGTACTGGGTTTGCAGCGTCGTAGCAACACTCCTCCACCATCTATCAGCGTCTCCATCAAGCTTGAAAATTGCTAGTGAGCTTTCGATTCTCCGGGCATTCCATCACGTTAAAGACTTTCTCCAGACTCATCAGCCATTCTTCAGCTAGTTCTTTCTTCCCGCGGAATGCAGGTGGCTTGAGTTTACAGAATTGATTGACCCAGCTTTGTGTGGTCTTTTCTACTCTCATTCATCGAGGTGGTGATCGGGTTCTATCAGACCCCTCTGATTCCTCAGCATCTCCATCGCCTTGATCGTCCTCTTCTTCTTCTTCTGTATGTTCTTCCTCCTCAGCATTTCGTCTTTCTTCCTCAGCATTTCGTTCTGCTAATTGTCGTTCAGCTTGTTGATCTTGTCTATTCTGCCTCTCTTGGAGTTCATTTATAAGAGCCCTCTGCTCTTGCAGAGTCCTCCTCATCTCTTGTATTTCATTTTGGTCCGGCTGATCTGGTATTTGATTCATCCGAGGTCGTATACTGGTCCTCCGCCTCGGTCCCTGCCTCGGCCTCTCGCCTCGGCCTCAGAGCTCCGGCTCCTCTCAAATTTGCCATGTCTCGTTCTTTTTCCTTCGTTAGGGAAAACGTCCGATATACAAAGAAAACGTCAATTAGTATATCACGGATTTTATCGCGCTAACATCTACTCTGCATATAGACTTATCATAATTAGTATTCGTACTACGAACAGGCATCCGAAATATTTCCCTCGTCCAGGGTTCCGTTGATTTGGTCTACTCAAACACGGGTATGGAATTTCGTATCAGAAGTTCCTCTACATGAGTCAAATACTACATGTACTTATCTTTATTGGTCCCGGAGTTTCATCCGACGTGACCCCGCTTCACATCTAAGCTCTGGTCTAGAGTGGTGCACCTGAGAAAGTGATACACCGATTCAGGATGGTACACCAGTTCAATCTGGTATACCGACATAGGGTAGTACATTTACTCAGGGCTATATCAGTACTCATTTTCAAAACATGCTCAAAGTTTAAAATGTTTTTGAACATAACTCCGTTATCCGAACAAATTGGCCAGGTAAGTGTCTACCATGGGGGCCTCACCGACTTATACGGCGACTCAATGGCATACCCACGTAGACTAACATTGCCTTTGACACCAAACTGTCCGTAATAACATAGTTAAATTCATGCCAGGACTACTGCTCTGATACCATAAGTGTAACAACACATTTTCCAAAAGCAGTATAATTTTTTTTTTCATTAAAACATCATTTCAAATAATCAGAGTAGAGCATCGGAGCGATTGAGTGACTGATATGTATATATAAAATGCCGTAAGTCTGGCAGGATACAACAGCGGTACAAAACCCGTGTGGTTCAAAGGTATAATACAACAGAAAGGAATCTTCAACTGGATCTTCTACGTGGCCTGCTCGCTTCTTCCTCGGCCCTCTGGTCCTCCGAACCCTGAAGCTATAGCTGAGATCCAATTTACCACATTGGATCTCAGGTAACGGTTAACCTCATGCTTATAAACAACACATGTGTGGCGGATATTTCTAAAATCACAGCAATGATCCATATAGGAAACAATACAGCATTATCATAACAATAACCCATAAAAACTGTAGTAGTGATCCAAGTACGGATCCTTGGTCACAGTGCGTCTAAGTACGGTTCCATAGACACTGTGCATCTAAGTTCGGTTCCATAGACACGATGCATCTAAGTACGGTTCCATAGACACGGTGCATCTAAGTACGGTTCCATAGACACGGTGCATATAGCACTGAATAACATGACCAGGTAAGTGTCTATCATGAGGGCCTCACCGACTTTACGGCGACTATTTGGCTTACCTACATAGACTAGCCTTGCCTTCGGCATCAAACTATTTACACAACATATCAACACATATATACATTCAATAATCATCAGCGTTAGTGTTACAGTACGCGAACGTACCTTCGTTGACGGACGTAGACGTTTCTGGCGGAAACTGTACTTTCTGACGGAAAACAGCGGTTTGTCCGACAGCGGCACGTTGGACAGCGTAACGGCAGCAAACTAGGATTTCTGACGTCCTATAAGAGTAATATCACTTTCATTAGTGATTTGATATCATAACTGGCATTTTAGGTAAAAATTACCATTTTGCCCCTATACTCCTAATTGGCGGAATTTCGCCAGCACTTCGTTACTCTGACTAATTTTCTTCCCAAAATTTTGCGAACTTGACGCCATTTTGATTTTCGAAAATAAAGACTAAAATAGCCCTCCCATATGATATCCAATCATACTTGAAAATTTAAAGGCTATTCTCGCATTACAACCCCTACTTTTGAAAGAACTACAAAAGCTTCAACTTTTCAGTACTCGATCCTACCAAGTTTTTACCTCGTCAGGCATTTTTCAATGCAATGAGGCCTAAAAACAATAGTAGGAATCTCATTCCCTACTTACTAAAACTATCTAACAATTTTACTAACTACCGAACTAAAAACTAAAGACTAAGGACCGAAGGACTTACTAGTTGAAGACTTCGCACAATTTTGCCCGAGCTTCTCTCTCTACTTTCTCCCTCTAGGTTCGGCCAAACAAGGGAAAATGGTGTGAGATTTTGTGAAGAGAGGCATGCCTTTATATAGGCAAGAAGTGGGCAAGTTGTGCAATTTTCACAAACCAACTTTGTGCCCAAAGTTGTAATTTTCCTTTGATTATAACCATGGAAAAATAAGACCAAAATGTTGTAAAATTCTTGTCCATGAAAGGGTGCTGGTCGACATAAGGGGAGTGATGTGGCAGCAAGGAGTGGTCCAAAAATGGTGACTTGGGTTGCTTTAAACCAGGTCTAATAAATTCCCCGATCGGTACCCGATTCGCGTGGTTTCGGAGAAATTTCAAAATTCTGGATTTACAACTTTGAAGATATGTTCTCTCTTACTAGAAATGTCCAAGTTAACCTAAATTTTGATTCCATAAAGGGCTCCAACAGTCCAGTTGAAGTTTTCTCGAGAAACGTTTCCAAACGCGTCCGGTTTCAGAACGCATTTCTGGAATTATCACCTTCTTCAGAAAAATTCACTGATTCCAAATATTTTCAGATAAATTCAAACTCACATCTAGATATCGAGTTAGAATTTATTTTCTTTATATCCAAAAATGTGCCTATCGCATTTTTCCCTATTTCGTCTTATTAGGAAAATGCACAAACGGCTTCAGAATTAACTTCCGGAAGAGTCTAACGGAAGATAAAATTCCACTGATCAATATTCTACCCTGACTTTGGAAATCTCATTCCTAGATCTCTAGATAGGGTCCGTTTCCTAATTTTTGAATCACTATTCACAACAATTAATTATATTATAAAATAATATAACCTTAATTAATTATATTATATAATAATAATAATAAAACTTTTAACTTAAGTTTCTTTTTTTTTCTTCTTTTTATTTCGTTATTTATTTATTTTTTTGATTAATTATTTAATTAATTAATTAATTAATTATTTTTACATAATTTTTTACAAAATTTTCCTATTGGTCTATTCTTGCATTTAGGCTTAAAAAATACCTAAAATCAACTATTTTTCTCCAAAATTTCCAATTAATTAGTAAACATATTTTTACTAATTTTAAAACAAAAACCACTAATTTTAAGGTTTTACATAATTATCTCTGAATTTCCTTTGCTTAAGCTTAAGTAATTAGCCCAATATTACTTAATTACTTAATTATCACAAGTTGATAATTTTCTTAATTATAATGCCATATTACCTCATAACTTTTTCCCTGACATTTTTTTGTTTTCATGTCTTACGCATTATATTATAATTTACAAGGGTATTTTAGTCATTTTAATGCTTTTGAGCATTCTTATTCAATTTCTCCAAGTTTGTAATTTATTAAATTACCGCAATTAGAATAATATACTCTCTCAATTTTATAACTATTTCCTTGCCTTTTAGGATTTTTCACAATTTTCCTAAGTTATTTATGTCCCTTAGGGGCATTTTCGTCATTTGACACTTTGGCCCTTAAATTCTCTAATTTCCAAGAGATTCTTCTTTAGAAAATAAAATAATTATAACTTAATATTTGATATCTCATATTCACCTACTTTCTATAGGTTTAACTTCACCAAATTATGATATAGATTTTTAGGGTATTACAAACGCTGGCTGTGGTCTAGAACGGAGGTGGACATGGGCAAGAGGAGGAAAGGAAGCAAGCTGGGGTGGAAGTTGGCGAGAAGGAGGAAGCGAAGGAAGCAGATGAGCACGTTGGGAAGGAGGAGAAAGAAAAGCAAGAGGAGGATCAATTTCGGAAGGAGCAGCATGAAGAGAAGTATGGAGGTTGGTGGGAGGAGGAAGAGAAGAAGGCAGAGGTGCATGTTGAAAAGCATTACAAGAAGAAGAAGGACATGGAGGTTAGGGAAGACGATTCTCCAGCATTTCTTAAACGTGTCGCTTGACCATAATGATTAGGAGAATAGAGGAGGAGGGTGAAGAAAACATATAAAAAAGGGGTCTTTAAATATATTGGAAGTGAAGCATGCAATAGAAGTTGAAGAGCGTCAACCCATGCAATTATATATGTTCTTTTTCCCGTGCCATAGGTTCATAACGATTGTTTTATAAACTCCATTATTTATCTAAGAATTCATTACAGTTTTTTTCAAAAAAATAGTTAACGAACCATTTTTATTATATTTTATAGCAATTGTTTTCTAATAACAGTGAGAAATGTTATTTATTAAATACACTTAAAATGATAAAACGTAAAAAATAGAATAGTGGCTAGTAGCATGATGAACTGATAAGATAATCAAGTTACTCGTCACTAGAGGAGTGGTCGGGATTGTAACATCCCACTTTCAAAAGCAGTATAATTTTTTTTCATCAAAACATCATTTCAAATCATCAGAGTAGAACGACGGAGCGATTGAGTAACTGATATATATATTTATATATATATATAACGCCGTAAGTCTGGCTGGTTACAACAGCGGTACAGTAACCGAGTATTTCAAAAGATATATACAACAGCAAAAGGAAAGCTTCCGCCGGAACAACAAAAGAAAGTCATCAGCTGGGTCTTCTATGCGAACTGCTTGCCTCTATCCTCGGTCATCGGTCCTTCCGACCCTGAAGCTATGTTAAGGGCTGAGATCCATTGCAATCGGACCCCAGGTAACGGTTAACCTCATATTTACATATACAGTACATGGACTACAGTCAATCACAACATAACAGCATAATAGCACGCAACCCAATGCAAATGTACCGCTCCCCGCGAATGCAGATGTACCACTCCCAGTGAATCAGAACATACCACTCCCAGTGAATACAGATATACCACTCCCAGTGCATGCATATGTTCAATCATCCTCTAACAGCATAACAACTCTACTCATACAATACACCTAACAATATACATGCATACCATAAATATCAGAGTTAGTGTTACAGTACGCGAACGTACCTTCGTTGACGTTACACGGTATTTCTGGAGGAATACGATATTTTAACAGCGGTACGAGATCACAGATATCCTATCAAGATAACAACGTATTTATTAAGGATCTATCATTACGACGAACATTTTAGTCATAAATGACCATTTTACCCCTGACTCCCTAATCGGCGGAATTTCGCCAGCACTTCGTTACTTTGACTCTAATCTTCCAAAATTTCAACATAACTCCTACTCCAACATGATTTTCGAAATATATACCATATTCAACCTTAAAACATGATATCTAAACTAACTTGGAAGATTAAAGATCAAAACAACATTTCTACTATAACTACCGAATCGAAAACTAGAACTTAAGACTCGATCAAATTCTAGGGTTTCTATGTGGCTAATTCTCCTCCATGAAAAATACTTGGCCAAGAGTATGGCCTTGTTGGCTTCTTCTGCTCCTTTCATTTTGCTTCATGGGATTTTGCCGATAAAATCCCCTGATCGGTGTTCGAATCGCGTAATCTTGAAGAAACTTAGAAAACCGGCAACATAGCCCTGAAGATCTTTTCTTCCTCTTTAAAAATACTTGGATTAACTAAATTTTTGATCCCATTCAGGACATTCCGTTTCCTGCCAAAGATTTTCGGACAAACGTCTTCGGTTACGGAAATCGCTTCGGGTAACGTCAACTTCAGGACAAAAATTCATTGATTCATAATTTGTCCAGTTGATTACCGACTCATCCCTGGATTTCAAGTTATGGCTTGGTTTCTATAGATTTTCATTTATCTGATTTGCTTTTTGAACATCAGATAGTTCCTTAGCCAGTCTAATATAACCCTTTTCGGTTACGGAAATAACTTCGGAGGTAACCTACTCCGAGCTAAAAATTCACTTGTTTCCAATATACTCTGGTTTTAGAAACCTTGTTCATGGTTTTCTAGATAGGATTTAGTTTCTATCGGTGGTCATTTATCCTATTTGCTTTTTACAACTTAACTACCATTTAACTAAAGTTGCATGATTTTTAACTTGAAAATCCTATCCTCTTATCCATTAAGATTTTCGGTCCTTTCTTTTTTTTTTCTGTTTTTAATTAGTTAATGTTATATAAAATAATTATTTGATAATTATTTTATATATTGTTTTACAAAATTTTCCTATTGGTCCATACATGTTTTTAGGCTTAAAATTACTTAATCTCATATATTTTTCTTCATATTTTCCAATTAATTAGCAATTATAGTTTATGCTAATTTTAGCCATAAACCACTAATTATAGGGTTTTACATAATTATCTTTGGATTTTCCTTTGTTTAAGCTCAAATAATTAGCCAATAATTATTTAATTAATTATCCACTAATTTTTGATAATTCTCTTAATTAGAATAACTCATTACCTCACAACTATCGCACTGACATTAGTATTTTATGCTCCACATAAAATATTAAAAATCATGGGGTCAATTATGGCCCCACAATACTTTTTGATTTTTGCCTCATTATTTTCCAAGGAAAATAGTCCCAAAAATTCTCTAAATTAAAGACAACATACTTCCTAATTTTAATAATTATATTGCCTCTCAGGATTTATCACAGTATTTTGTGGCTCCTAGATTCATTTAGGGCCTTTTAACACTCTATTTCTTACAATTTCACTAGAAATTACCTTAGAAAATAAGATAACTATAACTTTTGATTTGAAACCTCATATTCACCTATTTTCAATAGGTATATTTTATTATTTTATGATATTTACCCTAAGTCAGATTTTAGGGTATTACAGGGATCATGATCAATCTCATACTCATCAAGTATGAGATTGGTCTTTCTGTTCAAAGTCTAGAGGTATAAAGATAGTCTACTCCCAGCATGGTCAGTGTGCTTTACTATGTGTAACATCCCGTTTTCAAAAACAGTATATTTTTTTTCATCAGAGTAGAGCATCGGAGCATAAGAGTATAACTGATATATATATTCAAAATGCCCACTGGCTAATTACAGAGACAGTACGATAACCGAGAGTTTTTAAAATAACAGCAGAAGTGTCTCCCTGGCAATCCCCATGTCGTGGTAACAAAAGATGGTCTGCAGCCGGATCTCTAAGCTTGTTGCTTTCCTCTCTCCTCGGTCCTCTGACCCTGACGCTATGTTAAGAGCTGAGGTCCAATACATACGGACCCCAAGTAACGGTTAACCTCATGTTTACATATACAGCATAGAACAACATTAACACAACATATGAATCATACCCAACCAATGCAAATGTATTGCTCCCAGCATGCAAACGTATCGCTCCCAGCATTGCATATGTATCGCTCCCAGCATTACAGACATATCGCTCCCAGCATTACAGATAAATCGCTCCCATCATGCAAACAGTTATCTTCTAACATTCATATGCATTCAATCAACATACCACACACATACATACCATACACACATCACATATACGCATACTATATCCATCAGAGTTAGTGTTACAGTACGCGAACGTACCTTGGTTGACGGTAAACGGTACTTCTGTCAGAATACGGTACGACAGTAGGTCAGAACGTAATCAGGGATATCCTATAAGGACAATAGCGCATTTATTAATGATCAAACATTATGACGGACATTTTAGTAATAAATGACCATTTTACCCCTAACCCTCTAATCGGCGGAATTTCGCCAGAGCTTCGCTACTTTGACTCCCAACTTTCAGAAACTCAATCCCTACTATGTTTTTACCTCGTCAGGCATCTTTCAATGCAATGAGGCTTAAAAACAAGAATAGGAATTTCATTTCCTACTTCCTAGATCCAACTAACATTTCTATAAAAACTACCGAACAAAAGACTAGAACTTAAAAGCTAAGGACCGAAGAACTTACTCAGGGCTTCGCTACAAATTTCTCCAGGATCCTCCTTCTCTCTATTTTCGAAATCACTCTTGTGATTTGGTGTGTGAATTTCAAATGCCACGAGTAGCCTATTTATAGAAGTTTGTGAGGGTATTTTGGTAATTTCCCAACTTATTCTCCTTTAATTTTTGGCCATGGAATCTATCTTTTTCTTCAAGCTTCATCCTCCTCCACTCCTTGTGTGTGCCGACCTCCCATGCTCACTTTTTCAACAAAAAGATGTCATGCATGATGTCACACATGTCTTGCTTTATGGTTTTATCCGATAAAATCCCCCGATCGGTGCTCTAATCGCGTAATCTTGAAGAATCTCAGAAATTCCTTAGCAACTCCCTGAAGATCTAAACTTCCTCTTTGGAAATATCTTGGTTAACTAAATTTTTGATTCCATTCAGGGTATTCCGTTGCCTGCCGAACATTTTCGGATAAACGTCTTCGGTTACGGAAATCGCTTCGGGTAATGTCCAACTCGGGACAAAATTACACTGAATCATAATATGTCCAGTTGTTAGCAACCTAATTCAAGGATTTTGAGTTAGGATTTATTTTCTATTGGTTCTTATTTATCCTGTTGCCTTTTCTACAAAATATCTTTCTACTTTTCAAAACTTCTCCACTAAGTCTTCTATTTAATTTTTACTCAATTTTCCTTTTGTTTTTCTTTCTTAAAATTTCGGCTGCCCCCCCCCCCAAAATTTTGAATTTTCAACCTTTTTTTTAATCACCTAGATTATGCCCTAATTAACTTAATTAATAATTAATCCATTGGCTAATCAAACCCTTATATACCACCTTATTCCTTTCCTAAACAATTAGCCATTAAATACTTATCTAATCACTTACTAATTGTTGACAATTTTCTTAACTAGTATTAAACATTATCTCACAACTATTTTACTTACATTGATATTTTATGCTCCATGAAAAATATTAAAAATCATGGGGTCATTTTAGTCCTCAAAATACTTTTTGATTTTTGCCCTTTAATTTTTCCAAGGTTATAATTTAATAAATTACCAAAATTAGAGACAATATACTCTATAATTTAATATTTTATGACCCATAATTGTATTTTAGGGATTTTTGACACTTTATTCCTCTAATTTCAATAGAAATTTCCCTAGAAAATAAGATAATTATATCTTAAGTTTTGAGACAATATATTCACCTATTTCCAATAGGTATTATTCACCAAATTATGATACTTATCATAAGTGGGATTTTTAGGGTATTACACTATGCAGGCCGTGTAACATCCCAAATTCAGAGCCAATTTTTTTTTTTTTTAAAACATCAGAGTAGAGCATCGGCGGAATAAAAACATTGAGTAACTGATTATAACAATAACAGTGGCGTATCTGCCTGTTCATAAAGATTAATACGTTATCTGTTTAGATACTAGACGTCCTTGATCAGGTCTCCATGCGGTCTTCAACTTCATGTGTGATGTCCGCTCTGCCTACTCTTATCCTCCGTCCTTGGTCTCTCTCTCCAGACCTTGATGTGTTGCTATAGTAAGAGCTGAGATCCAACGTTCATCGGATCTCAGGTAACGGTTAACCTCATGCTTATATAACACTTTATGTTCAACAGATATTTCTATGAATACAGCAATGATATATATGATCATTAAATAACAACTGCCCTACAAGCAAAGTTATCTGTCTGCACTTTAATTGTGTGCCACGATGTACTGTCGTGTCCGTAGCGCTAGGAAAACATGACGGTATTATACTTAATATAACCCGTAAAGCTGTAAGTGATTATCTAAGTTTATTACCTTAGTCACTGTGCATGGCCCAGAACAGAGTTCCACCCATGGCTTATGAAATTATCCGTACCATATATAAGCAGACTATAAGCATCAGAGTTAGTATTACAGTACGCCGCGAACGTACCTTCGTTTGATGGTACTTCGGTACTTTTGACGGAAATGGCACGTTTTACGGAAAACGGCGAAACGTCCAACAGCGGCTCGTCGGACAGCGTAACGGCAGCAAACTAGGATTTCTGACGTCCTATAACAGTAATATCACCTCTATTAGTGATTTGACAACATAACTGGCATTTTAGGTAAAAATTACCATTTTGCCCTATACCCCTAATTGGCGGAATTTCGCCAGCACTTCGTTACTCTAGCAAATTTTCTTCCCGAAATTTCGCCAGAACTTCGACGCAATTATGATTCTTGAAAATAATGACTAAAATAGCCCTCCCATATGATACCCTAATCATACTCGAAATTTAAAGGCTATTCTAACATTACTACTATCTTTCGAAAAAACTAAAGCCCGAAAGACTTACCCGTTGAAGACTTCTGTTTAATCCTTGGCCATGGAAAGGGTTTGGTCGACATACAAGGGCTGTGTGGCAGCCTAGGAGTGGTCCAAAAATAATGGCTTATGTTGCTTTATAACCTGGTCTAATAGAATTCCCCGATCGGTACCCGATTCGCGTGATTTCGGAGAACTTTTAAAATTCTGGATTTACAACTTTGAAGACATGTTCTCTCTTACTAGAAACGTCCAAGTTAACCTAAATTTTGATCCCATATAGGGCTCCAACTGTCCAGTTGAAGTTTTCTCAAAACGTGTCCGACAGCGTCCGGTTCGTAACGCATTTCTGAAAATACCAACTTTTTCAGAAAAATTCACTGATTCCAAATATGTCAAAATAAATTCAAACTCATGCCTAGATGTTGAGTTAGAATTTATTTTCCTTATATCCAAAAATATACCTATATGCATTTTTCCCTATTTTGTTTTATTAGGAAATGCACAAACTTGCCTCGGAATTAACTTAGGAAGAGGTCACTTAAAGGTAAAAACCCACTGGTCAATATTTTACCTTGACCCTGGGATTCCTATTCCTAGATCTCTAGATAGGATCCGTTTCCTAATTTCTAATTTACTATTCACCCTTTTTACTTTAATTAATTTTATTATTATTATAATAAAACTTATCAACTAAGTTTTCTTTTATTTTTCACTTTTATATTTTTTTTTTCTTTCTTTCTTGGGGGTAATTCGGCTGCCCCCCTTTTATTTATTTATTTAATATTTATTTTTTTTATTTAATTATTTAATTATTTAATTATTTAATTATTTTATTTTATTTTTTTCAAAAATTTCACAAAATTACCTAATTGGTCTATTCTTGTATTTAGGCTTAAAAATACCTAAACTCAACTATTTTTCTCCAAAATTTCCAATTAATTAGTAAATATATTTTTACTAATTTTAAGCCAATTACCACTAATTTTTGAGTTTTACATAATTATTTCATAATTTCTTTTGCTCAGACTTAAGTAATTAGCTAGAAATTACTTAATCACTTTATTATCATTAGTTGATAATTTTCTTAATTAGAATGTCCCATTACCTCATAACTATAACACTGACATTTCTGTTTCCCTGTGTTCTGCAGTATTTTAGAATTTGTGAGGGCATTATAGTCATTACAATACTTTTTGAATATCTTTATTCAATTTCTCCAAGTTTGTAATTTATTAAATTACCCTAATTAGAGATAACATACTCTCATTATTCGAATAATTATTTCACTGACTTTTAGGATTTTTCACAATTTTCCTAAATATTTATGTCCCTTAGGGGCATTTTGGTCATTTTTGGCCCTTAATTTCTCTAATTTCCAAGAGATTTTTCCTTATAAAATAAGATAATTATATCTTATTATTTGATATCTCATATTCACCTACTTTTTATAGGTATAATCTTACCAAATTATGATACATATTTTTGGGGTATTACATTTCTTCCCCCCTTAAACAAAATTTCGTCCTCGAAATTTGTACTCTATCCTCTAAACTCCGTACTATCTTAAACCTTGGACTGTTAACCTCGGATCTCTACTCTATCTCAAATCCGACTGCAACAATCTTGTCACGTCGTATGGAAATCTAAACAGGTTTGGGGATAAAGTTATCTAATAGCGACTTGTTTGTTGCCAACAAATACTTCGAATGATCTCATGTGATGCGAACTACTTGTTCGTCTTTGAGGTGTTCTTTTGACACCGGCATCTAGGGATGTACGATCATCTCATTCACCAAAAGATTCTCACGATCTTTTGTGACTTATACAAACTATCAAGAGACGTGATCAATCATATCCCAACTACGAAAATCTCTACTCCGATAATTTTATCGAGCAATATAAGTGATTTACACTTCAGCCCATTCAAGGCGTCAATCTGTGCCATCTTGATTGTAAGAAAACTTGGAAGTTCGGCTTCATCAGGCATATTTACAGTTTCGCGGGGAATTTCCTTTATCAAGATCAAGTTTTCATATCCATGCAGCTTTTGTTTCCTTGATTCGTCATGTGAAATACCGGTACAATCTTTTGCGTTATTCTTATTCCGAAAGTATCTTCTTGATAGTTTTCTCTATCCGATTGCTACTTATTTTCTATATTGCTTTGCTAGTTTTGGTTCACAATGGTGGTATTTCGGACATAAGTCAATTTTGACAAGATGTAGGAATTTTAGACAACGGAGTAGATCGTCGATCTTTTGGAAGTGAACATTTGTTTTTGGATCTATACCCCTTTTAACTTATGGTAGTTGATACTAATGTCGAAAACTTGAGTCTTTCCTCCTGGTGATCGAAAATTTGCTTTGGTTTGATTTATAATGTTTTTATCATGTTTTAAATTGATATATACAAGTGTTTCCGTGGCGTCAAAACACCACGTACTTTATATATATTGCTTAGTGGCGCCCATAACACCGCGTACTTTAGTGTTTTAGCGTTTCCGTGGCGCCCATAACACCGCGTACATAAGTGTTTCCGTGGCACCCATAATACCGCGTACTACACATTCATCATATCGCACTTTGATATACAGTATTCCCGTGGTTCCCATACACCGCAACAATACCATATATCTCATACTCATGGATATCATGCCGTACTTCGATATATTATGTTCCCGTGGTTCCCATACACCGTGGCAACATAAGATACCTTATACTTAGTGATACAATCGTGATATGTTTTATAGTTACTTAAGAAATATGATAATACTTATCACTACGTTATGTGTGAATTGGTTTGACTTTAAGAGACTTGAGAGTGGTAAGTTATCACCTTTGTCATGCTGCAGCTAGACATATCCCAATTCAGGTACCATTAAAAATATTTGGATTTGGAATAACCAATTTCTTGGTGCGGTAATCAACTTCTCACTCAATTTATGAAAACTTGTCTCATAGTCTTTGTTCAACATAAATGATTTAATTTCTTACTCCTGAGCCTTGTTTATTGGCACGTTACGCGAAATTTACTTGCATAAAGATTCGGTTTCCGCATCAGTTCTATCTCGGCTTGTGAGAATCATATATTCTTTTGTCACCGTTCTTCATCACCGTTTGTTTAACGCTTGTTTAGAATGTCGTCGATGTTATGAAGTCGTAGGAGGATTTATATTATATCCGAAATGGGTTCAAAATACGCTCTACAAGCTAAAAGCTCACACCCAATGGTGTAGCTACTATTACAGCGTAAGGAAATATACGTATGCATCCCAAAAGGATCCGTACAAGCATCAAAAGGAAGTGATCGGTTTAGCACTTGGATCGATTCATATCTGACATAAATATCTACTGAACTAGTTTTAACTAAACGATAGCATCCGGAACCATCTCGAGGATTCTCCGGCCTGCATCGAGCGATGCTAACATCTCGGTCCATGTTACGTGACTCAAACTCCGTAACTATCTCGACTCCGAGTTCGGTAGCCCTAGCTCTACGACTTTACGGGGACGAGTGCATACTGATGTGACCAGTGGCGACACTTGAAGCATAACAGACTTCCCATTACGGTTAGTACTTTGACGATGATATCTCCCACATTTTGGGCATGGTCGGGGTCCCGCCACTCCAGGGTTGAACTAGCATTTATTGTAATTAGTATCTTGGTGGTGCCTTCTGTGCTCCAAACAGTCTTTAATAATGTGCCCCGACTCCAGACATTGATAGCAAACACGTTTCTCTGTAGCTTCCTCAGGACAGTTGGCTATAATGTGTCCTGGTTTTCGGCATCCGTAGCAAATCCGTCTCCTATTACATCGAACATTGGGATGGTAGTTCCCGCAAATTGAACATGGTAGAAGTCTCGGCATTTTTGGACAGCTCTGCTGTTCAGTTTGAACTATCTCTTTGCCCTTTCCTTTGTTGTTGACCCAAGATAACTTTCTTTTCAGTGTGGGGCTTTTGTGGCTAAGTCCGTCATGAATCGCTTTACTATTGCTGTCGGTTGTTCCTCAATCTGCCTTCCTTGTTTTTCACCAAGAGAGTATCAATAAGAATTTGTTGTTCCCTTAGCTTCTCTGTTGTTCTTTCGGTTTTCCCCGAGTCTTCGCTCCTTAAGCCTTTCCATCCGAGTTATCAGCTCATTAAGTTGTTCCCTCAGCTCCTGCAACACACTTTGGTGGTTCAAATGTTGTCTTGGGGCCGGTATTCCTCGCGGTTGTCTGTCTTTATTTCCACCTCGGCATTGGCCTCCCAGAGTTCCGGTTCTTTGTAGATCTTCCATCTCTCTCTAAAAGAATAACGGTCTTTAAGGAATAATTTAATCTTCCAAATAAACAGGTAAGGTACATAAAGTTCATGGTAGGATGTGTTATGATATTTAGCTAGTTATCTAACTCTAGCCTTTGAGGTACCCTGTTCGAATCCAGTCTTGGACGATTACCGTTATTCGAGGTGACAAAGAAACGTATAAAAACTTTGGATCGGATCTCCTCCTAAGAACTCGTTTGTGCTTCCCACTCAAAAGTGGTTTCAAGTAGAAATGATGAGGAGTGGATCTAGTCCAAATTCCAGAAAGATACGGAATTATGTAATGGTTCTTCCGATAGAAATCTTTAACATTGGTCGAATACTGCATGTGTTTCTGTTCGTCGGTCTTAGAGTTTCGTCCGGCGTGGCCTAGCTCCACCTACAAGCTTTGTGCTAGGATAGAACTATCGTTCAGTATAAACTGGCGATTATCAGAGTTATCAGAATTATCAGAGTCCGGAGTTATCAGAGACATCCGAACTATTAGAGACATCAATTTATCGAGTTGTCAGAGTTTTCAGAGTTATCAGAGATGTCGGGGTGATCAGATACTGGTATCAGGATTATCAGAGACTGATATCAGAATGACCCGAATTTGTGTCAGGACTGTTTTCAAGATCTATGGTCTCTCGAGTACTAAAAATTGTCGTCGGTAGGCGACATTACCAGGGTTATCAGGGTTATCAGAGGCCGATATCGGGGTTATCGAGCTACCGAGAACCGATATCGAGCTATTAGAGCTATCGAGGCCCGATATCGAGTTATCGAAGACGATATCGGGGCTACCGAAACTATCCGAGATTGATAACGGGGTTATCGGGACTATCATATCTTGATATAGAGGTTATCGAGAGGTATCGGAGGCGATATCGAGTTATCGATATTGATATCGGGGTCATCGTGGGTTATCTACGATATCGGGGGTATCCGAGATATCAGGGTTTTCGGTGGTATCGGTGGTATCGAGATATCCGGTTTTCGGTGGTATCGGTGGTATCGAGATATCCGGTTTTCGGTGGTATCGGTGGTATCGAGATATCGGGTTTTCGGTGGTATCGTGGTATCGAGATATCCGGTTTTAGGTGGTATCGGTGGTATCGAGATATCCTGTTTTAGGTGGTATCGGCTGTATCGAGATATCCTGTTTTAGGTGGTATCGGTGGTATCGAGATATCCGGGTTTTAGGTGGTATCGGTGGTATCAGAAGGGGCCTCACCGGGTTAGCGGCGACTTATGGCACACCCACGTAGACTAGCCTTGCCTTCGGCACCAAACTATCCGTAATAACATAGTCAGATCCATGCCAGGAAAACTGCTCTGATACCATAAAGTGTAACATCCCAAATTCAGAGCCAATTTTTTTTTTTTAAAACATCAGAGTAGAGCATCGGCGGAATAAAAACATTGAGTAACTGATTATAACAATAACAGTGGCGTATCTGCCTGTTCATAAAGATTAATACGTTATCTGTTTAGATACTAGACGTCCTTGATCATGTGTGATGTCCGCTCTGCCTACTCTTATCCTCCGTCCTTGGTCCCTCTCTCTGGACCTTGATGTGATGCTATAGTAAGAGCTGAGATCCAATACCCATCGGATCTCAGGTAACGGTTAACCTCATGCTTATATAACACTTTATGTTCAACGAGATATTTCTATGAATACAAAGAATGATATATATGATCATTAAATAACAAGCGCCCTACAAGCAAAGTTATCATGTCTGCACTTTAATTGTGTGCCACGATGTCTTGTCGTGTCCGTAGCGCTAGGAAAACATGACGGTATTATACTTAATATAACCCGTAAAGCTGTAAGTGATTATCTAAGTTTATTACCTTAGTCACTGTGCATGGCCCAGAACAGAGTTCCACCCATGGCTTATGAAATTATCCGTACCATATATAAGCAAACTATAAGCATCAGAGTTAGTATTACAGTACGCCGCGAACGTACCTTCGTTTGATGGTACTTCGGTACTTTTGACGGAAATGGCACGTTTACGGAAAACGGCGAAACGTCCAACAATGCTCGTCGGACAGCGTAACGGCGGCAAACTAGGATTTCGACGTCCTATAAGAGTAATATCACCTCTATTAGTGATTTGACAACATAATCGGCATTTTAGGTAAAAATTACCATTTTGCCCCTATACCCCTAATTGGCGGAATTTCGCTTGACACTTCGTTACTCTAGCAAATTTTCTTCCCAAAATTTCGCCAGAACTTCGACGCAATTATGATTCTTGAAAATAATGACTAAAATAGCCCTCCCATATGATACCCTAATCATACTCGAAATTTAAAGGCTATTCTAACATTACTACTATCTTTCGAAAAACTAAAGCCCGAAAGACTTACCCGTTGAAGACTTCGTAACTTCTCCGAGCTTCTCTCTCTACTTTCTCCCTCTAGGTTTCGGCTAGAAGAAGTGGAATGGTGTGGAAAATGAAGACCCCCCTCATGCCTTTATATAGGAAAAGTTTGGGTTCAATGTGGTAATTCTTCATTCCTAGAGTTGTAATTTTTCCCTTGTCTTTAACCATGTAAAATCAACCAAAATTGGTGTTTAATCCTTGGCCATGGAAAGGGTTTGGTCGACATACAAGGGCTGTGTGGCAGCCTAGGAGTGGTCCAAAAATAATGGCTTATGTTGCTTTATAACCCGGTCTAATAGAATTTCCCCGATCGGTACCCAAAATAAATTCAAACTCATGCCTAGATGTTGAGTTAGAATTTATTTTCCTTATATCCAAAAATATACCTATATGCATTTTTCCCTATTTTGTTTTATTAGGAAATGCACAAACTACCTCTAATTAACTTCCTAAGAGGTCACTTAAAGGTAAAAACCCACTGGTCAATATTTTACCTTGACCTGGGATTCCTATTCCTAGATCTCTAGATAGGATCCGTTTCCTAATTTCTAATTTACTATTCACCCTTTTTACTTTAATTAATTTTATTATTATTATAATAAAACTTATCAACTAAGTTTTCTTTTATTTTTCACTTTTATATTTTTTTTTTCTTTCTTGGGGGTAATTCGGCTGCCCCCCTTTTATTTATTTATTTAATATTTATTTTTTTATTTAATTATTTAATTATTTAATTATTTTATTTTTTTTTTTCAAAAATTTCACAAAATTACCTAATTGGTCTATTCTTGTATTTAGGCTTAAAAATACCTAAACTCAACTATTTTTCTCCAAAATTTCCAATTAATTAGTAAATATATTTTTACTAATTTTAAGCCAATTACCACTAATTTTTGAGTTTTACATAATTATTTCATAATTTCTTTTGCTCAGACTTAAGTAATTAGCTAGAAATTACTTAATCACTTTATTATCATTAGTTGATAATTTTCTTAATTAGAATGTCCCATTACCTCATAACTATAACACTGACATTTCTGTTTCCCTGTGTTCTGCAAAGATTTTAGAATTTGTGAGGGCATTATAGTCATTACAATACTTTTTGAATATCTTTATTCAATTTCTCCAAGTTTGTAATTTATTAAATTACCCTAATTAGAGATAACATACTCTCATTATTCAAATAATTATTTCACTGACTTTTAGGATTTTTCACAATTTTCCTAAATATTTATGTCCCTTAGGGGCATTTTGGTCATTTGGCACTTTGGCCCTTAATTTCTCTAATTTCCAAGAGATTTTTCCTTATAAAATAAGATAATTATATCTTATTATTTGATATCTCATATTCACCTACTTTTTATAGGTATAATCTTACCAAATTATGATACATATTTTTGGGGTATTACAGGCCGCAACATTGCCCCCAGTTGTGGAAGCATAGGATGTGGAGGCATTGGAGGAGGAGGAGGAGACGACGGCGATGGCTGATGTTCAGGAGGAGAAGCTGGAGGTGGAGGATGACACTGAGAGTATTCTGGTAATTCTTTCGCACAACGTTTCATCTTTGCAATTGAGTGAACAAAGATGAGAGCGATGAAGAAAACATAGGAAAAATAAATGAAAAAGGGGAGTTTAAATAGATATTTAGAACTTTATAAGGGACAAGGAAAAAAACCATATCATTGCATGCATTAGAAGTTGAACTGGTTTCCTGACGATTATTGGGTAACGAGGGCATACAAAGAGTTAGCATGGGGAAGAGGAAAGGTTTCAAAAGCTTTAATTAACGTTTATTGAGTTCGAACCATTAAGTAAGTTGGTGTCTTATAACCATGGTACAAGAACACTTTACGGTTATTTAACTGTGAAGTATAAAGTTTTTTTTTTATAACTTTTTTTAATATTATATTTTAAAAATATAATAGTGGTATTCAATCATCATCCTCCTATTCCTCCTCCTCCCCCTCATCATCAGAGGAAGGAGATAAAAGATTTGACTACAAGTCATCATATTCAACTTATGAGGTTTAACTTTTTATTCAACCTATTGTTGTATGTTGTAGGACGCCTTGTGTTGAGGTCAAGTCCTGCCAATAGTTGCATCAGAGCCTCCATTTCAGGAGGAGGTAATGGTGGTGGAGGAGGAAGGGGTAGTGGCGGTGTAGGAGCTCTCTGGGATGTTAATATGATGGAGAGAAGGACGATGCCAATAAAGAAAAGTAATAAGAATAACAAGAAATATGTGAATTTAAATATAGGTCTAATGAATGTTGGATGTTACAAAAAGTTATTACATATGAAGGTCCAAAAATGTTACAAAGAGTTATGACGTATGAACTAATACTTAGCGAAGACAAATTGTTTGAAAGTGTTACATAACGGTTGTTTTTGAAAATCGTTATATTTTATCTTCGCTGATAGAAGAGGTTGAAAGTCAAATAATTTATAAGTGTTAAATGTCTATTGTTTTTTTTTTAAGAAAAAAACTATCATTTTTGTTTCTAAATAAATTACGTTTATTAACTACAACTGTTATTTAAGTGTCTTCGCGAATTCTATCTTGCAATAAATGACTGTGTACATAATTAATCATTACTTTTAAATATTATATATCCTTATGCAACATCCACTTTGACGTGTATATGCTATAACTGTTATGTATTAAATGTTATAAATGTGCAAATCTGTAGTAATGTTTTTTGTCCGAAATGTTATTATTATATGTGGTAGATTTATTATATATATATTTTTAGTGATTGAATCATTCACGCAAATTGGATTTTTTTTTTTTTTTGAAAAAAAAAAGCCATTCTCCCTCGGTGATTTGAGTGACGTCAGCCATACCACTTTTGCATATGTCATATAATTCTGCGTGGCATTTGTTCCATTGGTTTAGTACAACATTAGGTAAATCCATAATAACGATCCTTTTCAGAGCTCTTGACCGCAAGATGGCGTGCCTTGGTCCTTGGGTTACAACCCACGTGATATGATTTGCAATTTATATACATTTTTGTAAATTTTAGATGAGTCACATCAAATCATGTAACACCTAACATTTTAAAGTTTAAATATAATCTTCTAGACTTTCATCTTTTAACTATTAATCTCTTGATATTAAGTGGTCATTATTGTTTTAAAGAAAAAATGACACATCAAATTATAAGATGATACTGTTGGAATATTTGATTCTGTATTCAATACTGTATTCAATATTCTGTTATTTCTATTTATGGCCCACATTATTACCGGTTTTGTAACCGTCCATTAATACCGTAACGGCCTAATTAATACGCAATAAGTGCGTATTGAATTCGTTTCCTTTTTTAGCTCTGCGATAGTCAGAGGGAAACGAACGGTGAAATTCTGTCTGGTCCCCTGAACCTGCTCTGAGCTTGAGGAAGCACACCATCTGCAGAATCAGAGAAGGATCGAAGGGTGAGACTTAGTCCTGCTCCTACTTGGCCGGCTTGGATTTGTTCTGTTTGGAGACTCAGAGTTCGTCCTGTTTGCTTCTGGAGACAAATCAATGGCGGGAGGTATTTGTGATCTCTTACTTCAGTTTTCCGGATTGATCTTATGCTATTCAGTTGTCAAGCATGATTAGATCGCCTTTATTTCTAACATTTGGTATCAGAGCTTCAGTTAATTTGCCTCTGCCTTGATTTTCTCTGAATCAGTTTTCATGAGAAAGAAGAGAAGTTTTTAATCTGGATTTTCTGGAAATAATTTTCCTGGCCTTTATTCTCTAAAATCAATATATTTGCTAATTGATTTTTCGATCTGTGATTTTTCCTTTTGATCTGGGATTTGGGCCTCCTAAATATATGGTTATGATCTGGATTTTGTTTGATTATTCATGAACACTGCTGTCGGAAATTGAAGTTTTTTGATATGATCTTCGATTTCGATTGAGTGATTATATTGAGCATATTGTTCTGATCATTATTAATTTTTGGTGATTATTTTTCTCACTATGTACCGTCCTTCGAACTTCCCGATCGCCCGAGACGCCGTGAAATATGGACGACAACAAAGATCGGGATCGCCGAAAATGGATCTGGAGCACTATGTTTCCAAGCCATTGTGTTCTGGTCTTGGTGGCGTCTCAGATCATGGCAGCAGCAGATCCTTCTTGGTCGCATTCAGATTTGGCGACTGGAGGTGCTGGTAAAGAGACCTGGAGTCGCCGGAAAAGGCGATCTGCATCTGCAGATCGGGCGATGAACCGGGTCACCGGAACAGGTCATAGGGATCCGGTTTTGAGGAGGAAGAAGCGAAAAAAAAAAAACATCCGAAACGGTCCAACGTGTTTCAAACAAAGGACCCATGCGTGTTGAGGTTGTGCCATGGAAAATATAAACTATTAATAAATTTTGATGATTTATTATTTAGTTACAAAATTTCATAAACTGCCAAAAGTGGGTTTTAGAATTTAAGACGTGTGGGACCGTGGAAAAACATGAAAGTTGACGTTTTTCCATCTGCAAAATGAATCATTATTAAGTTTAAATGATTTATTAATGTCAAATGTGGACATTTGTTATATTTAAAACATTTCCTAATTGATTAACAAATTTTTGGAAATGACAAAATTAGGCTTCGAACCTAAGATCTGTGGGTGCGTGGTTACGCACACTTATATGGTAGGAGATGAATCATTATTGGTTTAAATGATTTATTAATTGATAATCAAATTTTTTAGAATGTCAAAAGTGATATTCAAGACAATGCCTTTTCAGATTAATATCTTAATTTGGAATCTTAAACCACTGTGCCAATTGTTCAAATGTGGAGAGCAATTATTCTGGGCATTTAAATCTTTTATTTCCTTCTTGAAAAATTTCTTAATGGGGAAATAAATGAAAGACGTTTTGCATATGAATTGCTTTGCCATATGAATTGCAGAAATCATTATTAATGATTTATTACTATCAAATGGCATTTGAATATTTTTTGGGTGGGGCCAGTCACATATGATTCCATTATGCTGTCAAAACATTGGATTCCATTATGTGTATTGGTTGGATTTCATTGTGTGTATGCTTTATGGTTGGCATTTGTGTAACAGGCCAACAATTTTTGATTGCAAAATCATTTCTTTTGTCATGCATTTAGCATCTGGGCCAAAAACTTGTTACTCAATTTTGGATTGTTTTTATCACGTTTTGGGCTCAGGAATGATTGAAAGAAAATCTGTGTTGGGCTTTGAAATTTAATCTACAAAGAATGAATTGTGGGTTAAATAATTTGCAAATTGTTTGCTAAATCAATATTATAATCTTTATAGACTTCTGTTTTATGTATAAATTTGATTATATCAAATTTAATTGTTTAAATTGAGAAAAGTTAATTTTGACAATTTTACAATTGTTCGAGTTATTTCATTGTCTAAATATTTCAGAAAAATTAACTTTAGACAATTAAATATCTTTTTCAAATTTTTGAAGCCAACTTTAAGTTGAATTTTGTCAAAATTAATTTTTAAACAATATTTGGATACATAAAACAAGGGGAGGATTTTTCCTTTCAATTAGATTATAATCCCTCCATTAAGATGTGCATATATTGGATTTATTTGAATGCACAAAATAGTGGGAGAATTTTGTCTAAGTTGATTATTTAATCACATTTATTTGATTAAATTGATCAATTAAATTCTCATTAAATATTTGTGCATATTTGGATTCTAAATGCACAAGATTAATTTTGGTGATTAATATTTTTAATATTAATTTAATCAAAGTGGGAGGATTGTATTTAGCCATTTATGTTGATTAAATTAATTATTGTATTTAGTCATTTATGTTGATTAAATTAATTAATCAAAATTCCTCTAGACATTATATGTGTGTATGGTATTTACATTGTACATATTTGATATTAGTAATTAGTATACATATTTGTTTAAAGAATAGCTACAATATCTTTATGCACAATTTGTATGCATATTTAATCACTTAAGGTTATCCCATATCAAAATTATGATTATATGTGCAATTAGTATACACAATGGTGTGATGTCTTTGTGATGAATATGTAGAATTGAGAAGCAGTATAATTGTCTCGATTAATTGGGATATAATGTCAAATTATGTTCTTAATTTTCCCATAGGAATTAAGAATAAGGAAATAATTTGATAATTGTATCATAAAGTTATATATGGATCTAATTGAATTATAACTTTAGCCCACAAGCAAGTTGTATGTCAAGAGATTCATGATTTTAAGCATGATTTACATTGGTAAAACATGATATATTTTAGTCTCAAATTTTGGTTATAAGCATGTATGTTCAATACTATCCAGGCATGAACCACTGGAAAGTCAGCAAAGAAAGTATTGAGATACCTTCAAGGGTCTTAAGATTACACGCTTAAATACAAACGAACTCATATGGAAGAGACTGGTTACTCCGCTTCAGACTATGCTGGCCGCATACTTAAGAAAATCTACTTCAAGATATATATTTATGCTAGTCAGTGGAGTTATTTCATCGAGTAGTAAGAAGCAGTCTTTATTTACTACTTCCATAATGGAAGCTGAGTTCATATCTTTTTGAGATTACCTCACATGGTGTGAATGAAGAGTTTCATTTCTGAGCTTAGAATTATGGATCCAATTTCTAAGCCATTAAAATTATATTGTAACAATTCAGTTGCTGTTCTATGGCTAAGAATAACTAAAGCGATAGTCGAATTAAGCACATCGACATTAAGTATCTAGACATAAAAGACCGTGTTAAAAATAAAACAGTGGTTATTGAACACATGAGCACTGAATTGATGATTGCTGATCCTTTAACTAAAGCATGCCTACATCGAAATTTCAGGATCATGTAGAACGAATGGGACTTTGGTTCCTTATGTGATTTTCGTTGTAAGAACGATGTTATATATGAAACTCTATTTGTGATGTTTTTCTCATTTCAGTTGCGCATACATTTATTTGTTTAAATTTGAGGAACATCATTGAGTTTGGACCTGGAATAAACGTAGGGTTTATTCATTAAGTTACTTGGGCATGAGAAACATAATGCACTGTGATACATGGAAGATATTACTCGCTTTAAGAGGACCTATCGCTATGATCCATGCATTTTGTTTCTCGTAGGTATATACTCAAGTATGTGGACCAAGTGGGAGAATGTTGGAATATTTGATTCTGTATTAAATACTGTATTCAATATTCCGTTATTTCTATTTATGGCCCACATTATTACCGGTTTTGTAACCGTCCATTAATATCAGAACGGCCTAATTAATACGCAATAAGTGCGTATTGAATTCGTTTCCTTTTTTAGCTCTGCGATAGTCAGAGGGAAACGAACGGTGAAATTCTGTCTGGTCCCCTGAACCTGCTCTGAGCTTGAGGAAGCACACCATCTGCAGAATCAGAGAGAAGGATCAGAAGGGCTGAGACTCGGAGTCTGTTCCTACTTGCTGGCTTGGATTTGTTCCTGTTTGGAGACTCAGAGTTCGTCCTGTTTGCTTCTGGAGACAAATCAATGGCGGGAGGTATTTGTGATCTCTTACTTCAGTTTTCCGCATTGATCTTATGCTATTCAGTTGTCAAGCATGATTAGATCGCCTTTATTTCTAACAGATACATGACATCCTCTGTAAATTACCAATTTTATAAAACCTCTAACATTATGTAGAGAACTCCCTTAAACTTTGATAAGTTACAAATAAATCTGACATTTTAAAATTTAACCTCTTAAAATCTTGATTTATAATATTAAACCACATGAGGTTAGTTTTGTCATTTTAATAAATTTATCAATATTTTTAATATCATTTATAAATTAAAATAGTTCTTTTGTATGATAAAAGCTAGAAGAATAATATTAAAAATAAAAATAAAAATAAAAATAAAAATAAAAATTCAACCGCTAATTAAAAAACGCATTACTAATAAAAAATTAATGAGGACAAAAGCTTTCCTCTAAAATAAATGTAATATTTAAATTAATAATACTCACTCATTCTAAAAATATATTTAACGTAAATGGTGATATGTTTATACTATCAATGTATAATTATTCCACGAAAATAAGAAAATTTCATGTAAATGCTCGTTTTTATTTTATATTTTTTAAATATTATTCTTCTGATTTTTGCCATAAAAAACTTAATAAATTTATTACAATTATAAAAGTAATAACATCAGGTTTAATATTATAAATTAAAATATTTAATGAAGTTAAATTTAAATTTTAAAATGTCAAAGGATTGTTTGTAACTCATCGAAGCTCAGTGGGTTGGCATCTCATTCGCTTCATCTTCCTGTTTCCTATTTCGTTGTCTCTGCAAAGTAAAATTATCTGCGGGGTCATATAGGAAATGTGAAAGAATTCCAACACATCATTGTGAATTAATTTCCCTACCTGATACACATTTCTAGAATGTGTTTAGAGAAGTGATTTTTTTTTTTTTTTAGTGAAGAGATGGTGGTCCCACAAGGCAAATTAAGAGAGAGAAAGATGAGCATATAAATGGTTGAGGACAACATCAAGCATTACACACACACAACATCAAGAATTATATATATTAAGTAATTATCTCGTTAATACCAAATATAAGTCATGCCTCACCAGCATTTAAGCAAGAGCTTCCTTGAATTTTCTTATAATTATTAGGGTTAAGGTGCAGATTTGCCAATGAACTATTACCCGAGCAGCATCTGACAAAAAACCAATTGAGGGTACCAAAATTACCAATCAACAATTAAAAAGTGAAAAAAAACACAATAAGGTGCAAATTGGCCAACGAACTATTACCCCGTCACTGTCTTCGTGTCTCCATCTTCCATTGACTGTCACAGTTTGTTGGGTGTTCCACTCACCCTCTTGAACTCATCAAGGTTCGTATGCAGCTTCAGGGCGAGAATCATGCACCGAAACCAAATCCAGCAGTCCACATCGCCTGCTCGCATGGGTCCCATCTCTGTTGGTGTTTGCCTTATCCAACAAGAAGGCTTAACCGCTTTTTTTTTTTTTTTCCAGCGTCTCCGCTACTGTCCTACGCCAGTGCCTCATATTTTAACGTAATTGTGATAGTTGTTTTTTAATTAGTTATTTGGTACTTTTTTTTCAATTTTCAATTTTTAATTGTTTATTGGTAATTTTGGTACCCTCAATTGTTTTTTGTGTCAGATGCTCTTCGGGTAATAGTTCGTTGGTAAGTTTGCACCTTAACCCTAATTATTATTATAATCACCTTATCAAAGCTGAGAATTTTTGTTGAAAATTACACGAAATTTTTAAGACCTCTTCATGAGAATCAATCTGATGTCCATACCACTACCCCTCCTATAATTCAAAGACTCGTAGATGGAACAGTCGGAACTACCAAGCCAGTCAGGTCCAGCAATTCCTCCTGGCAGAATGTTAACCTTTTCATCTGCTTCTACACCATCCAAAAAAGACCCTCCTATATAGCTTGGATAGAAGAATAATGAGTTTTATTGACAATTAATATTTTATATAGAATATTATTAGACTCATATTTAAGTTAAAATTAAAGAATTTAATCCAGATTCATGTGCAAAAATGTGGTTGTTAGCATTGAGCTGAGGAGAAACTTGTGTCAAAAAGCAATATTTAAAAAAATGTGATAATTATTGAAAAACTTTAGTGTCGAAAGATTGTAACACAACAACCAATTAAGAAAGCCTATATTTTGACATGCATGTGCTTTGTCGCTGCGTGACAGAAGAAAAGACAACGAGAGTGGGAGGAAAGGATAAGCATGAAGTGAAGTGGGGCATTATATTTGACTAAAAAAAAAGCAGGGCATTATATTATTTGTATCATTGTCTTCCGATCAAAAAAAAAAAAAAATCATTGTCTTAAAGTTGAATTGTACAATCAATTCATGTTTTTTTCCAAATGAGAAAGCTCCAAATGATATTTCCACAAATAAATAAAGGGCAATGATTAGGGTGCCAAGAAATTAAGGGTCCTTTTCTTTTCTTTTTAATATATATATATATATATATATATATATATATATATATATATATATATATATATATATATATATATATATATATATATATATATATATATATATTACCTACCGTCATTTTTTTACATCATTTTAAAATCTTCATATATACTTTTACATTAATTTTTTATTGCCATGTTTGTTAAATAGTTAACGTTGGTTGAGCTGCAACATTTTAAAAAAATTTAAATGAGCATATCTACATTTTAGCCCTGGTTAAAATCATGTGATTCATTTGAGTTTTGTTAAACATTTTTTATGCAACTTTTATTTGGTGGGAGTTTGAGTGGTGCCTTACAGAGATATTTATGTTTTGTACTAATTTAAAGTCATTTCTATATTTTTTTTCCTGTTTTTCTGTTAAATGTATTTTTGTTTACATATCATGCTTTCTGCATTTATTATGATTTTGTTGGTAAAATTAATTTCCTTCTTGTACACAATGAATCATGAAAATGATGAGTTTTGTGTTTTGGTTTTATAAAACTATTATATGAATTTTTTTGTTCAGAACAAGTTGAACATGTAGATGTAAAATATATTTTAGTAAATTTTAAAATATTTTTTTCATAATTCAACATATCCAGAAAATATAATAGAAATATATATTAGTACATAATTTAATGACAATGCATCATATCAAATAAAAAAGAAAATATGCTACAAAAGGCATTGGAAATAACACTCAGGAAAAACTAAGAGTAAATACCCTTTTAGGTCCCTAGAAAAACACGCTCTACCCATTTTGGTCTCTGAGTAAAAAAAATGTCATTTCGGTCGCTTTTAGGGACTAAAAATGATTTTTTGGGAATTTGTGAGGGATTAAAATGCCCACAAAAAATGACTAAAAGTAACCTTTTTTAACTGTTTAAGGACTAAAAATGACATTTTTTTTACTCAGGGACCAAAATGACCGCGCATGTTATTTCAGGGACCAAAAAGGATATTTACTCAAAAACTAATGCACTCTATTGGGATAAAATGACAAAACGTGGTATTGTCATTGTAGTGAGTGAAAGTGATGTTGTCATCATAGGAGTAAAGATTATACTATACTCATTTTTCTTTAATCAAGACTTTCTTTCACAAAGTTTTTCTAATAAGTTTTTAATGAAACAATTTCGATATGTCTCGTGTATTCTTTTTCCTTCATCAGATTTTTGTATCATTGAGTTTATCCTAGTAAGCTTTCATGAGACACAATATTTATTTATAGACATGCAAGGTGATGAAGTGTTATAAATATTAGGTTATTTAGATGTCTATAACCTCTCCCAACTCTTGGCTTTCTATATCCCACACTCCCTAACTCTCTAATGAACAACATTTTGGAGTTTGTATTCCATGTCTCAAAGGTTACACATTGTATTCTCTTGGGTGAATTGATTTGTTATTTATTTCATGCAACTCTTGCTTAAGGTCGGAGGCATACAAATATAAGGCTATGTAATGCACATTCATCAAGACATAATTAATTAACTTTTTTAAAGATATTAAGAAATTGAATTAAATTACTTTAAAATATTTATATTTATCATTTTTCTCCAAACTATTTTGTAAAACTTATAAACTGATCTATCATATAAGGATATATATACAACATTTGATATAATTTAATAACTTATATAGTTTCCTTAATCTCTTCAAAAAAAAAAGTCAACTCTATCTTATATGTTTAAGATAAGAGGGAATAAGAATTACTCATTCTTTCTCTCCAATTCTCTTTTTATCTTACTCATCTCTCCCATCTCAAATATCTTATGTTCATATCATCTTGTGATTATGTAGTTATTTTTTCTGTTGGATCTAATAATTTTCTATTAGCACACCCAACATACGCCATGGTTCTTCAAGAGCGATTTCATTTTTTTTTTTAACTTATTGGGGGTGCTTACATTATTCTAAATATAAGATTAAACTATTATAAAAAGTATATATAACCAGCAATTAACATTAACAGAATACTAACCAAATATAAATGGAGAAAATTTAACATTTTAAAACTCTGATATGAACAGTGACAAATCTCTCAAAATAACAATCATTCATGATTTCCTTCATAAATTGGAATATAACAAGACCAATAACAATTAAACACATCCCCATGCTGAACTAACCAATTGAAATATAGTACTCCCTCTGGTATTTAATATAAAATATATTTACCTAATTTAATTATATTAAAAAAGTTAATTTAGTTAATATGACATATATTTTCTAAAACATTCTAGTTATCTTCCTTAATTCTCTTATTCCCTCTCTCACTTGATTATTGCTGACAGAGCATTAATAGGAGTAAATTAAGAAAATATTGACAAATATAAAAAATACCTCTTGTATTTAGGACCAAGACCAATCTTTCAAATACGTTCTATATTAAGGACAAGGGTATAAATTCCAACAAACAATCATATCACGATGGTAATTATAACAGTAATAGTTTCAAACCAATCCTCCTAGTCAAAAGAGGACAGATCCAACAACCAATTTGACCCTTTCAATCACGATTAACACCATTTCGCTTAGTTTTCTTATATAACATATAGGAACTATCCTCTATTTTCCTGTCTAATTCCAACAATTTTATTTATAGCAGCTGTGCTGACTTTAGCCAGGTCGGATCACAACGACTAAGAATTGTTTTAACCATCACAATAGCTTGATGCGGCCGAACTAAACACCAGATAGCTTCTAGTTTAGCAAAGGGTTAATCTTAAATTATCAACATCAATCCATACGTCCCTCCTAGTGGGTTTGGGCTCACTTTTGATGTGGTAAAAGGTCGAATATTTATTAAAGCTTATTGAGGTCTCACTAATTAAAGTAGAGACGCGTCTGATTAGGGCAAGAGTGAGAGAGGTCGGTAGAGGAGCAACCATTTTGAAAGAGAAGGGAGAAAGCTATTTTCAAATATACATATATTGATCTCTGTAAATATGTGTTTGCGCATTCATTGATTGTTAGATTGGACTGAAATTATATCAACATATTTGTAACATCTAATGTGTCAATTTCGATAGATAGATCACTGACTTTATTACCAAGTGTAAGAGGGATCCAGCTTCCCTCCCATGTGGCTCCCATTTTTGTTTTTGTCAAACTTATGGGGCCTTAGGAGTGAGTAATGTGCTTTATTTAGATTATATGATCCTTTATCAACTAAATTTGAAAATTTGGCAAGTCCAAATTATTATTTTATTGCCTCTGGCCACAATTCCATCTCCCGTTCTTTCCACTCCAATATCTCGCCACCTAAGTACTTGCAAAAGGCAATTGATTTTAGGGTTAATGTATAAAAATACATATGTGCTTTCGTCAAAGGAACGCCCAATAGTAAGTGCTTTTTTTATGTACAAAAGTGCACATGTGGTTATAAATTAGGTGTAAAAATATCGTTTGACCGTCAAAAAAATTCAAGCTTAACGGTCAAAGTCAAACTTAACGGTCAAACGGTATTTTTGCACCTAATTTGTAACCACATAGTTACTTTTACACCTAAAAAAAACACTTGCTACTGGGCGCTCTTCTGATAAAAGCACATATGTATTTTTGCACCTTAGCCCTTGATTTTATTCCAAAAGCTTAACCATCTCATTTAATCTTAATTTTTTTATTATAATGAATTTAATAAATTACACTTTTTTTTATGAATCTGCTGTCATATAACCAATGTAAGATAATCAATAATTCACATTTATTATGTATTAGTTTCCTAATTTTTCTCAAGCTCAAATTTGGTCTCTAAGTATTTTTCTCATAATTTCCAATAAATTGCCTTATTCTTGGATAAAGTACCCATAAATTATTCTTTAACATAAAATTTCCATTTCTAGGGCATGAAACCATTTTTATAAATTCCAATTAATGTTAACTTAATTTCCCCCTTTTATTTATGAACTATTTGAAGTCTTCTATTATTTTTCATAACTCCATTTGACTAATTATTCTATATTTAGCTTAAATTATAATAATTCTTTAAAATTAATTTTTGAGGTAATTTCCACATTTATACCTTAGTTAAGCCTCAAATACAGTTTGGGGAATTATCTTCTACCTACTTGTGTCTTCAGAAATCTTTCCTAGATTTTTGCGCTTAATTTCCAAATTTACCATTACGTACCCATAATATTTATAAATTTTGTGTTTGCCCTAATCCAAATTGTAGGTAAACAATTTTACCTTGGCCAGTATACTATTTTATTTTGCCTTTGAATAACCTTTAATTGTGCATTTAGCCTTCATTTACAAGGGCCAAATGTTATAATCATTGCATCTCTTCAGGAAAATTATGGGACTTTTGCTTAACTGGCCTTAGTAGCCAACTTATTTTAGCCAAAAACACTACTGGAAAATGTTAAATTTGCGGCGGAATTTGCGAGGGAAAAAATTTCCCTCACAAATTTGGGTTAATTTGCGAGGGAAATACTGTTCCCTCGCAAAATGGGTATTTTTGCGAGGGAACAAGGATTCCCTCGCAAAATGTCTGATTTTTGCGAGGGAAATTTTAGTTCCCTCGCAAAATAGGTCGATGTTTGCGGGGAATCATTGTTCCTCGCAAAATTAGTAAGTTTGCGAGGGAACAACCGTTCCCTCGCAAAAACCCAAAATAAACAGAAAATAAATCTCCATCAGGCTCACTCACTTAGTCTCCTCGAACCCTATCAGGCTCTCACACGTTCAATCCCCTCCCTGCTATCTCATTCACGCAGAACAAATCCCTTCCGAAAGCCCTAATCGCTTACCCTCACTCTCCCCCATACTCTCACTCGCCTCCTTCCCTACCGAAAGCCCTTTCATTTTTCCCTCACATTGTGCGCGACGGCTCCACCTCCTCCCTCTTCGCGGCGTTAGGGTTTTAATACGGGTTGTATGAGATAATTAGTGAGTCAATCTCTATGAACTACAAGTTATATAATCTAAAAATCTTCTTTGGTATGGATCGCCATTGTATCAATCTATGCTAAATTTTTTTGCTTTATCTTTCGTAGTCTTTGGTTTTGTGTTTGCGATGTATGGATGATTGATTTTGAAGGAACAAAGTAAATTTTCAACCTCTGCATTGCTTATATTTCTATCTTTAGGGTTGGCAAGATTATGTCTTTGCTTTATTTTTCCGATGGTGATGGTGATGGTGTTTAATTTGTGTTTCCTCTATATTTTTGGATTTAATTAATTTATTCAACGTATAAGGCATATTATTATCCCACTAGAACATAACTATAATCCAACAATGCATCTCACTTTGTCCAACATCTCAATCAAGAAACCAAAAGCCCACAATCGGTTTGAGTTTGTTCAAGGAATAGGTTTGGGTTTCAAAGAGAATCCATCACATGGTGGCATCAGGAGAAGGAATAGGTTTGATATTTGATTATATGTTTTCCGTATGCTAATTGGCGATGTAAGATATTATTGGCTTTTAGGATGTGGTAATACTTTATTTTATATCATAAATTTTATTGTTGGCTATTGCTTTGGGTCCAGTTATAGTCTGCTTTTGGAGTTATAGTTTATCCATTTGTTATTACTTCATTTGTCAGGTGAAGATGCAAAAACACAATACTGAGCCACATGGGATTCAATATAGGAGTGGTTTGCATTGCACAGCTAGAATACTGAAGACTGAGGGAGTATGTTTCTTGATTTTTATCTTGTACTCGTTTTCATTTTCCTTTCTTTTTTAACTTGATTTTCATGTTTCATAGTTGTTCTAAAACTAGTCAAATGAGTAGGCCTCCATGTTGATGGATATCTAATTTATGTAAAAACTTTTCAACCCAACAATTCTGTAGTTTCCTGGAGTACTCTTTCCTATTGGGCACTACTTATTGGTGATTAAAAGCGAGTGCAAGAGTACGGTAAAGAGGTTCTCCCCTTCCCCCGCTTTGTGCTTGTGATTAGTGTAATGAGTACTACATAAATATAGTGTGTGTGACTTTGATATGTATTAAAAAGCAATTGCAGTGGAAGTGTAATAATTTAATGGGAAATATAGTAATTGAATTGGGAATCTCTGGGAGAACTTGCAGCATTTTCTGCTTTTTTGTATCAAAATCAGATAGAAAGTAAGTTTATGGAGATGATGAGAGTTTCCATGCTTAGTAATATGACATTTTAGTTAGTTTCAATTGACTCTTTAACTGCTTCAGAGAAAGTTATCTGAGACACACAACTTAAGACTACGGTTTGAGAAGGGGCACTTTGCTTTGCTTATTTGTGTATCTGTTAGGATGCTTCAAGTCTAACATGTTCTGTTCTGTCTACTTCAGGTTCAATGTTGCTTGTAAAATGCGCAACAATAACTCCAGTCAGTTTTTTTTTGCTTTATTGAACAAAATGTTACATTCCATGATTTATTAGCAAACAATCGTACTTAGAATTTGGCTCAATTGAGTGGTCCCTGTTCATGCATATTATATAGTATTTTACATTGTGCATGCCATGTTGGTACTGGCACTGCTAAATTTTGATTTTATCATAATTTTTTCATGGCTCAAACTTTTTTTCCCTCTATGTCAACCTTTCAGATGAGACCAGAGTCAAAGAATTTGGGTGAAGTCAATGTGGAGGAGCCCCAATGGCACAATTAGAAACATTTTAAATGGTTTGTGATATATTTACTAGCTTTAAAACATTAGAATGCACGTGTAGCCTTGTGGAGTTTTTTTGTCATGTTTCTTCATGTTATAAAGTGGACTATGTTTGTTGTGGATGGGATGTAATTGTAGTTATTCTCTTCATTGGATGAATTGTGCTAACTGAAGCTAAAATACAATGAAGTTGCTAATATAGACATTTATAACTATTTGATGGGCACATTATATGTCGAGAAATTATTGTTTATGCAACTTTTTGGTGCCTCCCTGATCATTTTTGTTTATGTGGTGATTGTTTATGTGGTGCTGCCATTGTTCAAGGAGACTTGTCTTGAGGGGGAAATTTATATTTTATTCCTAGGGCTTATTTTTGGTGCCTCCTTGATCATTTTTATTGAAACCTCTATCATTTTGCAGGTGTATCAAGAAAATATTTATGATATACAAGTATTTTTTTTTTCTTCTAATTTTTTTTTTTTTTATATTTTTTCTGATTTTTTTTATATATTTTTTAAAATAAATTGAATTTTGCAAGGGAAAAGTGTTTCCCTCGCAAATTCTGATTTTTATTTTTTATTTAAATAAATTGAATTTTGCGAGGGAAAAATGTTTCCCTCGCAAATTCTGATTTTTTATATTTTTTTAAAAATAATAAATTGAATTTTGCGAGGGAAAAATGTTTCCCTCGCAAATTCCAGAATTTGCGAGGGAAATATTTTTCCGTCGCAAATTTCATGATTTGCGAGGGAAAATTATTCCCTCGCAAAATCTAAAATTTGCGAGGGAAACTTGAATTTTCCGTCGCAAAGTGATTTGCGAGGAACTTTTTTGCGACGGAACTTTTTCCGCCGCAAACCAATTTTGCGACGGAAAATAGCTTTTTTGCGAGGGATTTTTTCCGCCGCAAAAAACAGTTTTTTTTGTAGTGAAACTTGAATATCTAGGCTTAAAATTCAAGATATTATACATTGGGTCTTAGGTTTCCCAAAGCTTAAAATATCATTCATCATAAGCCCACCATTAACACATCTACTAATATTTATCAATCACAAATCCTATCATAAATATGACAAGTTCTCAAAACTAGATCCACTTTTCAAAAGTCAAAAACAAAAACTCCGTCGACCTTCTACCAAAACACAATCCGATATCGATTTAATAAAAAATATGACAACTAATCAGACTATACAAAATAAATTTTAGAGTGACAGTATACAAGAATTCATACTGATGGATGTCCCCCACAAAGACATTAAGAGTAAATACCAGGATGAGACAAAGGTCCCAGTAACAAAAAATCCAACTCATCATGTACAAACTAATATGTGATCATGAGATGTTAAGAGGGATAATTACAAATATATGGTATCATGAGAAATTTACAAAGTACAAGATGTCAATAAAAGCGAAATTTAACATCTAGCTAACCTTATACCCTCCTTATTCACTGGCCGAACCCATAGATGAGTTATCTATACATGGCGGCCTACTACCTTACATCCTCTAATGGAGAATTCATCTACTTATATTCTTTATTAGGTAAAGGAGCAAAAATACACATGTGCTTTACCCCAGGAATACCCAGCACCATATGCTTTTTTTAGAGCAAAAATACACACATGGTTACCATTTTGGAGCAAAAATCACAATCACCGTTGTGTGATTGTGAGCCTAGCTTTTGGGAACAAAGAGAAAAAATTAAATGGCATGTTCAGGAAGAATGAAAAAAAAAAAATTACTTCCATATGTTTTTCAATAGGAGAACTGCTAAAAATATGATTAAGTCGTTGTAAAAGGATGATGGCTCATGGTCTGATGATCAACTTAAAATGCGTCGAATGGCCTTCTCTCATTTTCATAGTGTTTATCACCTTCCAGATGCTAGAATTGCCGCTACCATCCTCCCTGGTTTGAGAAATCTTCCTATACCTTCTCTTGATGTTTCAGATGTTGATATGCTAATGTCTCCTATCACTCTATTGGAAGTTTGTGAAGCTTTCTTTTTAATACCAAAAAATAGTTCTCTAGGCCCTGATGGGTACCATGCCAAATTTTTTCAGAGACATTCATTTCTGGTTCTGCATGATATCTTTCATATGGTTTATTAATTTTGGGATACTGCACATCTTTTGCAGTGTTTCAATAAGACTCATATTACACTCATACCAAAAATGGATAAGCCTCAAGGTTTTAAGGACTTAAGAAGTATGAGTTTATGTAACGTTGCATATAAAATAGTTTCCAAGGTTTTGGGTAACCATTTAAAAAAGCCTTTGGGGAAATTAATTGCTCCGAATCAAAATGCTTTTTTGAAAAATAGACTCATATCAGATAACATTGTTGGCCTCTGACCTGATGTGTCAAATACATAATGCCCGTTCAGGAAGGAAGAGATTGGCAGCCCTCAAGATAGATTTCTTAAAAGCCTTTGACAAACGTTTGTGGGCATTCATCAAGGCTATTATGCAATGAATGTTGTTCCCACTTAAATGGATCAATTTCATCCAGCAGTTTATTTCAGTTGTGCAATATAACATTGTTTTCAATGGCCAAATATCCCCGGTTATCATTCCTACCAGAGGTGTAAGGCAAGGTGATCCTCTCTCACCTTATCCTTATATACCATCTGCAAATGTCCTTTCTTGTATAATCAATCACTTGCAATCTTTTGGCTATTGAAATGGGATTAAAGTTTGTAATTCTGCACAGCCTATTACTCATTTGCTTCATGTAGATGACTCAGTTTTATTCTTTGAGGCTACACAATCTTGTTGTGATTTGGTTAGACAAGTCCTTGATTTATATTGTTTTGGGTTTGGACAAGAAGTGGACCATACTAAATCTTCATTAATTTTTATCCCAACCATTCCTCATGCTATGAAGATTCAGTTTCATGCAAGTTGGTGTTTTTGCTAGATTGGGAAAATATTTGGGCACTTGGATTGATCCAAGAAGGAGTAAATCTATCTTCTACAACCATGTTCTTTCTTTGATTGAAAGTAGAACTACATCTTGGAAGGCTCTGCTCCTATCTCTGGCATCTTGTCTCCAATTGATCAAGTTAGTTCTCTTATCTGTAGACATTCTTATTATGTCCTGTGTTCCCCTGCCTAAATATATTTGTGATTCATTGATAATGATATATTTTATAATTAAATAGGTATATATTTTATGATATAATTGGTTGGATTTATTACTATTTTACCTATTTAATTGTAAGATATATACTTTTCTATCTTTTAATTAAATATAGGATAAAAGAATATTATAATAGAAAATCTATTGATATCCTATTTTATTATGCAGGAGATATTATCTGATCTAGGAGGGGCAACAAATTAAATTGAAAAGGATTTAATATAATATATTATGATATTATATTATATTAAATTGACTAAAGATTAGAAAAGAAGGCGTGGACAGTACGTGATGCAAAACACATTGCCAAAAGATAGGTTTTAGATATTAGATGATATATTACATGAGATTGTGAGATTGATAGGAGAATCAGGAAAAAGGATATCAGAGACGCACCGAAGGCCCAGCCCAAGCCATATAGTTATTTATTGTGAGGGAGACGCACAAACGTGGGGGACGCGAGAAAAGAGGAGAACGCAGAGAAAGCCGAACTGAAATATCGAAGAAATAGAACACGCACAAAAGGAGGGCAGACGCGAGGAGACAGAGGAGAACGCAGAGACAACGCCGAATAGCAATTCAAGAACGACACGGATCAGCAGAGCGCAACAGCCAGGAGCAATAAAGAGACAAAGCTCTACAGTAGTGGTGTCATCTCTTATTTGTTCTTTCTTTTATCTTTTGATTCTGAGTTTCATCTTCTTGTCATTGATTTTATTATAGCCATGTGTGGCTAATTTTCTTTTCAACCTAGAGAACCTACGAACTTGTTTGGGTTCTAGTTAGTATTCCCACGAATTATTTCTGATTAATTTTATGTCAGTTTATTTATTCTTGTGTTTATTGTTATTGCTTATTAATTGGCCACTAGTCAGCATGTTTTGGGGATTTAGGGTTGAACTTAGAAGAGGGAATCCTAAATTGACCATGGGAGTAAATAATGTGGAATTAGATTTAAATTTAATGTGAAATTAGGTTTAATCTAATTTGCGTCTAGGATAGGTATATACCTAGAAGCTCTGCATAATCAAATTAGAGTGAACCCGTTCTAGAAAACGCCTTATTTAGTTGTGTGAGGAATTGCATAATTAATTAAGATAGGTATATAGATGGACCGGAAGGCATCTGTAGACATTTATACTCTAGATTAGCTGATTAAGTTAAATCAAAAGTAATTTAGTGGGGATAAAATCTAAGAAACCAACAAGGGACTAGTGACTCTAGGTTGTACTTCTTGATATTTGAATTCGTTCTTTTGCTATTATTAGTTCTTATTGATTTTCTTTTTATTCTTGAAAACAATTCTGATTCGCTCAACTTAAACGAATTAAGGGAATTTAATATCTAATTGCTAGTTAGATTGAGTCCTCGTGGGAACGATAATTTTATCATCACTTTATTACTTGATACGGCCCGTATACTTGCGGAGTTTTAGGCTTAAAGTTTTGCCCTATCAAGTTTTTGGCGCCGTTGCCGGGGACTCAAGGCAATTGGTGATTAGTATTAGAAATCTTTTAGTAATTTTAGTTTGAGTATTTTTTTTAAAAAAAAAATCCTAATTTTTTTTATTTTTTTTCTTTTATTTTTAGCTTTTAGTGTTACTGTGATACTTTGAGATTTATTTGGTTTTGCAGGTACTTCGGTACATGACTCGTAGAACCAAAGCTATTAAAACACCACAGAAAACAAGGAATATCCAAGAGCTTTTGGAAGCTTCGACACCGCATAACCAAGAGGAGGAAGTGATACACACTGACACTGAAGAAATGGCTGCAGATGAAAATGATCGTTTGGGTATCAACGACTTTCTGGGAAGACAATCTCGAGGTTATCAGTCAGGAATCAAAGTGCCTGAGTTTCAAGCCAACAATTTCGAAATCAAGCAGACTATGCTTAAGATGCTTGAACTACAGGGTCAGTATGCGGGGAACAATTCAGAAGATCCCAATCGGCATCTGATACAATTCCTTGACGTTTGCGACTCATTCAAGATGAATGAAGTTCCTGATGGTGTAATTCGCCTTCGGCTTTTTCCTTACTCTCTACAAGGGAAAGCCAAAGAATGGCTCAACAACTTAGAAGAGGGCAGCATAACTTCTTGGGAGACACTAGAAGAAAAGTTCAGATCAAGATTCTTTCCACATAATAAGATTGTGGACGCACGAGCCGCTCTTACAAACTTCTCTCAACAATTTGGTGAACATCTATATGAGGCTTGGGAGAGGTTCAAGTTGCTTGTCAGGCAGAGTCCTGGCCATAATCTAGAGAAGTGGGTCTTACTTCAAATATTCAGTACTCGGTTGACTCCTGAATCTAAATCAGAATTAAATGTTTGTTACTAATGGGGAACTACAAAACAACCTAGGTGAATCATGTCCGGAAATGCTTAGATGACTTATCTACCGACTTTCTACGTAACAACAATGACAAGGCCGGTAAAGTCAGTTGATAAGATTATTGAAGACCCTTCTTCACAGCTGATGGCAATGTTAAATACAATCAACAAGAGGTTCGATCACTTAGAAGCTCAAGTAAATCGATCTAATGGTAGACAAATGGGAGTCAATGCTATTCATGGCCTTTGTGATTACTGTGGAAATAGCCATATTAATGGAGAATGCCTCATATCTCAACAGATGGAACCAGTGAACTATGCAGGTAACTACCGTGGCAACAACCAGAACAATCCTTACTCGAACACCTACAATTAAGGTGGCGTAAAAACCCTAACCTCTCTTGGAAATATGGAGCGACTCTTAATGAAGCGTCAACCTCTAGTACAAAACAAGTGCCCCCTCCTGGGTTCTATCAATTTGAAAAGGAAGTCATTCCTGCCCAAGAACCTAAATCTGATCTAGAGACAATGATGTCTCAACTTGCAAGTTTTCAATTAAAGAATGCTCAGGAGCAAGCTACTATTAATGCAAGAGTAGACTCATCTGTTGCAAGAGTAAACTCATCTATTAAGAACCTTGAGGTACAAATGGGACAAATTGCAAATGCTGTGAACGTTTTACAACAAAGGGAACTGCCAAGCAATACTGTGCCTAATCCTCGCAGAGATGGAAAAGAGGAATGCAAAGCTCTTACACTGAGAAGTGGAAAGGAATTGCCTAAGATTCCAAAACCAACGAAGGAAGCCTCAGTGTTAAATGATCGAACAAATCCTACAGTTACTATGGAGGATGATGACGAGGCTACACAGGCGGTAAATCAAAAAGCCAATGAAGAGAAAGTTGAGATTGAATCTAAACAAGGGGAGATGAAAAAGCAGACAACTCAAGAGAATTCTAAATGGGTACCACCCTTACCATTCCCTCAAAGATTTCAAAAGAAGGCTTTAGACGAGAAATATAAGAAGTTTTTGGAGATTTTCAAGCAGCTACACATTAACATCCCTATCCTCGAAGCGTTAGAGCAGATGCCCCACTATGTGAAGTTCTTGAAGGAGATGTTGAGTAAGAAGAGGAGGTTCGGTGACTATGAAACCGTAGCCCTAATGAAGAGTGTAGTGCTATTCTTCTCAACAAATTACCCCTAAACGAAAGATCCAGGAAGTTTTTCCATACCTTGCATAATTGGAGAAAAGTTTCAGGGAGGAGCATTATGTGATCTAGGATCAAGTATCAACTTGATGCCACTATCTGTGTTCAGAAAATTGCAATTGGGGGAAGCTCAACCAACTTCTGTGACACTTCAGCTAGCCGATCGAAGTTTAGTTTTTCCAAAGGGCATTATTGAAGATGTGTTGATTAAAGTTGACAAGTTTATTTTCCCTGCTGACTTCATTGTCTTGGACTGTGATGAAGATAGAGATATACCACTCATCGTGGGAAGACCTTTCCTTGCCACAGCTCGAACTCTGATTGATGTTGAAAAAGGAGAAATCAAGTTGAAAGTAAATAATGAAGAAGTCATATTTAACATGAACAAGGCATTGAAGTATCCTAGAGACGTTACAGATTGCTTCAGGGTTGACGTGCTTGATGAGGTGATTCAAAAAGCTTTAGAGTCCTTTTCAAAAAAAGAACCTTTGGCAGCTGTGTTACAAGGGACTGATGAAATTGAAGAAGAAAATATATTTGAATGTAAGAAGTTACTTGAAGCCTCTTCGTATTACAGTAAACCACAACAGAAGTTTGAGTTGTTAGAGAGGGAATCAAGGCAGACTACTTCTTTGAAGCCTTCTATAGAACAAGCACCAATTCGGAGCTTAAACCCTTACCACCACATCTTGAATATGCATACTTGGGTGAATCTGAGACACTACCTATTATCATCTCTTCTTCCCTATCTGAAGATCAAAAAGAACAGCTGTTAAACGTTCTCCGAGGCCACAAAAGCGCTTTAGGTTGGACAATTGCAGATATAAAAGGTATAAGCCCATCAATTGTAATGCACAAGATACTCTTGGAAGATGATCACAGGAAATCTATTCAGAATCAAAGAAGACTAAATCCCATGATGAAAAAGTGGTCAAGAAGGAAATTATTAAGTGGTTAGATGCTGGGATTATTTACCCCATCTCTGATAGCTCGTGGGTTAGCCCAGTCCAATGTGTTCCTAAAAAGGGAGGTATGACAGTGATTACTAATGAGCAAGATGAGCTTATCCCCACTCGTACGGTGACTGGTTGGCGTATTTGCATGGATTACAGAAAATTGAATGATGCCACGAGGAAAGATCATTTTCCACTTCCTTTCATTGACCAGATGTTAGACCGATTGGCTGGTAAAGAATTCTTCTGTTTCTTAGATGGTTATTCAGGGTATAATCAAATTGTGGTTGCTCCCGAAGATCAAGAGAAAACAACATTCACCTGTCCTTATGGCACTTTTTCCTTTAGAAGAATGCCGTTTGGTCTATGCAATGCTCCTGCCACTTTCCAAAGATGCATGATGAGTATATTCTCTGATATGATAGAAGAGATAATGGAAGTGTTTATGGACGACTTCTCGGTATTTGGTGAATCATTTGACAAGTGCTTGATAAATCTGGAGAAGGTGTTGAAACGATGTGAGGAGACAAACTTAGTGCTCAACTGGGAAAAGTGTCATTTCATGGTGACTGAAGGAATAGTTTTGGGTCATAAAGTCTCCAAAGAAGGGTTAGAGGTTGACAGAATCAAGATTTCTGCGATTGAGCAGCTCCCTCCTCCTTCTAATGTCAAAGCTGTAAGAAGCTTCTTGGGCCATGCTGGATTCTATCGTCGATTCATTAAAGAATTTTCCAAGATTTCAAAGCCCCTCTCGCAGTTACTTGAGAAAGATACTCCCTTTCAGTTTAATGAGGAGTGTATGAAGGCTTTTGAAGAACTAAAAGAAGATTGACTTCAGCTCCTATCATTGTAGCTCCTGAGTGGTCACTACCTTTTGAAGTAATGTGCGATGCGAGTGACTATGCTGTTGGAGCCGTGTTGGGACAAAGGCATGCCAAGATCTTCCATCCTATCTACTATGCGAGCAAGACCCTTGTAGCAGCTCAGGTAAATTACACCACCACTGAAAAAGAAATGCTAGCTATAGTGTTTGCTTTTGAAAAATTTAGAGTATATTTGATGGGTGTTAAGGTTGTAGTTTACACTGATCATGCTGCCATTAAATATTTGTTGGGAAAGAAAGAGTCAAAACCTAGATTGATTAGATGGGTCTTGTTGCTACAAGAATTTGATGTGCATATAGTTGATAGGAAAGGAATTGAAAATCAAATTGCTGATCATTTGTCTAGGATTGTGAACCCTTCTGATCATGTGAATGATTTGTTGGTAAATGAATGTTTTCCTGATGAACAATTGTTTACTGTAAGTAGTTGTGGTTTGCCATGGTATGCTGATATTGTGAACTATCTTGTGTGTAAAGTATTACCCCCTGATTTGAATTTCTATCAAAGAAAGAAGTTTTTGCATGATGTTGCCTACTATATTTGGGAAGAACCATTTCTTTTTAAGAGATGTGCTGATTCGATTATTAGAAAATGTGTGCCTGAGATAGAACAAGATGAAATTTTGAACGCATGTCATGCATCTGCATATGGGGGACATTACAGGGGGGAAAGAACTGCATCTAAAGTGCTTGAATCTGGTTTTTATTGGCCTACTTTATTTAAAGATGCTCACCACTTTGTTACCAAGTGTGATAGATGTCAAAGAACAGGTAATATTTCTAAGAGACATGAGATGCCTCATCTGGAATCTTTGAGGTTGAGTTATTCGATGTCTGGGGGATGGATTTCATGGGTCCATTCCCATCTTCAAGAGGAAACAAATACATCCTTGTTGCTGTGGAATATGTGAGTAAATGGGCTGAAGCTATGGCTTGCCAAGCTAACGATGCCAACACAGTGATTCGATTCTTGAAGAAGTATATACTGACAAGATTTAGCACCCCGCGAGCCATTATTACTGATGAAGGAACCCACTTCAACAACAAGAATTTCAAAGCTCTCTTAGAGAAATATAAAGTGCACCACCGAATGTCACTTGCATACCATCCTCAAACTAATGGGTTGTGTGATTTGACAAACAGGGAAATTAAAAGGATTCTTGAGAAAACTGTAGGCCCAACTAGAAAAGACTGGTCTGACAAGCTTGATGATGCTCTATGGGCTTATAGGACAGCTTTCAGGACTCCCATTGGCATGTCACCATATCGCCTGGTTTTCGGAAAAGCATGCCATTTACCACTTGAATTGGAATATAAAGCATGGTGGGCAATCAAGAAGCTAAACATGGATCACAAGCAAGCGGGAACAAAGAGGTTGTTCCAACTGAATGAGTTAGAAGAATTTAGACTTCAAGCATATGATAGTGCACGATTGTATAAAGAAAGAACAAAGAAATGGCATGACAGTCATATCTTGAAGCGATCTTTTGAGCCAGGGCAGTTGGTGCTTCTCTTCAATTCAAGACTGCACTTATTTCCTGGGAAGCTTAAATCAAGGTGGTCTGGTCCTTTCAGAGTGGTTTCAGTGTCCTCAAAAGGTGCAATTGAGGTTAAAGATGAGAGAACAGGAAATTGCTTCAAAGTGAATAGGCAAATATTAAAGCATTACCATGGTGGTGAAGTGAACCGGCAAACAATGGTTCACCACTTGGCATCACCTACTTAGCTTGCTGACATAGTCGGGCTGAAGACTATAAACCAAGCGCTTCTTGGGAGGCAACCCAAGGGTTTTTCTTGCATTTATTAGTATTATTATTATTTTGTTTTTTTTTTCTCTTTGCATTTTATTCAGGTTTGAAGATGATCACTCCTTTTGTTGCTGCAAAGTCTTGCGTGTGCACTCGCTCCTCCCTCAAAATTTGAAACATCATGGATGGTACTAAAAGAAGAACTCCATATCAGAGTTAGAGACTTAAACCAGGGGAGTACTAGTTTTTTTCCCTCTTTATATTTTTGCAACATTGAGGACCATGTTTGATTTAAGTGTGGGGGAGGGATATGATTTCCTTGGTTATGCTTGTCCTTATGCAATTGAAAAGAATTGTTTTTTTTTTTTTTGTTGACCTTAACTTTGAGTTTTCCCCATCTTAGTAAATATTATCAAGTCAAAAATTAAAATAAAAAGAAGAATGTTTCAACTAAGTCTTTAAGCCTTGAATTTTTGTAGCAATCTTGAGATAAACTATGAGAATAGGGAATAGTTTGTAATAGGATCAACAGATTATTAGTTTTTGAATATTTTGCTACATGATTTCTTTAGAAAATTAGATGATGACCTTTGCTAGCTAAGTAAAACTTTTGTTCAGGGAAATGACTCAGGTAAAAAAAAAAAAAAAACAACAACAACAACTCCGCTGACATCTCTAGACTTGACTTAGTAACCGGTGCTGCATCACCCATGTGCAGGGTCGCGTCAAACGGTAAAGTCCAAGAGGGTTATGAGTTGGGCTAAAAGCCTCTTGAGGTGCCTGTTGGAGTAACTGAGTAACTGGTGCTGCATCACCCATGTGTAGGGTCGCGTAAAAAGGGGACCTACAACGGCTCAAGACCACAAAAAAAAAAAAAGAGAAAAAAAAAAGAGAAAAGAAAAGAAAAACTATATTTCCTACCTGAGGATCCTTATTAAATTAAATAAAAAGCTTGGTTTAGTGGGGGCTTTTGAATTTTTCCGGAGAAATTGAGTAGCTTAATATTCTTCTACTAATCTTATTGTTGCTCTTATTATTCACTGATCCTTTGATTATGGGATGTTAAGAGATTAATATAATTGTTTAAGGCTATTGGCTTAGTGACTCATTCTTATAAGACATTAACTTGAATAAATCTTGATGATATAATCTAAGTGTGGTGGTTTATTGCTCTCTGTTTAGGAATTTCATAAGCAATGTTCTTTTCGGATAATAAATTCTCTTTCTCTTGCTTGAGGACAAGCAAATGTTTAAGTGTGGGGAATTTGATAATGATATATTTTATAATTAAATAGGTATATATTTTATGATATAATTGGTTGGATTTATTACTATTTTACCTATTTAATTGTAAGATATATACTTTTCTATCTTTTAATTAAATATAGGATAAAAGAATATTATAATAGAAAATCTATTGATATCCTATTTTATTAGGCAGGAGATATTATGTGATCTAGGAGGGGCAACAAATTAAATTGAAAAGGATTTAATATAATATATTATATATTATATTAAATTGACTAAAGATTAGAAAAGAAGGCGTGGACAGTACGTGATGCAAAACACATTGCCAAAAGATAGGTTTTAGATATTAGATGATATATTACATGAGATTGTGAGATTGATAGGAGAATCAGGAAAAAGGATATCAGAGACGCACCGAAGGCCCAGCCCAAGCCATATAGTTATTTATTGTGAGGGAGACGCACAAACGCGGGGGTCTACAGTAGTGGTGTCATCTCTTATTTGTTCTTTCTTTTATCTTTTGATTCTGAGTTTCATCTTCTTGTCATTGATTTTATTATAGCCATGTGTGGCTAATTTTCTTTTCAACCTAGAGAACCTACGAACTTGTTTGGGTTCTAGTTAGTATTCCCACGAATTATTTCTGATTAATTTTATGTCAGTTTATTTATTCTTGTGTTTATTGTTATTGCTTATTAATTGGCCACTAGTCAGCATGTTTTGGGGATTTAGGGTTGAACTTGGAAGAGGAATCCTAAATTGACCATGGGAGTAAATAATGTGGAATTAGATTTAAATTTAATGTGAAATTAGGTTTAATCTAATTTGCGTCTAGGATAGGCATATACCTAGAAGCTCTGCATAATCAAATTAGAGTGAACCCGTTCTAGAAAACGCCTTATTTAGTTGTGTGAGGAATTGCATAATTAATTAAGATAGGTATATAGATGGACCGGAAGGCATCTGTAGACATTTATACTCTAGATTAGCTGATTAAGTTAAATCAAAAGTAATTTAGTGGGGATAAAATCTAAGAAACCAACAAGGACTAGTGACTCTGCACAGACTTCTTGATATTTGAATTCGTTCTTTTGCTATTATTAGTTCTTATTGATTTTCTTTTATTCTTGAAAACAATTCGATTCGCTCAACTTAAACGAATTAAGGGAATTTAATATCTAATTGCTAGTTAGATTGAGTCCTCGTGGGAACGATAATTTTATCATCACTTTATTACTTGATACGGCCCGTATACTTGCGGAGTTTTAGGCTTAAAGTTTTGCCCTATCATTCATCGACTCTTGTTGCTTAGATTTTTTCTGGGGAAATTTAGGAGACAAGAAAAAAATACAACTTCTAAGAAAAGACTCTCTTCATGCCTATTGATGAATGAGTCCGAGGCATCAGACCAACTCATATGGTTAATAGAGCTTTAGTGACTAAGCAAGTGTGGCGAGTCTCATCTTCTCAACATCCTTCACTTCTTGCCTCTACTTTAAAGGTGAAGTATGTTGATCTAACTCAACTCCAGATGATCAAAAAACCATACAATGCATCTTGGATATGGTCATGAATAGCCAAACATGAGGATATCATTATCAATCATCTTTTAAATGGAAAATGGGAAATGATCTATCTATACATCTCAACCACCATTTGTGGTGGTCGATGCTATTAGGATCAGTTTCTCCAACGGCTCCTTTGGTAGTGGCTGATCTCCTACTGCATAAACTTATGGTTGGAATCCTATTCAGTGGAATTCTTAACTAGTCCGCTCTTTATATCTTTCTAATGTTGCTAAAACAATTTTAAGTACCGCACTTTCTTTCTCCAATATTCTTGATCTCTTAATTTTTGCTGCTAATAAATATGGGGATTACTCTTTTAAGGATGGTTTCTCTTTATGCATGAGACAACATTTAACTAGGTTTAATGATCCTCTTGGAAAATTTTGTGGTTTATGTCTCTTCTTGTTAGGTACCTTCTGTTCATATGGAAGCTTCTTCATAAGGCTTTTCCTTCTATTAATATTCTCCAAAGACACCATCTTAATGTCTCTGGCCTATGCTTGTTTGGTTATCATGAAGAAGAAACGATTGAGCACCTATTCTTCACGTGTCCTTTCACATGTAGAGCTGTTTGGTTTGAATGTTTTAATACCAAATTTGATGATCTTAGTTCTCAAGACTTTTTCAATGGCTGAAGAATACACTCTTTCAATTGCATTCTCACCTTTTTAAGAGTATTATCATTCTTTTAAACATCATTTGTTTATGACCCTCTGGCTGTTGTATGGGAAATTCAAGAGACCCTGCGATTTTTATCTCTTGCTTTTGCAGAAAATCAGATTGTTCAAAAATTGCCTTCAAATTTGTCCATGACGCCTATTATTTGTAATGTCTACAATGAGGGGTGGACCATAGCTATTCATGGGTTTCATTCCATGGTCATCCTCTCCAAGGGAGATGCTTTATTCAACTACAAATGTTTATGGTCCACCCTTTGTTGGATTGTGAACTCTATCTTCTCCTCAGGTACTTGTACAATCACGATCGTGGTCACTACGAAGCAGATTAGTCATCTTTCAACTGTCACACCTGGATTAGGAGACACCATTATGGAGAACATTCATTCTTTCTCACTATTATTTTCTTGGGCTAATAATGTTGAAGTTATTAACTCTTTTCCTACATCTTTTGCTAATTTATTTTCTTGTTGCCCATTGTTATTTAAGACTTTGTAACTGTTATCTTTTTATTAATACCGTTTACCTTTTTATAAAAATAAAAATAAATTTCTTCGATTCTAAATATAGAAACTAGGTAAATATCCTACCTCAGTATCAAATGTAAAATAGAAAGCATAGTCATAAGAAATAAAAGAAAATATTATGTATTCTGACAAAAATGACAATACTGTATATATTTATGACTCGAAGAGCATTGGTGGAATCGTCATATTGACATTGAATCCCGAATTAGAAGCTCTTCGTGTAGAGCCCATAATAAGATTTCAACTGCAAAATGCTATAGGTCTTCATTCTAATGCCACCAAATCCCCATCCTTACAATATTTGACAAATATTGTACACGCTTGTGATACCAAACTACACAAAAAGTACAATAGGAAGAAAGGCACTGTTGTCTTTACTGGAAGATTGGATACAAAAAGAAAAACACTCTTATATTACACACACACTTATTACATCAATACACAAGAAGCACCTGATGAATTGATAGGATAAAATTCTGTCTCAGATATCGGATGTCATTTCCATTGTTAATTAACTTTTACCTACATAGAAACCGCGGATAGATTGGTAGACGTTGAGGAAAGAATCCATGAAGACGACAAGTCCAATGATAGCTGCACTTGCTCTCCAAAGGTCTCGAAAATACACTAACCTCAGTGCAGCCATACTTCGATTCCACCACATCATCCACCGCGTCCTCCTCGGCATACTCTCGTAGTAACTATTCAATTCATCTATCATAGGTTTATAACATGTTTCGTTGGTCAAAACATTTCTGCCAAGGTCATGCACTAAGGTCTCTACTTCCGTATCTCTTCCGAGTGTGTGCGCAATGACTTTCTTCTCTACTAACAAACTAACGTCTTCTTTGGTGTGAATGAGAGAGTCAAAGAGAGAGACATAGCTGCAGACATAAGGCTGATTTGGGTAGTGACACTGTTCCAAGGCCATGATGTTACTGAAAACACATTCTGTTGTGTGGTCGATTCTTAATTGTGGGATTTCTAAGCGAGCTACCATTATGAAATTGGGTATGCAGCCCAAACACAGGAACCAGCTACAGATTTTAGATGTCCTGCACTTTATGTCAAGTAAGGGCCTATTGTCGACTTTCTCAAAGATCACTCCTACTTCTTGCAACTTTTTTGTAGTCTTTAAGGGCGACCTTTTTTTGAATTCATTAAAATCCTTGCAAATGTAGAAAGACCTGGTCAAATCAAATCCTCACAAAATGTGTTAATCTATGGGCATCATAGCATCATATAGTGTGTGTTTGTATACTTCCTCTCTCTGATCCTTGATATAAAACCCACTCTAATGAAAAATTGGACTAAAAAATAGATCTTATATTGCAGACTTTAGAGAGTACATGTGTTAAACATGTTATTTAAATTCTGACATTTTACAGCTAATCCAGTGTTACGATTTAATTGTGATAATATCAGCAAAACTTGTAGGAATGCAACAATTTTTATATTATAAAAGCTTAGAATTATTAGTCATAGATATTAAACAATAAGAGAAGCTATACTAAATAATTTTAGAAATCTAATCATGAATGCAAACGTGGGAAATGAATGCAATACTACAATTAATTAACAACATATTGTAGCCTATCAGTCATTAATGAGTTCTTGGAAACAGTAGTAGCTGTTGAAGTTTGAACAATTATATCGATGGAGAGAAAAAATAAGAACCTCTGGAATATTACTGACTGATCTTGAAATAAAAGATAGTATAAATAGGCTGTTACATAAGCAAACTTAAAGTTAGCCCTGGAATATAATTAATTTAATCTAATTAAATAAAAATACCTAAGATGTAATCCTAAGATATGATAAAATATCTAAGATATAATTAACTAAATAAATTGAAATATCAAATTAAGAGATGTGTGTGAGTCATGAAGCATTACTCAACAGCAGCATGTTAATAGACAGTATTATTTAATTTATTAACAGTCCCACATTGACTAGTTGAAGAATAGATTGAAAGTATATATCCTTGAGATAAGTCCTACATAAATCAAATTGATTATCGTATTGGTATAAATTGATGGGAAAACAAACCTAATATATAACTTATATAACTGTAGTATTTGAAAAAAAAAAATGTGTACCTTATCAGATCAGTGAAATGTTGTGGCTCATAATATTTACCCGAGTTCTCCTTCAACTTCATAAACCTTGATGAAGTTATTTTTTCAAAACCAGAGGCTGAAGTAGTATTGTTATCTATTGAGGACTTGCCATTTGAACTTGAGCTTGCAGCAGTTTCTTGATCAGAACAAGAGTCAGCTTTTTTATAGGTATGATAACAGTCGAAGTAGTCATGGGCAAGTTCAATAAATGTGGGACGCCTCTTATCAGGGTCAGATTTAGGAACAACAGTATTGTACAGCTTTTCCAAGATGAACAATGGGATCTGGTTTTCAAGCAGAAGCAAGTCTCTCTGGATACTCTTGTTCAGCCATGATTGTTTCACTATAATATCATCTGAATATGTTGGTTTCTCTACATTCTTACCATTCTTGCTGTCTTCATCAGATTTTTGCCTTTGAACCCTCAGAAACAGCTCCATGATGAATACGGAATCCAACAGCATCATTTCCACCAGCTTTTCCTTATCAATGTCATAACGGAGCTTTTCTGCATAACATTGGCGTATGTCTGCTTCATTGCTTGTAAGGTAATCCTTGAATTGGTCCATGTTGTTCTTGACACGACAACGGAAGAATTTAAGGTATCGTAGTTTCTGCTCTTGCATGGGATTAAGCATTTTTCTGCCATAGTGAAGGGGCCCTATTGAGATCAACTGAGGAGTGTAGGCAGATTGATTCATACTCCGAAGATAGCCTGGGACTTTGTAGATGTTCCATTTCGTTGTGTTCAGATCTTCTGGTTCGTTTTTGATATCGATCATAATGTGCTTCACTATCTCATAATTAGCAGGGTTTGATGAACCAGAATTGATTGTGTGATCTTTAGATGCCATTGAATCCCAAGTACCTGTAATTGAAACGACGATAAAAAGTGAGAAAATATGCTTACAATTAAAGCAATTCTTGTACGCCAAAATGACTTAACCATCATTTACGCAATTCAGGTTCTTATAGTTTTAACAAGTTTTTTATTTTGGTCCTATACTTTAAATGAGTTTTTTCTTTTCAATTCATGCAAGTGATCAGCAGTCCACGTCAGCCTATTTGAGACGATACTAATGCCACATTAGTAAAGTTGACACTGTCAAGCTCAAATCCAAATCCAAATCCTCATGACACTATATTTATAGAGTAACATATTGGATGACAGTAAATTATAAAAACAAAAACAAAAAAACGAAAGAAAAGTATTGAGACCAAAATCGAAACATGTTAATAGTATAGAACGTGAAAAGCTTAAATCTTTTTCTTTTAATTTAATTTTTGAGACATATATAATATTTAGCTAAAAAATAATCTAAAAATCTAATTGTTCAAGTAAGATAAGATGAGACCCATCACACTTATAAAAAGAATAGTTATAACTTATAGTTTTTTCCTGTATAGCTACATTCTATTGTTTAATACTCAATTAATTAAGAAATTTATCATCCACTATATATAGGCGCACTGGTACTTTACTTTAATTAAAATTTTTATAAAAAAATAATTTAATATGATGTTTCATAACTTTAACAATAATGGATGTGGAAGGGAGAAAATATTATTTTAATTACATCCGCGATAATTAATTAAATGTTATCACACTTTAAGAGTATAAATTAAGTTGTAAATGTAAGGATGGAAGCTATATTCTTCTTTTAGAAAAAGACAAAAAAAATTATTTAAGCTGTAAAATTTTAAATCAGTAATTTCTTACTAATGTAAAAATCTTGAGCTTGTAACTTTCCTCTGTACTTATCTTTTACTGGAATTCGTAATGTAACTATATTATTCCCGTTTTACTATTATTTTGATCTTTTCATTAAAAAAAAAAAAAAAAGACTTCTTTCTTGAGAGATCGAATCTAAATTCTCTCATTGTATTTTTTTTTTCTTTTTTTATTTAATAAAAAATTATTCATTTTCTTTTAAAATAACTAGTTGTCCAATTAAAATTACAAAGATAAAAACCATGGATATGTAATTATGTACCACTCTGGTCCTATTTATAAGTCCAATTTGACCAAATCTCACATACCAAGGAAAGTTAGGAAAGTTAGCTACTTCTACCAAAGCTATCCAAACGGGCCCTATAGAGAAAATTTCCAACTTTACCCTCATTTATGAATATGTACCTTTTAAAATTTATTGTCAAGTCTCTCTCATCTTTTTCTCTTCCAATATAGATAGCCAATCTCTCTCATACTCATTAATATGGGCAAAATTGTCACAATCTCATTTATTTGGTCAAAATGGACTTATAAATAGGACAAAATTTTTTACTTAAACTAGACTTATAAATAGAACCAGAGTGATAAATGGTAAGAATCATATGATAAGCGTCTTCTCTCCTATTCCTGTACCGTCCGCTCTGCCACCTTTTGGCGCAAAATATTGAAGTCGGTGACTGAAAAAAAAAAAAAGTATTCAACATTCTTTTATTTTTATTTTTTTTAGTACCACCCATCAAATATTTTTTTTTAGTAACCCTTAGGACGCTAAAATACATTTCCATTTACCACCCTAAGATATTTTTTAATACCGCCCTAACATTTAACAACTTAAAATATTTTTTCACTAACATTGACTCATATTCTAAACTTATTTTTAGTTGTATCTAGCATCCAAAATATTTTTTCCGTGACACTTAATGTTTCAAAATAATTTTTGGTGCCGTATTTTAGGGTGCTAGATAAATTTAAAATTAGTTTAGTATATTAAGTCAATATTGGTAAAAAAAAAAAAAACCATTTTAGTAGAGTTTTGAATGCTAGATGGGTTATATTAAAAAAATATTTAGGACACAGCAGGATGTTATTACAAAAAATAATTTAAGATATAAAAGAAGAAAAAAAAATTATTTAAATATCAAATGAAATTTCAAAACTTCTAAATGTCTGTTAAAAGTTGTAAAGGACTTAAAGGTAATAAAGATCAAACTGAAATTTTAAAATGTTGATGAATTTACTCGTTTGTCCTTAGTTTTTAAATAATTTTTTTGTTCAAGGCCACCACAACTACCTAAGATAAGCTTTTGAAAAGAAATTGAATGAATGTGTGTGAGGGTGAAGATCAAACCCACCCCACCTTCATAAAGGTCTAAGTGGTCCAACCATTAACCCACTTAGTTTCTTTGATATATATATATATATATATATGCATTATCAAATTAAATATATATATTTTTTTAACATTTTTTTCATCAAAAAACAATTTTGTAAATTTCATTATAAGTATTGTAAATCTCATTACTGAACGTGTTGGTTTCATTAATGAATTTGTTACACACACATGTATGTATGTATTATTATATATATATTATGGGAAAAACACTTCTCATGTTGTAGGAGAAGTGTTTTCTCATGTCACACACACACATAAAATGGTGGGACCCACATATATATAATTAGTATTATATATATATGTAGGTCCCACCATTTCATGTGTGTGTAGGAATTTTCTTATTCTCATGCAACATGAGAAGTATAAACCTATATTTATAAATATAAAGAGTTGTGAATCTGGAACAGTTTGTTCATAGATGCAAAAGGAAGAAATCACACAACACTAAACAGTTTATTTGTTCATAAACGAAGAGAGAGAAAAAGGTGAAGATTACTTGTGAATCTCGAACAGTTTGTTGTCTCTTCTCAGAAAATGGCCTCTCTCTGTGTTGTGTTGTGTGTTGAATGAGTAGTCTGAAATCTGAGATGCTGTAATTTCTGTGACCGTGTGAGCTGAAATAGAAAGAGGAGGGAGAGAGAATCTTGGTTGGAGAATCCAGGAACCATATGGTCCTTGGTTTATATAATACAGATCCTTGAGGGAGATATTAATACTAAATTAATTCCGGGTGGGGTACTAAGGGCTTGTTTGTTAGAAAGAAAATTAGAGAATGAAAGGGAAGATCCCAAAGTTTTCATGATTTTTGAGTATTTGGTAGACGGAAGATCTAGTCAGCATTTTCCAGTAAGTGTACATCTTCCCATATTTGAGGGAAGATGTTTTCTATCCAAAAATGGAGGGAAAGCTGCAATATTCTCAGAAAAGTGTTTTTTTTCCTTCTAAAATTAGCCCTGGTTCTTCTTTTTCCCACTTAACCAACACTAGATTCTTCATACCAAACCCCTCAACTTAAGTTTCATTCCTTTGTATACCAAACAGCTCACATTTTTAAAGTTCTCTCACAATCTTCATTTCTATTCCTTTCTCTCCTTTAAGTTCATTTCCCTCCTTAAATCTTCTTCATAACAAACGGGGCCTAAATTATTTCGGGGTGGAGAGTCCAGACATTTCACACCAATAATATGTTGAAGAGAAAAATTATTTTGCTCAAGTTTTAGATCTTTTGGTAGGAGACAAAATGATTTTTTTAAGGATGAGAAAAATAAAAGGAAAATTTTAATTCGACCTATTATTAGTGGGCTGTATAGATTGCATATGAATTAATAACAAAATTTTTTGAACGGTTGTTGATTAACTAATATATTATTGTCAAAACGTGAATGCAGTATTGGTGCGGCAGCTGCCACGTCATTCCTAAGCCCCAATAACTTGCTCTTCCTCTTTCCCGCGCATCAAAACTGTTTGAATTTCAGTTTTACTGCCGACGAAATTGTAATTCTAAATTCTAATGATGAAAGAGTCTCATTCCGTTTATGATGGAATCACGTCTTCCAGTAGAGTCTATTTCCTTTCTTTTGTCCAAAGTCGCATTGTAACATCCAATTTTTATATTCTAAAATTAAATAATGTTTTAAGAGAGACTAATTTATAATAATTAAAATTTATCATGTAGTTACTTAATATAGTAGTAAATTTTTTAAAGTGAGAATTTAAAAATATTTTAAATTTTCACTTTAAAAAATATCATAACTTGTTAAACATTGAGAACATTATATTTAGGTTGAATATATAAACTTATCCCAATTATTAAATTATAGGAAAATGTTAAAAATATAACAACAGTTAAAAAGTACGTAACATTAAATTTAATAGTGGAAAGTATGTGAGTGGTGTGCTGTCCACCATTAAATTGGACAGGGCATTAATAATCCCCAACCACAATACCTCCACCTACTTCCCTCCCCCAAATTAAAAGAAGCAGAGGCGCATACTGTAGAGGGCACCATATGATCCTTGGTTTATATACTAAGGTAAATGAGTAAAAATACACATGTACTTTATTTTTTAGAGTTCCTAACACTATATGTTTTTTTTGGGAGCAAAAATACACACGTGATTACCATTTTTGAGCAAAAGTCACATCCCACCATTATGTTATTGTTCACCGTAATGAGTGAGAAAGAGTTGAAGTGAACAGTAACATAACGGTGAGATGTGAATTTTGCTCCAAAATGATAACAACGTGTGTATTTTTTCTCCCAGAAAAAGTATATGGTATTAGATGCTCCCAAAAGTAAAGCACATGTGTATTTTTACTCCTTTACCCTTTACGGGAGACATGAATACTAAATTATTTTCGCTTGGGGGGGTCCTGACATTTCACATCGATACGATATTAAAGAGAACATTTATTTTGCTCAAGTACTTGACCTTTTGGTTGCAGATAAAATGATTTTTTCAAGAATGAGAAATATTAAAAAAAATGAAATGAAAATTTTAATTCACCTGAAAAGTATTTAGATTTTAAAGAATGATTGAAATGAAATTTGTTACGAGGGTGTTTGGATTAGTTTTTGGAGAATGCCTCTTTGGAAGAAAATGTAGTAAAAGTGCTTTTTATAACAAATTCTCTGAAAAAATGATTTTAATAAAATGATCATATTTGGATATTGTTATCAGAATAACTTTTAATGCTCAAATTATTTAAAAAGACATTAGTTTTTTTTATAATTGCATATAAAAATAAGATTTAATTTTTAATATTTTAAACATTAAATTTCAAAATAAATACCAAAAATTAAATAAATTCATCTACAACATTAAAAGTATAACGTTAGTCAATTATGTAACATGATAAAAAAAAATAGCTCAAACATATATGTATTAATAAATTGTATATACTAAATCATTTACAAACAGTAATCATCCAAAATAAAACTGTACTAAATTTTAGATTGAAATAAGGACTCCCTCCATTTTTAAATATAAGACATAGTTGACTTTTTTTGAAAAGATTAGAGAAGCGAAATAAGTTACTTAATTATATTATATGTTATGTATCTTTAAATTATATATCAATTTAATAATCAAACTAATTAGTTTGAGGAAAATTAAAATATAAATATTTTAAAGTAATTTAATTAGTTTTCTTAATTTCTTAAAAAGAGTCAAATATATTTTATATTTAAGACTATAAGGAGTAATAAATTTAATTAGTTTGGACTAATAAATTTTTATAGTTGTTTTTCTAATAGCAACAGTGATTCTAAAAAAAAAATCTCCCCCACACATAAGAAAATTGGAAAAAATACATTTAAATACCATTTGAATTTGCAAAACCCCCAAATGTCTGTTGAATTTATTAAAGGACTTAAGGATACCAAGGATCATATGAGGACTTACAAATTCAGATGAATTTACCATTTTTCCCTTAGTTTTAAATAAATTAAAAAAATAAAAATGACCCTCACCAGAGGGCCACTGCGGCCAGCCGCTGAACTGCTAGAAATTCGGCGATGGTTTTTTTTGGGGGGTGGGTATGGGTTTTTTTTTTTTTAAAAAAGATTCATTGAAAGTGAGGGAGGTGGGGTTCGAACCCCCCACCCCCACCTTCATGGGGCCAAGTGGCCGGTTCATTTAATATATATATGTATTAACAAATATATATATTCCTCTTAACATTTTTTTATCAACAAACACTCTTGTAAATCTCATTACTGAACTTATAAATGTCATTGAAAGATTTGTGATAATCCACTTTCATTTGTTGTTCCGTCAGAGACAAAAATGATAAACCTGAACTACAAACTCGTAAATACCATTGAAAAATTTGTAAATGTCATTGAAAGATTTGTAAATGCCATTAAAAGATTTGTAATAATTCACTTTGATGAAACAAAAAAAAAAAGTGCAATTATAACAAATATTTCAATGGCAATTATCAATACTTCAATGGCATTTACAAGTTCCATAATAGGATTTACAAGAGTTTTGTTGATGGGAAAAATGTTAAGAAGAATATATATATATATATATATATATATATATATATATATATATATATATATATATATATATATATATATATATATATATATATATATATATATATATATATATATATCAAAGGAATCAAGTGGCCCAGTGGTTGAGTCACTTGACCCCATGAAGGTGGGGGTGGGGGGGTTCAAACCCCACCTTCCACACTTTCAATGATTTTTATTTTTTATTTTTTTTTTTAAAAAACCACCTCCCCCTTCTTCCCAAAAAAAGAAACCATCATCAGATTTCAAGCCGTTGGTGGCCGGCGCCCAGCCGCTGGCGGTTGTAGGCCATCCGACGGTCGGTCCTCCGGCAGATGGCCATAGTGGCCCTCTGACGAGAGTCATTTTTTTAAAAAATTATTTAAAACTAAGGGCAAAATGGTAAATTCACCTGAATTTGTAAATCTCCATATGGTCCTTGGTATCTTGAAGTTCTTTAATAAATTCAACAAACATTTAAGGGTTTTAAAAATTTAAATGGTATTTAAATATAATTTTCCCTAAAAAAATACCGAAAATGAAACAATAGTACAATGAAAGGAAGAAGAAAGAAATGAAAGAAAAGAAAAAAAAAAAAAGAGGAGAGAGAAAAGTTGGTAGAACCCACACATAAAAAAAGTAAAAGTAAGAAATGTTAATTTCTCCAAAACCATGGTTTTAGAAGGGGAAAAAAAACATTTTTAGCATTTTATAAAGTGTTTGGAAAAAATTTTAAAAAACCAATATTTTGATTCTAAAAGCTCTTTTTTTGTTTTTTTATTAGTCAAACACTCACTTGGGTGGGCTACATAGATTGCATATTAATTAATAACAATTTTTTTTGACAAATTGTTGATCAAAAAGTTCCCTTCAATAATTTGAGGGTTAAATAGCAAATTTATTTTGAAAGTTTTCGCTGAGGAGAAATATTGCTCTAAAAGTTATTTTTATCTCAATGTTACTCTGGAAGTTTCAAAACGTAATAATGTTGCACATTTCCATTAAAAATTTATTGGTCAATGTCATTTTTTTTATGGTTAATGTTAGTTTTTTAATAGAATAGGGTAACATTGCTACATTTTGAATCTTCTGGGGCAACATTGAGAGAAAAAAACTTTCAGTACAACATTACTCCTAGACCTATACTTTCGAAGTGAATTTGCTACGTAACCTATAATTTTATTGTCTGTTCTTTAATTTTTATGGGACTTCATACTGTTTCATAGGCCATTTTTACGAGTGCTTCCAACTATCTTCTTTATTTATATTTGAACTACCTCATTTTTAAAAAGAAAAAAGAAAAAGAAAATAAATTTTGTTATAAATTATTATTTTTTTGGGTCTAACGGGGTATTTCATTTTTTATATTTCTTCTGGTCCTTAATATAAAATATATTTGAAGAGTTTGCCCTAATCCTAAATATAAGACATATTTGTTAATATTTTCATAATTTATCCCTATTGATACTCTTCTCATATATAATCAACTAGGAGAGAGAATGATGGAATTAAAAAAGATAACTTTGATATTTTAGAAAATACTCCTTCTGGTATAAAGCACTAACTATAGCAAGTGTATTTGACCATTTTTATAAGGAACTTGCTTGTTCTCAAGGAGTATTAATTATTTTTTCATATATGCACCTAATTAATAAGGGTAGCGGGTGAAAGTAATAATTAATATGATATTAAAGTTTATGCAATTAGTAGGGGTAATATTGAAAATTACTTAAATTTTAAGATAACTTTATTGACTTTAACTGTTTTTATTGGTTTGTGGGAATTGTTGGTTGATATCTTATAATAATGAGTAGAGGAAGTATATGTAATATAAACTAATTTAATTAATTTTTTAATCTAATTAAATTAGCTAAATATATTTTATATTAAGGTGATATAAGAAGGAGTATTAATATTTCATTGAATAATTCGAGTGATGTCAGCTGTACAATTTTTGCCTATGTCATACTCATTGTGTGTGGCTGGCATTGAATCCAGATGAGTAGAAAACTATGTACGTAAATGATAAATACTCCATAATAATGATCCAGCATTCCAGCCCCACCATTCACCCGCCCCCTCGAGAGCTCTTGAACTGCAAGATGGTGTACCTTGGGATTAAAACCCACGTGATGTACCTCGAGAGTTAGGAAGTCGGTTGCACCAATTGGACCGGCTTATTTAAACCTTGACCCTTAATGATTAGACTTAAAAATTAGAGAAGCTAAATGAAATTGGTTCTACAAGACTTCGCAGAGCCTCAGGCTTAAAAGGGTCAACCCTAAAGGGCCTCAGACCAGCTCGTCAGGCTTAAAATTTGCAATAGTAACTTTCAGGCCCTGATTCCCAACTCTAGCGTCATCCCATCCTCTTCCTTTTGGCACAAAACAATACCTGGTGCCTTATATATATATATATATATATATATTAGGATACTTTAGGGTACTATAAAGATACTTTATGATACTGACTAGTACTGAAAAATATTTCATGATCTTGAAAAATTATTTTAGGATCCTGAAATATTTTTTCAAGATCCTAAAATAATTTTTCAAGATCATGAAGTATTTTTTCAATACTAGCCAGTATCTTTTTAGTAGCAGTCAGTACCCTAAAATATTTTTAGTAATAGTCAATACCCTGAATTTTTTTTAAAGAGGCACAAGTATTGTTTTGCACCAAAATGGCGCAGTTTTAAAAAAGAGGATGGCAAGGGATGGGAAGGCGCAGAGGACTGAAGCCGAATCCGTGAACACTAACTAATGTATTATTGTCAATTAACCTCCAAAGATTCAAAAATTTCACTGCACCCCCTTATCAAAATGATATTAAGTTTTTTTA